>JANRMT010062822.1:14605365-14649894 GCA_026402145.1 Polypterus bichir lapradei
CGTTCATCTAATGAATACACTGAGTATGGCTTTACCAAAACAATCATTGATCGCGAATAAAGTATCCATTATTCATGAAGCTTCAATAGGTGATCTGTCTTTCTGCGTTAACCGCATGCGTTTTCATACGTCTCAAACTAAGGGGATGCGAGGTTAAAATAAATCGAGAAGCGCGCGTACATACTTAGTGCATCCCCTCTCAGGAATCGAACCTCGGACGCGGGCGCTACAGGCGAATGCTTTATTATCGCGCCACTGCGTGTGGTTTATCTATTTGAGCGTAGCAGTGTAATTCGGTTTTTATTCAGCACTCTTTGGAACTGTTGCTTTTTGTCTGCGTACTGCGTCAGTTCACGTGAGCCGCTGAATATGCTTTTATATGTCACTCGCTCGCTTCTAATTGTTTCGCTGCCTTCTTAATTATATAATGCATGTTTTCTAAAGCGCGTTTTGTAGCTCTTCCAGGCTTTCTACGTAATGCGTGATTACATGAGAGGCGTGATGATGTCATACGAAACTACGCCCCTCCAGCTGAACTCCATTACAGTAAATGGAGAAAAATAGCTTCTAGTTATGACCATTATGCGTAGAATTTCGAAATGAAACCTGCCCAACTTTTGTAAGTAAGCTGTAAGGAATGAGCCTGCCAAATTTCAGCCTTCTACCCACACGGGAAGTTGGAGAATTAGTGATGAGTCAGTCAGTCAGTCAGTCAGTCAGTCAGTGAGTGAGTGAGTGAGTGAGGGCTTTGCCTTTTATTAGTATAGATTTGTTCATGTTTGATTCTTTTGCTTATGTTAATATTGTGAATTATATTAGAATTTTTTTATTATTTATGTAATAAATTAGTTTAGGGTATTGTTTGATTTCTTTGTGTATAAGCTGCCTTGTTATGTGACTTGTTTTTTGTAGGTGAACTGCACTAGGGACTGATGAGTTTACTTGCGTTTTTTGGCGAGCTTATGCTAGTTAAGATTTTCTGGATTTGTGACCTTCTGCTCTGTTTTTTTAACCTAAGATTAATATATTATGACGTTGTCCACCTTGAATAATGCATGTTGGCAACTCTTTTTTGCCTTTTGTGCTGTTTGGAGCGTCATACTGCAACAGCATTTTGTGAAAATAAACTTTTTTATTTTATAAAGATCCTGCATTTGGCCTATATCTAGCCGAGGTTAGCAGTGGGCATTTTTGGAAGTCTTTTTGGAACTATTTAGAGCTTTGAACTCAAGTTCATAACGGTATCATTCATGATAAGTGACAGTTTGAATTAAGCCCACTCTTATCTCAACTTCAGCTTTTTCTTCTTTCAATATGTAGTTGTAGTGGTAGCAGTATTGTCACTTGTATAAAATACAGTAAAATTCTTCCTTGCATGTTCAACCAACATGCAGTAAACAGCTATCGTTCAGGTTAAGAAAAATAAGACAACTTCATTTTAATTAATGAAAAATACAAAAAAAGTTTACTTTCTATCTTTCAGTTACCTGTGTTTTGATTCTTACCACAACAAAATTCAAAATGGAGCTCAGACCTCAAAATTAACAAAAAACAGAACTACTTCTTTACAAATCTGGATGCACTGAAAAGGTCACACTCTAGGCAGCCATATAAAAACCTATGATCTCTGAACAACAAAAACAAAGTTAATTAATGTTTAAAAAATTCATTAACAAATTCCAGGAAAGGATCACAAAAGGTAGGGCAAGAAATCTAAACTAAACTAAAACAAGCAAATCCTGGAAAACTTTAACCAGAAAACAGTACGGCTTAAATCCACACAAAAGAGAATCAGCAACTGAAATCAAGGGAAGCACTAGCTCAGACAGTCCCGAAGCAGCTGTAAATACTGTAAATACCATTACAACTGCATGATTGGGTGATTCTGCCTCTGTAGGCTCCAGATAAAGGAGGCAGGGCAAATCACATTTATAATTTCTGCACGCTTTATATTACAAAATAATTAGTACATAAATATATCAGTGAGAATTAAAAGGGATAGAGGCTCTGACTAAAACATAACAATTTAAAACTTACTGGAAAAAACCCTGCCAAGAAGTGATATATATCCTAAAGAAATAACTTCTCTTAAAACATACTTTTTATGGATGACATGTTTCCTAGGTGTCGAGGCTTCATTTTGTCACAGTTACTTTATTGTGGGGTTTACATTTTCAACCTGTCTGCTTTTTATTTTCTATCAGTGGGTCTTCTTCTTTTTTCCTCTCATTAAAATAATATGCATGTTAAGTTTACTAGTAACTCTAAATTTGCCAAATATATTTAAGTAAGTATTTATGCACAAGTGGGTCCTACAGTGGACTGTTCCTTTTTTCTCACCAAGCTGGCAAGATAGGTTTTTGTGTTCCATGGTCCTGTATTGGATTAAATGAGTCTGAGGATGAATTATTGGATTTTTTTATTATTTAAAGTGATACTACACTGTTTTATTACCTTCTAAATTAATTTGTGGACTGAATATTATACTTGTAAGTAGTAGATAGATTTTGGGATTGGAGTTATTCTTTTATGCTGAAAGACTGCTCTCACTCTGGGTTTTGGCTGTTTTTCAGGTACTTTGAGTTCTATGAAGGTCCCTATAACTTCAACTCAACAATATGCAAAGACCTAAGACAGGAGATTATGGACGTGAAGGTTCTTTCCATGTAAGTACTGATTACAGTATATATGGTAAATGTTTAATTAAAAGGTAAAATGACTTTATATTCATCAAAATGTCACAGTCAGAAAAATGTCATTACTTCCTGAGCACAAACTTGCCTGATCAAATGGAGGTGATGCATGAGGCAGGACACTGTTGCTGCACCACTTGGCAGAGCCTGTGGGTAGGGTCCCAGTCCTCTATAGAGGACACACTAGGGCTAATTTATAGTTCTCAATCAGCCAAAACTGCATGTGGAAGTTTGAAAGAAAATGTGGATGAAAATCCCTTATAGACATGGGGAGAATATGTACACTCCACACAGACGGTGACTAGTCAAAAGATTTGAACCAAGAACACTCATTTATTGTGTAACATTTCTCGATTAGTTGATAGATTCCTTATACAGAAGCTCATTGCTAAAAAGTGAAGTAGTGTAAATCGTGAAATTGTCAATACATACCAGTATATAAGAGAAACAAAAAAAAACTGCATGAATTTGAAATCATGAATTCAAAATTATTATTTTGCAGATTTCAATGAGGAGTTAAAAGTAGAGTTATGAATCTGTTTCATAAGGCAGTTGTGATCTGCAACATTCAAAAAGCAAAGATGTTTATGAGGAAGCTGTTCTGCCCCATGTAAAAAGAAAGTAGATTCACAAGGAAAATAACAACAGGGTTTATATGGTGCATGTCTACAACTCTCTTTTTCATAACCTTACAATAGGTGTATTACCTAATGATGTCCTTAGAAATAGGTATTAAAAAATCACCTACTGTAGCATTGTGCTTGTTTACTTAAGAACGACTTAATAGATTTACAATTGTTATTACGCAGTTGATTTTTGGAACCTTCTTTTTGGATTTAAGGATGGGGTAGCAGAGCTAGAGCCAATCACTGCAGTGTCAGGTACGAGGAAGGAGCTAAATGTGGATAGAATGTCAATCCTTCACAGGGCACACTTACCCATAAGGAACTAATGCCAGTGTATGAGTTAATGTAGCATACATATTCTTGAGATTATTTTAAGAGATTAGAATACAGTACTTGCAGAAAAACATAAATACTATAAGTACTACACTAATCATACAATAACAGAAACATTTTTTTCACCGTGCTACACTAGCACTGAAGCAACATAAATCCTATAGTTTGGCATAAGCAATATATTAAAACTAATATACCTCATATATACTCTCGCATAATCGGAGATAAAAATAATATACCTATTGTTTTTGCATATTCCTTAACAAGTAACTTTTTTGTACATGTTACATGTTTGAAGGTTTGCTTCAAAGTTTACAAAGAGAAGTTGTTCTCTGAAAATGTATTTATCTCCCTTCTGTGTGGAGCTATTGATGCAATATGACATCATTTTATTGGAATTTTCACATTTGGGAGAAAGTAGAAAAATTCAGGAGGGCCAGGCTGGAAAGTTAGTGACAAAATCTGAATACAGAAGATTGCTTGTCTGCTGGGAGCCTCCTAGAATAGTGTTGACTCATTAATATGATGGAAATATCTTCTTCTTATCCACTTCTTATTTTCTATCACTAAAAATGTCAAAAATCATGACAGTGTGAACTTTTTATGTAAGTTTTTGAAGTAAACATTATATATTTTGTTTTTTTAGATTTTAAAAATACTCTTATAAATGTTTAATTGTTCAACAAAATAAAGATAATGTCGAGCTTAAACAGTATGTGGGTCATATTTCATGGCTAGACTTGTTACCATATCTACAAAGTACAATTAATACTGCATTTTGAATCCCAGTTAACTGCATTAATTTGCAAATCAAACTGGGACTGGCCCTTCTGCTTCTTGTCTTCAAAAAGCTGATAGCGAAATGCATCCAAAGGTAATTGTAAGGCCTGTGTGATTACCCTGAATGTCATCAATTGGTATTTAAAAAAGAAATGTTTCAAAAATAGTTTTAATATTACCAACTGTTTTAAATAAGTGAAAAAATAGGTCTGATTAGAAATTAAAGAGATGAATAAACTGCTTATTATCAGGACAAATTACAGTAATCCCTCCTCGATCGCGGGGGTTGCGTTCCAGACCCCCCCGCGATAGGTGAAAATCCGCAAAGTAGAAACCATATGTTTGTATGGTTATTTTTATATATTTTAAGCCCTTATAAACTCTCCCGCACTGTTTATAAATATTCCCCGCAGAGTTATACAGCATAATCCCTTTGTATTCTCTTAGATATTAGGTAAGATTCATTGAAATTATGTATATAAACACACTGTTTATATACAGTAAAACCTAAATATTATTTTAAAGATATTGAGTGTCTCCGATATCACATATGTTACAGCCATTACGATAGACAGGCCACCAGCAATAAATACGTACAATGCAAGAAAAATAGTATACAGTAAATGTGTGTACAGTGACACTAAACGTACGTACATGTACTAAGCACTGTAAGAAGAGAATTAATTATGGTTACTCACCAACAATGACACGATGACTTGTCCACTAACAATGAGTTTAATTTTACTGTACAACAAAGGAGAGCGTTACAGCCCTTGTAAAGGAGCCACTTCAGGCGATTGTGTAGCACTGCCGTTGTTCTTCTTCTGGCAGTCTTCAATCCAAATCCCTAAAGCAGATTTCATCCAGACTACTGCCTTATTACATCCACTTACAACTCGTTTTGCACCCTGGTTAAAAGGACACTGCGGCCGTAGATCTTATATTCCTTTCCTACTTTTTAAATAAAAAGAATCGTAGCCTTCAACAAATCCAAAACGTTTACCTTTTCGGCAATCATTAACATCTTCTTCTTGCGCTTGGGCACGGCCCCTGAAGCAGTAGCAGATTGTTTTGGAGCCATAATGAAGGGCTTGACTATGCACAAAGATAAACACAAAAGAGCACAACTCTTTACACAGCGAAACACGTTGATGCTGAATGAGCGAGACGAGACTTCCTGGTTAACACTGCATTCAGCTCTGATTGGTTAGCTTCTCAGTCAGGAAAACTTAACTGCGTGCTCTGATTGGTTAGCTTCTCAACCATCCGCCAATAGTGTCCCTTGTATGAAATCAACTGGGCAAACCAACCAAGGAAGCATGTACAGGAAGTAAAAAGACACATTGTCCGCAAAACCCGCGAAGCAGCGAAAAATCCGCGTTATATATTTAGTTATGCTTTCATATAAAATCCGCGATAGAGTGAAGCCGTGAAAGTCGAAGCGCGATATAGCGAGGGATTACTGTAGACCAAGAAGAAATTGGCACACATTTATGGAATCTCCCAGCCACACGTGGATGTGTGTTTGAATGTATCCCTCAGTGAAGTGACATTTCATCTAGTAATGGATCTTGTATAAAAGTGTTCATTTGGGGTTAACATTTCTGTTAATTTAATGCTTAGATGCCCCTGTGAGCTTCTGTGGCACTTTTCAGTCCGTTTCTGTGCTGTAATAGTAGGCCTACTTGAAAACACTTGCAAAATAATAGCAAATTGTGTAGTCCCTGTAGTAATGGCAGTCTAGCCATTATTTAGGAGTAGTGTACCACTGCTTAGGTGTTTTATGTTATCCCTGCTCCTAGGAAATCTACTACACAAAAATGCTACAAATTGAATTTAGAGCGGTAGAACCTAGTGATTATCAAAACACATTTACCTACGGTCAGCAAAACCAGGTCATGTACTTACACCATACTGATTGTTGTTATTATTATTTTAATCATGGATTAGGTCTCCAACAGTTGGCTCTACAATAGCAAGAACCTTTAGAAGGTTAAATTAAGGTAAATGTCAGACATTAATATGCCCATTGCCAAGATTTAAACACTATTTTGTGTTATTTTCTTTGCTTCTTTGTGTATGCATATTGAACAGTATATATATATTGACCATTGTATGACTTTGTTTACATTTTGCACAAATGTGATAACACACACTGGTGATGTTAATGGGAACTAATGTAACATAGCTAAGCAAGTTTGCATTTTGTTAGGCTGTTTATGCTGTTGCCTTACTCTTGCTTTGCATGTTTGTGACTGACATCACAGCAGCCATTTTGTATGAAGGTAGAGATGCTAGGTGGATCTTTTGCCTAAATTTTCTTTATACAACTGAAAAGTGAAAAACTACAAATTTAGTAAGTGAAAAATCTTTTTGGTAAGAAACAGTATTATTCTGGACATTGATTTTGGTATTTCCTTTTGATTTCAGGATTTTGATCATTTACTGTTCCTGGAAGGCATCCTCTGCTTGCTTGCAGAGTTGTGATTAGATATACTGATTCAAATAAGTATTTTTACCTCAAAAAAAGATGACAAGGTTTTAATGATTATTTTTTATGAATCAGTCTGTTAGACCATGACATCTGCATGCATACACATTGTACAAAAAGCTCTCAAAACATTCACCATTACTCTGATCAAGACCAAGACATTTAGGAGATAAAAATATTAATTTTGACAGAGTTCAATCACTTACTAAACAATTCAGTTTTCCTTTTTTATTAATTCTATATTTACACCTACTTATTTATTTATTTATCTTATTTGTTACATTAGTGTTTGGCATGGTGGTGCAGTGGTTAGTGTGTATACCTTGCAACCCCAGAGTCCTGGGTTCAAATTTGAGTCCAAATATTATCTGTGTGCAGTCTGCACATTCCCCCTGGATTGACGCACATTTTTCCCACATCCATGAATGCCTCATTTGCTGACAAGTCTAAACTGCCTAAGGTCAGTGTGGTTCTTAATGTGTGGAAATGCGCTATGATGTGTGACATCCAGGACTGGTTCTACATTGGGTCCAGGGATTCCAGGATAAACTCCCAATTTTTACAGCCCTGTACTGGAATAAGCAACATTTTGAAAATGTGAATAGGTGAATATATTAACAGTGTGCATGAAGTTCAAATCACTTTTTAAATAAAGGTGTTATTTTGGATAGTATTCTAGCTTGAATGGCATTCATCTGCACTTTGTTCACTTAATCACAGATCCTTTTTACAAAATTTTAATTATGTTACATGTCTGTGTTATTGTAGTCTTTCTAGTTGCACTGGCCAATTTATTTCTTTCAGCTTTGTTTTATTTCCTGTGTCATACAGTAATGCATTATACATGTTATAAACCTATGCTTCTTTATGCCATGTTGCACTGTTTCTGTAAGTAAAGTCTCTACATCTTCTTTTAATGTTGACAGGAAATTTTCTTTACACAAGTAATGTTTAGACCAGCACAGCATTGTCCTCTGCTAGCGCCTTTTTCAGAAAGGCTTTGTCTGTAAGCCAGTAGGTTGCAGTAGTTTTTCAGAGTGCATTTTCTGAATAAATCTGTACATGATTGATACTGCAAATATGGCTATTGTCCCTGATGTAAAGAGTACAGAGTGTGCCATTTTTAAAAAAAGTGTCATGTTTAAGGAGATTGTTCATCTTTACATATTCAAGGTAATAATGGTATATATATATATATACAGTGGAACCTCGGTTTACGAGTAACTTGGTTTACGAGTGTTTTGCAAGACGAGCAAAAATTTTTAATAAATTTTGACTTGATAAACGAGCGATGTCTTGCAATACGAGTAGTATGGATACACTTTGTCTGCTGAGCGTCATGTGATCACTACTGAGCTGATGATTCTTCTCTCTCTCTCCTTATCTCGCTCACTCGCCCAGCGCGTCTCTCTCTCTCTCTCTCCTTATCTCACTCACACAGTAGTCTCTCTCTCTCTCTCCTTATCTCGCTCGCTCGCTAGCCCAGCGTGTCTCTCTCTCTCTCTCTCCTTATCTCGCTCGCTCGCCCAGCACATCTCTCTCTCTCTCCTTATCTCGCTCGCTCGCTCGCCCAGCGCGTCTCTCTCTCTCCTTATCTCGCTCGCTCGCCCAGTGCGTCTCTCTCTCTCTCTCTGGCAATCGTCTCCTATTCTCCGTCTGAGTCTGTGTGCCTCACTCATATAGTCAACATCTGTTTACTACAGCATTGTGAGGGTGTGTGTGCGCTGTGAAGTGCGAGTCCCCATCTTGTTCCCCAAAACACGAAGCTGAGTCTCAGTACTTTAACACCAGCTTTATTCAGCTTGAAACAGCAACAGCGCTGTTATTTATTGTACCGGGATCTTTATAATGTTCCTTGTATGACCCATTGACGACAGGCGCTTATAGCATGTCTGCGATCTTTTTGGATGCGATACGGCGAACTGCTACAGCGCTGGGAGACTGTGATTGCTTTGGGACGCTCTTCCGCGTGTTGTCCCGTTGGGTGGAATCCCACATGAGTTTAGAAATTCACACCAGCCATGATTCTTTTTAAAAGTAAAGTGCAGGTTAATTTGTATTATGTATTTTACTTTATATTTTGTATTAATCATTTTTATATGAATAGTTTTGGGTTGTGGAACGAATCATCTGAGTTTCCATTATTTCTTATGGGGAAATTCGCTTTGATATGCAAGTGCTTTGGATTGCAAGCACGTTTCCGGAACGAATTATGCTCGCAAACCGAGGTTCCACTGTATACCTAAAACATCATTTAAGCTAATATATAAAGCAGAGTCTATGTGTGTATGTATGTTTGTTTGTCCGCCATACAAATCTGCACTGAGCGTTTGCTCGGCACCAAACTGGGGATGGGGCTCCTTTGTGACCAGGAGAAGGTCATGGGGTATGTTTGGTTGGGAAAAATGTTCGTGGTGAACTGCAAGGCACCTTTTCACCGACACAACGTTCAGCACACGTCCCCGTACTTATCATCGACAAGATGGCCACACGTTGCAACAGTCATTCACAGCGGCACCATCTAGCGGCAGCTTTGGTCTCTGTGCGTCGCTCTTTACCCATGTTTCTTTAGATTGCCAAGAGATGACGGAAGTGTCCAAGTATGAGAAGGCCAACTGCTTTGATCGGGTGAAGGAGAACTGCCGTATGGATGTAAAATGTGAATGACCCAGTGCGTGTGACCGGCTGACACACCCGCATTTCCGCACATTACACTCCCTCACGCACTGATAGTGCTGTATTTCATTCGCCAATGTCCGTTATATGCAAGCATGTTTGAACAGAGACTCGCCTTAAAAAGACAGCATCCTTCCCCCACCATTTTCCCCAAATGCAACACTGGTTGTATGTCACTTCTCTCTGTAGTTACCATCATCAACGTCCGTTAGATGGCATCACGGTTCAACACAGACGCTCCTTAGAAACACAGCACCCCTCCCCCCCATTTTCCCAGTACGGTTTCAGTGTTACTCTTTCTCACTGGCTTTCCGTATTTGTGGTGCTATTTGCTCGCTTTCCGACTCACGGTACGATTTCACTATTGCTCTTTCTGACTAACTGGTGCTATTTGTTTGCTTTCCGATGTATTGTAAATAACGTAAATTCATCTCACTGTGTTGCTTATTCTGTACGTAATACCATGTAACACATTATAATTGTCCTGCTTTTCGCTAATATACCCATGCCACCGAAAAAAAGATGTAGAATTGGAAGGTCCACTTCAGATGCCACAAGAAAGTCTATTTCAAAGGCGTCTGAAAAGCCACAGGAGACAGAATCCAGAGTGAAGGAACTTACAATTAAATTTGAATCAGAAAACGGTTTATTTCATTTCTGTTTTCTGTTTCTTTCATTTGGGAAATTCACCGGTTATAGATTCCCGGGCAACGCTGGGTACTCCTGCTAGTCTATTTTATATTTGTCAGTATCGTGCAAGAGTCTAACCATGCTAAGAGTACAGACTTTACTGAACCCCATGTCATGTTTTTTGCTAGTCAGTCACACTGTACACTACTTTGCCCATAAGGTCAATTTAAGTATGTGTTTGAAGAATGGGTTTTAAGCAGTGAAAACTGAAGCATTCAAGTTAAGAATATATGTATTTCACATTTTCTTTTTGACTTATATCTCTTAAAACATGGAACACTTCACAACGCATTACTTGCTGACCTTATTTATCAAAACATTGATTAGCAATAAGTCATATTTACAGTATATTTTTATGCCTTTTGAGTCAACCAGTTTAACATGATGTATATCATGGTTTTCATAAAATGCATATATAGGAAAAAAGTTGCCTTTTTTAGAAATATCAGTAACAATAATATAGTATCTTCCTAAAATAAGTTATTCCATGAAATGAGCACATTTTAATAAGGATTAAAGAAATTCTCATTACATAGCATGTTACATCACTGCAGTTATTTATAATAAAGGAGGGGTGAGTAAGTAAAACAGTAAGTTTGTGAAACAGTCACTTCAGTTAAATGTATGGCACACTATCTGGCCGATTACATTTTAATAGCTACATCATAACTCACATAGATATAATTTGTTAATGAATATGTTTTATTGTATTTGTATAATTAGATTGAAGGTTGGTTAAGTAATGTACTCAGGGGCATGCAGCAAATGATTCATTGTTGATGATTAAACCTGTATGATTATAATTTTTTGTCCAATACTTTAGCCATTAGGCTATACTAGCCAGTACTATTAACAGAAGAGCAGTACTGTTTCTTGTGTTCCTAGTGATGGCATCTTTGTAGCAACTTGTAATATGGAGGCACAAGACAATACTGACACTAAACTGGAAAAAAAAATATTTTCTGTTTCTCATCTTGTCTCTGGTCTTTATGTACAATGTTTTTGTGTCTCTCATCTCTAGATGAAACAGTAAAAGTAATACTGAACATTAAAATGGGGCAGTGGCTAGTGCTGCAGCCTCACAGCTCCAAAGTCCAGAGTTTGAATTCTGGCCAGGGCACATTTTTCCCATGTCATGTCATTTGTTTTTTTTATCCTGGCATTTTGGCCTGAGTAGATGCGTACATGAGTTTGCCCTTTGATGGGATGGTGCCCTGTTCATGATTAGAAGTCGAACTAAATTAAGCAGGTTAGAGAATGTTATATTACACTAAGATACAGGTCCATGTGTGCCAACCCCGTGAAGGACTTGCTTCCTTTTCACAGCTGGCCCTGATTTTTTTTTTATATATTACTGTATGCTAAAGGTCCTTCTTTACCAAAAAAGTATACATTTTCCTATATTTTTATTTTAATAACCAATGTTTTGTTCATTGTTGATCAGGGTGAAACAATCAGAGCTTTTCGACAGATGGAAGAGTCTACAAGTCTGCAAATGGGAAATGAACAAAGTGGAAGCAAATGCCTTCAAGTAAGGATAGCGGGTCATTTGGTAGTGAAAACAGAATTAAATGTAAATTAAATATGGTAGTTTCTGTTTAGTATTGCTCAACATAGTTCATAAAACATGTAAAAGGATAATAGGGAAATAAGCATTAAGCTATTCAGTGCATTTAAAGTTTGGATGTTATATGCAACAGCATTTTCAATAACGTAAGTCACAAAAGTCCTGCTTACTTCTTCCAATTTATTACATTTATTAATAGATGGCTGTTAAGTTTTTATTTTTTATGTATTTTATTTATATTTGTTTACTTAGCTGACATGTTCTCTTAAAATTCTTAAAAAATCAAAAGAAAACAGTATGGATCTGTCTATATTTCTACAATTGGAAACCTGACAATATAAAGGACTTAGTAAAGATAACACAGTTGGAAATTGGAAAAGAAACTGAGAAGCAGACGAAATGTTTTTCCTACATAGTGCTGGTAGGTCTCATTCTGCCTGACAGGGCGAGGAAGTCTGTGTGATACAGGAAGACCTTGAAATAGAACCATAGCTTCTGCATTTCAACAGGAGGTGTTTTGGGCATGTACTTAGAATGCCTCTCACTTGTATTGTACAAAATAAAGCCTACTAGGGAAAGACCCAGAACATATTGGAGGCACAATATCTCTGACCTGGGGATGTCTAGTAATTCCCCAAGAGGACATGGAAAAAACTGCTAGGAATCAGGTGGCATTCTCTATCTATTTTGGAATGTTGCCACCACAACTCTAACAAGAAAAAATGGAATTAACATAAATAGATGGATAAATGAATGCATCTTATTTTTTTCTACTTTTATGTGACTGAAAATTAGTAAGTTCTGATAAAATCAATACAAGCATACAGACCATGATATGGTTCCACTAAATGCTGTCCAAAGAAGACACAGCCTATATTATGAATCTGAATTTTTTTCAGCAGCATATGTTTCTTACACATATGTACGTATGGAAGAGAAAAAGATAGACAGCTTAAAAGTGCTGAAGCTTTACTGCCATGTGTTGTCTCTTGTATATAAAACAGTCTACATAACTATTTCACTGTGTTCTCCCTACTTATCCAAGTTCCACAAAGGCCATGTGCTGACAGGTAAATAGAAGTAGTGAGTGGCCAAGTTTTGTTTCCTGCATTGTGAGCAAATGAGTAATCATATGAAGCATATGTACCTTTGGTCTGAGGTAGTCTTTTTAAAGGCTAGGGGGCTCTGCCCCCTGCTCGCTTCGCTCACCCACCCTTGGGTTTGGTTTACTGGATATACAATTTAAAGAAATTGTTATTTTCATGGGAATTGTTACATATGCATTATTTTCACTTTTTCTTTAAAACTTTTGTAAAAACAATACTTGTCCTTTATTTCCAGCCCCAGGCATGGTTAAATCTTTCTTGCAGGACGTATAACTCTGCTCATGTTGTGAAGGGGGGGGCGGCTGAATGCACACTAAGGAGATACTGTCAGATCATCTGCTGGCTTTCTGCTGCTGCTGCTGGCGAGCTGCATGTTCTTTTTGTCTCGCTGAGCGTCGATCATTTAAAAGCTTGTACAGCAGCTGTCTTTTTGCCACTTCGTGTCTCTGCCGCTCACATTGTGAAGGGGGGGCTGAATGAATGCTAAGGAGTTGCAGTCGGATCATCTGCTGGGTTGTTGCTGCTGGCGAGCTGTGTTTACTGCTTGTCGCACTTTGCGTTGATCATTTCAAAGCCTGTACAGCAGCTGGGGAAATTTGCCTTTTTACAGAAGCTTTACAAACAAATAAACAAACAAAAAATAAGTAAATGCACACTGTAGTCTGAACACACACCAGAATGGCTGAAAACTTTACAGTGAGGCATTATGCTGGCATATTGCTGTTGGCAAAAGAGCCCCAGCAACATTTTCTGACACGCTTCTGTTGTTTGATTTTCTGTCTGGTCAGCAGTATTCAGAATGATTCATCATTAAGACATTATTAAGTTAGCCAGGATGATGTAACTTAAGGCTGATTATAATTCTGATTATAATTGGCGTTGAACCAATGGCATAGGTACGCCGTAGTCCATGTCACCTGCAACATATTTATTGCATAGCCTGATGGTGACTTCTCAAAAATGTGACTGCAAGTCACATCCACATAAACCAAATGCAGACCACTAAGCACTTTTCTGTTTGTCTTCTGATTTGAAAGTCAGTGAATGTATGACAAAGTGGAAAAATATGAGGGACAAGTATGTTTGCCTATAGAAGAAAATATGTAGCAATAGCTTTTTTTGCATGGTAGAAACACCGCCAACTAATGATCAGACATGCGCCTGCAGTGTAGTGCGACACATAAGTCCAACTACTTTCAGTGGCGTAGTCTGCATGCATAGCTATGGTGTAGGTTTGATACAGAGCCATAAATCAGCCTTTACAGTATCCCCCTAGGCAGTAATGTTTTAGTTATACTGTACTCTCTTTTTTATCACCACTTATTCACATAAATCCCCAGCCCCCCTTGCTTTTGCCACTGTGTTTGATGATACCTGTCCAGCATTAAAATAGCATCTGAAATAAGAGGTTTAAGTCAGATTTCCACAGTACTCAAAATGTCACAATAACTGAACTCCCTGTATCTCGCTATGAGTTGTAAAGCTTTTATTTAATGGTAAAAATCAGTTTTTCCCAACTCATACTTTTCCAGTTAAAGTAATATTCACTTTTTTGGTTATGAAATCCTTCTCCCCTTGGGTAGCTTTTAATTAGTAATGTTAATAATTTTAATATTAAAGTTAAAATTAAATTGATGATTCAACAATTGTGAATTAAAAATTTCAAATAATAATACCATTACTTGTTTGAGATTTCCAGCTGTTTAACCTGCAGAATATCTGACGTTATCTCAGCAGTACTGGGTAAAAAGGCATGGACCAGCCTAGCAGTGGTTGCCAGTCCAATGTGGGGCTATTCATGCATACCCACACACATACAATCACACAGGGCCTGTTGAGAATCACCAGTTAAAGTAATAAACACATCTTTAGAAATCTGGGTGGAAAGTCTACACAGACTCAATTTGTGAGAACTGATAAATTGTGAATGTTGAAAAAATGCCAATGCACATGTCTTAGATTATTTCTAGTTATAATTAAATGGATACATTTTTCAAAATATTAATGTATTGAGCTACATTGTGTACTATTCTGTCAAAGGTCTTAACAATCTAAAATTATCATTCTAAAATTTGTGTTTGTCTTTTTGAATTTTCTTCTGATTTTTTCTTTCAGAACTTCTCTCTCACGGTGTTGCAATGCCCCTACCTTTCTTTTTACTACCAAGAAAAATACACCTGCAGGAACAAAGCTGAGATATGAAGTGGACAGCAGTGGTATTCTTCACATCAGTGCTGAGATTTTCAAAATGTTCCCGGATGTATGTACACGTGTGTTATGGAATGTAGCAAATTGTTATTTCCATATGCATTATTTTTCTTGTTGTTAGCTCTGAGAAGATCTTCTCAGCATGTTATTTAATTGTGAAGTGACTTGTCCACACCCTACATTATCAGATCCTAAACAAGCTGACTTTGAAACCTTGACATAGTTTATTTGAAGACAGTCAATATGAAATACTTTCAGTATATTCCTTTAATTATAAATGGTAATAGTCATTTCCTAAATGTGATGCGCATTCTGTCCTTCTACACAGATCAGATGTTGCTAATAGGTGGCAAGTAGTGCTGTAGAAGGTTCAAGCTCCATACATGTAGAGAAACTGTATCTGTTGGTTTTGATTAAAACTAAGCTTTATATTAAAATTCTTTTACTGTATCGAATTACACTTAACACTTCTAGTGTGGCTGTTTTGCAGGTTCCTGTTTGGATATTAGCTGGTCTGAGTAATTTTATTTTTTCCCAGTTTTTCAAAATATGTTACATCCCCAAGCATTGCGAAACAGAGGGTGGCACAGGGTTATTGTAGCTGAGTAAAACTGACATATTGACACAGTCATTATCAGTGATTTTTGAAGTCTCATGTATGAATCGGTCACTGTGTGTATGGATTCTGTACATTTGTATATGTTCAGTTTTCTCGTGTCCTTCGCTTTACCTTGCTGTTTGCCAAAGATGTGTATTTTAGGTTAATTGTGAGAGATTATGTGTGGAAATGCCAGTGTCCTTTGCAGTGGATTGGTGCCTTGTACATTTTGCTTCCTGCCTTGTGCCTTGAATTGAATCTGCTCCTAGGGACTCTGAACTGGAAAGTGGTTTTGTAAATCGATAGATGGATACATGGACATTATAATGGTCATTGAGGTTGGACATTTCTTTCAAGATGAATCTAAACATGGTTGTAGGAGAATTAAGAATATTGGTCTGTTGAACAAAGCCCCAGAATCATTGCACATGGCATCCATGGCATTGAACTTAATAGGTTAGGTGTTCTTGTTTGAAGCAAGGTGTAGCTGGATGTTAAATGTTTTCTTTTCTGACAATTTTAAGGATATGCCATTTTCCCGATCCCAGTTCAAGAAATGTGCAGTAATTGGAAATGGTGGAATCTTGAAGAACAGCAAATGTGGGAAGGAGATTGATTCAGCTAATTTCGTCTTTAGGTAACTGCCTTGTTTCTTGCTAATGAATTTAAAACAGGATTAGTAAGTGTCAAACCTTAGCCTTTCATTTAAGTTTTCTTAACTTTTTGCCTAATGAAATGAAAACTAATGTTTGGCCAGGAATTTATGGGGCACTTTTGTTTATTTTCTCCTGTTGACTTTTGCTGTGCCAAACAGCCTCTATGTCCAGTCACACTTCAGGGAGTGGGTATAGAAATGGTGCACTCTTACAAGTACTTGGAGGTCCACATCAATGACAGGTTGGACTGGTTTTATAACACAGAGGAACTATAGTCTAAAGGGCAGAGCAGGCTCTTTGTTCTTAGACTGTGTTTGTTTAATGTGGGTAGTAACATTCTTCACATCTTTTACAACTCTCTGATGGCCAGTGCTGGGTGTACAGTAAAACACATGGCATGAGCATCATCTCTAGGGAAATGTACAGTGGAAAATATCATTTATTCCATTTAATTTTGACTGGTGCTTTTGCTGCCTAACAACCCACTACAATAGTGAACACATAAACATCAACACTGAGCAAATATGGAATTGAAAAATGAGTCTACACTAATAGCATGACATCGGCTATGTGCAGAAATTATCCTTACTACTACTTCTTAACAAGGTTCCATTTCAAATCTTTTTTGCTAACCAGATTTGGTTGCAGTGAACTGTTCATTGACTGGATTTTCCAGGGTTGAAATTTGCTGAAATTATTGAAGGCAGTTTTTTGTGCCTTACTTCAAGCATCTCATAGTATTTGTGCCTAACAGCAAATAACTTTCTTTAATTCTCTTACAGGTGCAACTTACCTCCTATCTCTGACAAGTATGCAGTAGATGTTGGATACAAAACTGATATAGTGACAATCAATCCAAGTATAATCACTGAAAGGTACTGTAAGAAGATGTTTTGTACATGTTTTGATGCTGTATCAGACATAACAGTGAGTTACATAGAGTATCTCTTAGTTTGACTGACCTATCTATACATTCCATTAAATCTGGTGTATTTTTACACTTAATTTAATTGAATGTATAGATTTATATATTTTCATACTGGGCAGGCATAGGATCCTGTACATATTTTCAAATCCACACAGATTACCAATATTATGTATACTAATATTATATAAAGACAGTAAGGGAGAACACATCATGTATTAAATTACTATAAGCAGAATATTAGCAAGGATGTAAAAAAGGTGTGTTTATGGAAAATAATCCAAACAAGGATTATACAAAAAGGAGAACACTAATTACAAATTAAACAGGAAACAAAACAAAACAAATGTGGGCCTATCTCCACAGGTTTTAAGCCCCACCTTTCTGATGCAGTGGTTTACCTGCTTACTCACTTCCAAACTACCAGCATACATTTGCCATTCCTGTCTGTTTCCGTAGTAAGAGATATTACAACTTCTGGAGATACTGAAATAACTGTTGATATTGTTAATAAATGAACTAATCATTAATCTGTGAAGTGGAAAATTTTATAAAAGTATGGAAAATCATTAAACTAGAAAATGATGCTGCATTCACATGCTATTGGGCAGATGGTATAAACAAATTTCTAAGTCAGAAACTGCATGTGAATGCCTTATGAACTCAAAGCTACAAATCCCAGGTAATTTAGAGAAAATAAAGCTACCCAACGTAATGTCATTATTTTGATTGAATTGCAAGAGAAAAAAAACAATGTTTGTTTTGATTTTTATTTCCATGAAAAATACAGTTTATCAATAACTGCTTTTTTGCAGACCAAATAATAAATCAACACTGACCTCATATTTCTCTGAATAGTCCAACCACAAACCTGTATTGAACTGGGAAGGTGAAACGTCACAGCTGGTAGCTCCAAATAGTTGAAGAGCATGTGAACACAGTACTTAATCATTTAATCATAAGATGAAATAAATTTAAATTAATATTAAAAAAATAATACACTAAAAGTGAAAAGGAAAAAGAAAACACTTAACTATTAAATATAACTCCAGGGCTAAAAGTAGTATTTTAAATATGAACTCTAAACACTATAGCTAATATAAATTAGAATCTAACTTCAAATGATATCTTGATCCTAATCACTTAAAATTGGTGAAAAACTCAGGAAATGAAGAGTCCTTAGGGCAGAACAGAGCAGTAGTCTGTGGACATTAACAGGAGTCAGTAATCATAGGAATAACATGTAAAAAACAACAATGCAAAAAATGAACCAGAACACATAAGAAGGAGATCCTAATAGTAACTGATCTTGGATTTGTTGGCTTTATCCAAACCTTACACATGAAAAGTAGCACACTTCTATCTTCAATAGTGTTACAAAAGAAGCAAACACAAAATTGTGTCACAATAAATTAAATTAAAATACACAATAATAACAAAAAAAGTTGAAAATATAATAGAATTAATCAAGTAGTCCCAAACATGAGTTATAATTGATACAATACAAAACTTAAGAACCAGAGGAGCTAATCAAAAGAAAAGGAATAGCAAATTTGTACTGTGCTTGAAAGGAGGGCAGCTGGCAAGGGGGAAATTTAAAGATCCCTCCACGCTAAATGAGTTTTCTGTCAATAGCAGACTATATTTACATAAAGCAAGCTGGTGGAGTCTGTGTGTGCCTTTAACATCTGGTCATGTGGTTTGGTGTCCCCAGTGACTCAGTCAAATCTGTCTACGGCTCACCCTCATTTGATTTAGTCTTAAGTCATAGGGGCAGGGTCATAATAGTGGAAGACCTAACAACCAATGTGGTCTTACCCGAAAGTACAATGCATACAACGCAGCCCTAAATAAAGAGAAAACAGGGGTGTTTTATGCTTCGCAAACAGAAATAGGACAATTCTCTGTGGTGCTCATGTTTGTCATGCCATAATAGAATTGAAAAAGAAAAGAGAAGGGCAGACATTGTGACTGAACTTACCATAGCTAGAAAAACTTCATAATAGCATCATGTTTTTTGCTATCAGAATGTGGCAAGATTGCGATACTTTGGAAATGTGATGAAATGTCTGCATGGAGTTGTGTAATTTGTCATCCCCTGTGATTCAGGGTTGTGTAATCTGGTATCCTCAAGGCAATGAGATCCAGTGACTACAGTTGTTAAGTCTGACACCCCCTTCAATGAGAAAGCATGTAATGCCAGTGCTGGTTCTTTTATTAGGCCTCATATGGCTGTCATAGTCATTAGAACACCCTGTTAAATGGTCATAGTTAGAAGTTGTGAAGCCTTGGGCTCAATTCTTAGAGTAAAAAAAGTAAAGTAATTCACAATTAAAGGAAATGAAAAACTTACAAAATGAGAAGTTTAGGGCCAGGGTAGAGGTCCTGCTAAACCGTGACAGTCAGTGAAGAGAAAACCAGCAACCAGACAGTCAAAACTTCTCTCCTGGAAACACTGCACTAATATTCCATGTTTTGTTCCTCAAGTAATCACAATGCATAATCAATCACCCACTTTTAATAATATTATAGTTATTATTAATAGTATTAATACTGTAACACTCATAAGTTAATATCCTGGGAATGCGGAGCCTATACCAGAAGTTCCAGGCAGGAGCTGAACTAGACATGTTCTTCATGGCTACTTTTATAATTGAAATTTCTTCTCATTCAAATTTAAAGTATTTGGGAACATTTAGCTCTTTCTCAACGTTTGTGTTTTTTTATTTAATATATATATATTTATATATATTTGTGAAACATCATGCAGTAGTGTCTATACTCTAATGGAATGTATCTGGAACTAAAAGAGTAAATTATATTTAATGAAAAACAAATGAGCAGTGAACTGTGTTTGCAAAGACTCTAGACTTGTGTGATAAAAAAGGCAAAAAGTACAAGAAGAGCTTATGTTAAGAAATGTGGCAATCCTGTCACTTTTTCTCTTTATCTTAAAGCAAAGATTATAGTTTTTATGACTCCAGTGAAAATACTCTGTTTAAGAACCATTATATATTAAGCAGGTGTAAAATAAACATAAAATGGACAATATAAAATGATAATAAAACTGAATCATATATGCTGAATGTTCCCTTTTAGACATCGGTATAGTAAAGTACATTTGTAGAACTAATAGGTGCCCATTTTGGACTACTAAAAATAAGTAATTTAAAAAGAAAACCAAGCAATACTGATCAAGCAAAATTAGTGTGAAAGGGTACAGAATGTTCAGGACACTCTGAATCAGTAAGTTGTCTAATCAGAGTTTCCCAACTGCCTGTGGGATAGCTGAAATAGGCTTCTTTGAGCATGCTGTCTCCTGGTAGTAGACAAACCAAAATTGACAGCCTTGTATGCGTCAGTGCATGATGCCAGATGGTGTGTCTGCATGCTTCAGCTGTTACAAGAAAATAGTTTATTTTTCCACAGTATGAGGTTAATGTGATCATCCTTACAGCTCCTACCACTGTGTTGGATGTGCCTGGACAAACCTTTGAGTTCAAAATCACTGTGAATTTTTAGGAGCCCTGAAAGCCAGTTAATGGAAGAGTAAAAAGAGTTCAGTCTAATCGCCACACAGGAATTAGGTGGTATTTGAGGATCTTGATATAGTTGTATCAGGAATACATTGATGCTTCCAGATAATAAAGACAAAATGTAGTTCAAGAGTGTAAAGATAAAATAAAAACTGTTATAATTAAAACTGGTAACACCTAAGGTGTCTTACTTCAGGTTTCTTCTCCTCCCACACAAAAGCTTTTTATAGAAACAGTTTCTGAAGCAGTATAACATTTTCGACCCTATTTAATCCATTTAAGGGTCATGGCCAGAGCCTGGTC
The DNA here is from genome assembly GCA_026402145.1 of Polypterus bichir lapradei. Classification (NCBI taxonomy): domain Eukaryota; kingdom Metazoa; phylum Chordata; class Cladistia; order Polypteriformes; family Polypteridae; genus Polypterus; species Polypterus bichir. Next base: position 14,626,554 of record JANRMT010062822.1, read on the forward strand.
AGGGTGTCAGTCCCTCATATTACCTTCTGACATAAACACACACATAGCTTCACACTTGCACATTGACAATATCAAATCTCTGGTTAACATAAGATGGACATCTTTGGGATATGGCAGTAAAACCACAGTACTGAAAGACATAAAGATAGCAGCAAGCCATGGATTTCAAACCTGGGACACTGGATCTGTGAAGTTTTACCTACTACAATACTGTACTCCCACATTTATTTTAAAATGTGAAGTGCATAGAGACCAAAAAATGTCGTAGATTCTTTTAAATAACATTATAGAAAGTCAAGTGTACACTAATATAAGCCCTCTAACAATGGATTGGTGACACTAAGGATGTAGCACACTTTGTGGGTGTATAAAAAAAGTAAGATATGATTTGTTAAATTACATATTTAAGTGCTGTGTTGTGAATTGTAAGTACTGGTTATTGATTTTAGATGCACTTACAGTAGAATCTTTTATTGTAGTACTGTTTTCCTTTGTGTCATTCATATAGTTTGCAGAATTAAAATTCACCATTTAAAAAAAAAAGTTTTGCAACAAATGTCTGATATGTCTAATATGATAAAATATGTAGATACTAGCCATGTGCACCCAACTACGTTGCGAGTGTTAAAGTTGTCTGTGAAGGGCTCCCTGATTAAACGCGGCTGCCAGTCGTGAACTGGGCCCTTCATTGCACAGCATTATGATTTTTTATAAGGGAAACAAAATTACAAAAGAAAACCCTTGGACATTGATTCGATAGGAACGGCCTACTCGGAATCACTGTCCGAATAGTAATTATGTGGTGGTGTAGGAGCATTTCTGCTTCTGTCTGTTCACAGTCCATCTCGTTTTCACGACGCTATTGTTTCCTCTCACGATGTCTTCTCAACCTTTCTCCAATCTCGCAGGTTCTTTGTGGCAATTCAAAGAGTAAAGCAATATACACGGAGCAATGGTTATAAAAGGGGGACACATAGGTATCTAGGCTCTTTAAAGCATAAATAGGGATCACTTCACTGACATGTGAGCAAGGCATGGTACAACTGTGAGACACGCAGCACTCGCCGGCTACAACGTAAATAATAATTTCCAGAACGTGCTGTTACGTTGTCATTCATTTTACCCACTGTCTTTCTTTCATTCATATGTTACATAGGCACGTACCTTTTATCTTCGGCAATCTCATTCTCTAACCAGGCCTCAGGAGCTAACCAGCGTAACACTGTCCACCATCCCTTTCATTATTCTGGCACATTGTTGACATCCGTGAGTAACAACAACGTACTAAACTGGAAGGTGGTCTACGCATGCATGGAATTCGCGGACAAACAAAGATCAAGATCTAAATGAAGATCTCTTTAGTTAATTTAAAGCACAACAATTTGTTTAGTTTGAATGTCTGTGTTTTGAAGTGTGACTGGAGTAATACAGTCTTCAGTAGTATAAGCCTGGAGGAGATTCTCAATGCAATGCCTATGTTTTAGCTGTCTCTCTACTGCCATCTAGTGCTTCTTCTTCTAATTCATTCGCGGACAAACAAAGATCAAGATCCAAATGAAGATTATATATAGAGATATTTCTTCCATATTCCTTATAGTTTTAAATAAAGTTTATTACAGTGTTTATTGAAATCAAATCAAGTCAAATTTTATTTGTCACATACAATTTTACATACAGTTCAATATGTAGTGAAATGCTAAGTTGCTCAGCTCCAATGACTGTGTTTTTTAAAAAGGATGTAAAAGCACAGCAATAATACAATAGTATGTGACTTTATAATAGCAAATTCATTATTAGAATTATAAATATGAAATAAATCTATACTAATAAAAGGCAAAGCCCTCACTCACTCACTGACTGACTGACTGACTGACTGACTGACTGACTCATCACTAATTCTCCAACTTCACGTGTAGGTAGAAGGCTGAAATTTGGCAGGCTTATTCCTTACAGCTTCCTTACAAAAGTTGGGCAGGTTTCATTTCGAAATTCTACGCGTAATGGTCATAACTGGAAGGTATTTTTCTCCATTTACTGTAATGGAGTTGAGCTTGACCGCCGTGGGGGCGGAGTTTCGTGTGACATCATTACGCCGCCCACGTAATCACGTGAACTGACTGTCAACGCACTATGTAGAAAACCAGGAAGAGCTCCAAAATACGCTGAACAAAACATGCATTATATAATTGAGAAGGCAGCGAAACATTAAGAAGCGAGCGAGTGACATACTACCATATTCATCAGTACAGCTACTTCGGAAACAAAGCGAGGTATAAACCTAAACTTTAAATTAACTTAATAGACAGGCTGCCGCTGGTGCTTTTCGTGCCCAAGGATAATGCGGGATACAAGTTTAATGAGAGGACGCAGGATATAAACGAGAGTTTTGATCACTTTGTAACTAAGTTAAAATTGCAGGTGAAGGGGTGTGCTTATGCAAATTCCGAGAGACTGTGTTTGTGGAGGATTGACAGTTAAGGCGGGTGGGGGAGTCACGTCATCATCTCCCCTCCCATTTACCTCATTTCGCTCTGAGCTGAGCTCCGCGGCTAACGCCGTCTTCCGAAGCAACTTCGTCACACTGCCACCAAATACAGAGAAATCCACGTTAATACACACTCTGTCTCTAGACTTTCTCCACACTGAATCCTCCAGGCACTACTTACAAAAGGTTACATTGACAATCGTGTTATGTTATTTTTAAAATGTTTAATTTTCTTAGCACAAGCACAGCTGAGAAGCTTCGATGCATGTGCTCCATAACGCGTTAAAAAATAATGCATTTAATCACACTTTGCATTACAATCAAAGGGGAACTTTTGTCAATGCATGATTTCCTTGTACACCGATAACATTGATCAGCGCATCCCAATTCATTTTAGCCTCGCACCACCTTGGTTTGAGAAGAAGTATGAAAAAATATGAGGTTAACACACAAAAACAGATCACCAATTCAAGCTTTATGAATAATCGATTCGCCATCAATAATTGTTTTGGTAAAGCCATACTCAGTGTAATCCTCCTTCCATTTTATAATTTTTCCGCCACTAGCCATGATTAAATGAACAGTAAAAAAGTAAGAGCGAAGCGAGGGTGACTTATTTAGGCAGGCATATATATGACAGCAACACTCATGACAATCATGTTATGTTATTATTAAAATGTTTCCTTTTCTTTTTCATTACTTCTTTAACCCATTACTTCTCCGCTGCGAGGCGCGGGTATTTTGTATATGAATGACCTCCAAAGAGCGCGGAGACTTTTGATCATGTGAACGTGTCTGCAAAAACTGGCGTCTCCTGCCCAGCAAAAGTCGAGCAGCCGGCGCGCGCGCATAGCTGTGCCGGCCTTTAACACGCTGACTGCGCTTCTGCGGCAAAATAATATTAAGGCGCTTCGCACTTTATTTTGCACGTATACGATTATGAGGTCGTCAGCTCTTATGAAGACACGCACAGGAGTGAAGGACTGACAGTGCCATCACAGCCGATTAATAGCTGGGACGTCTCACCAGTCTGCACAAGACCCACCGCGACTGTCCCCAAAAGGTGCTCATATCGTCAGCGAACACATCTCTCTATGCTATATAAAAGAAAAACGCAACTTTCCTTTCTTTACACCTTTTTTCCTTTTATCCCAAACCAAAGCCTTTCTCTCTTAACACTGCAGAGAATACAAAACTAATTTTCTTTAATTGCTGGTAAGGCACATTATTAGAGGCAGAAATTTGGACTTTCACATAGAAAATGTAATTTCTATACCACAGCCGTCGTGTAACGCCTTTCAAAAGGGATCTACTACCGAGAGATGATCCATATACATTTTAGCTGCTGTTAGTACTACTTACCTCTTCTGTTATACCGTCTTTAAAATGTAGTTTACCCGCAACCACTCCAGTAGTGCTCAATGTAACTTTACTTCATAAAACGTTAATGTTTTACTGTTTAATAACTTATAGACTACATTTTATTATTTTTCCCTTGCACTCAGTGATCAAAGCTATACACACACATATAGACACATACATATATATATATATACACATATATTTATATATACCTGTGTGTATGTTTGTATGTATGTGTATACACACACACACACACACATACATACACACACACACAAATTATATATATGTGTGTGTCTGTGTGTGTATGTATGTATATGTGTGTGTATATATGATGTAGATAGGTATGCATATATATATATATATATATATATGTATATGTAGATATGTATATAGATATGTATTTTGATATATATATATATATATATATATACATATATATATATATATAGATATAGATATAGATATAGATATAGATAGATATAGATATGGGAACAACACTCATATCAATGACAAAACAATTACATTAACAATCATGTTACGTTATTTTTTAAATTTTTCCTTTTCTTTTTCATACCTTCTTTAACACACTACTTCTCCGCTGCGAAGCGCGGGTATTCTGCTAGTAATAAATAATAGCTAAATGAATAACTTAATAACTTAATGTAAAGGAGCTAACAATAGGTCATCATGCATTCCTAGACACTTTTTTATTTAAGATGTGGTTGGATTGTTGTCAGAAGCTCCTCCTCAGTCTCTCTGAAATGGCCTTCAGGCCACGGTTGCGCTTAGCTGACCACAACACAGAAAAAAAGGCCGTTGTTGGAATAACTGATGTTGCATATAATTTTCTTTGCCCTGACCTGACATCACTTGGTGTAGATGTCCTCCAAGCTAAAGTTTTCACAGCATGTGATGCATTCAGCTGACTGCATCACTCACTGCAGAGCTTTGTGTCCTGCTGTGTGTTGTTCAAAAACCAGGAAATAGTACTTCATGTAAGGATACTTTCAATGCTGAATTTATAGAAATTCTGTAGTAATTGGGAGGGAAGCTTGAAATCCTTGAGATGTTTATGTGCCTTCTTTATCAAGGTGTAATGTTTGGACCAGGTCAGGTCCACTTTGATGTGGATAGCTACTGTAGATATTTGAAACTGTCTGCCCTCTCTAACTGGGAGTTATTAGGACTGAGGGAGTGGCAGTGCCTCTGCTCTTTTCTCCTAAAGTCCACAATCTGCTCCTTTGTCTTCCTGACATTCAGGAGTAGACTGTTGTCCTGACACCAGTGTTACAGACTCGGCACTACATCCAGGTAAGCCTGCTCATTGTTGTTAAATATCAAGCCTAGCATAGCTAAGTCATAACAAATTTGACAATGATGCTAGAGTCATGAGCAAGTGTGAAGTCATATGTGCAGAGGGAGTAGAGCAGTGGACTCGGAATCCAGCCCTGTGGAGCACCAATGTTGAGGGTGAGCAATAATGAAATGTCGCCTATCATTCAAACTGCCTAGAGTCTACCTGTCAGGAAGTAAAAAATCCAGCTGCACAATGGAGTGCTTAGACACAGGTCTCTGAGCTTGGTGATTTAGTTTTAGAGGATATTATCAAAAACCATCTTAGCTCAGTTGCTCTTATCAGACATAAAGCTAAGGGTTGTAAATCCCATAATCTAAGATTAATTATATAATGTATAATAATATAATTAATTTGTCAGCCTTACCAAAAAATAAAAGTGTAAAATAACTACATCATGATGATTCATGGAAAGAACCAGTGTGCCTTCAAAATTACCAGTTGAGGTGTAGGCTCATAATCTAAGAAATCAAAAATTTAGAAATAAGCTTTATTCTGATTTTTTCTTCTAATGTAACTTACCTGCTTGTTTTAAAATCCCAGGGGTTGTACAATTTAGAAGCTGACTGAAAATATGAGTAACTCATAAATGAGTTCCAAGCTAGAGGATCATCGCTGCATGATGTCTATACCATCTGGTACAAATACATTATCAGCACAGATGCTTCTTTTAGCATACAACACATTTAATGAACCAGCAACTCTATGCTAGGCATGTTATACCAACAGTCTTACCCAGACTCTCTATACATCAGGTTATAGTATAGTGTAAACACAACTTTTATGATCTGGCATCCAACCATAGTGTAAACTCACCTTATGTTTCTGGAATTTGTTTTGATAAAGACAAGTATCTACACTGGGACCTTTTGTGGAAGGTGGCTAGAAAAGCTCTAGTTTGCAGTCACATTCAGAAAATGCATAAAGTATGTGTTTATTTATATGAAGAATGCAAATTATGTTGTTTAAACATTTATTTATTGCCATTAGAGTTCCCTTTTCTAGTTTTCCATTTTTCAGTCATTGTCCTACGCTAGCTGATACCTCTTTGCATATTCATGTATTTCCTATTTGTCTTGCTCAGTCTTTATTTAAAATAAGCAAACATTATATGGTGACAATAGAAAACTGTATGTCTCTGAATCCATGTGTGTTTAAAACAAAGCACCTGTTACACAACTATTGGAAGTCTGTGTGGCCATGTGAATGTTACGTATTGTAATATTGAAATTCCTGTATACTGTATGCTTAGGAGTTAAGCCGCTGTCACATTACATGACTTCTACATGTAAAGGATAATGACTGTAGTTACTGATCTTCTCACCTCAACGTATCATATTACACAACTAGAAATCATACTTGCAAGCATAGTTTCACATTTTCAAAGTACCGTGACATGACAGACAATAATGTGCTGACCATGCACAGGCTGTATAGGTGCATAGACTTCAGCTGCAATCTCTGTCCTTCATTTTTCTTTTTTTTCTATTCTGTCTTGGTACATAAAATAAGTCTATGATCTGTTTCCATCCATCCATTATCCAACCTACTATATCCTAACTACAGGGTCACGGGGTTCTGCTGGAGCCAATCCCAGCCAACACAGGGCACAAGGCAGGAAACAATCCCCAGGCAGGGTGCTAGTCCACTGCAGGGCACACATACACACACCAAGCACATACTAAGGACAATTTTGGATCACCAATCTACCTAACCTGCATGTCTTTGGACTGTGGGAGGAAACCGAAGACACGCAGACACAGGGAGAACATGCAAACTCCATGCAGGGATGATCCAGGAAGCGAACCCGGTTCTCCTAACTGCGAAGCAGCGGCGCTACCCACTGTGCCACCATGCTGCCCAATGATATGTTTGTCAGATCCAAAATGCATTTCTTATTTCTAATCACTGCATGGGTAATTCGTTGGTTGTCAGCACATACACAAACAGCAAGCCCACCCCTGCGACTTAAAGCAAAATCAGACCTGTTTGATTTTTTTCAGGACAAGTAGCAGACTAGATGGCCTGTGTCACTGGAAGACATAGGAGTGTGCTGAGGCTGCCTTCAACTCACTACAAATATGTAAATGAAGACTCAGAATTGCTTGAAAAGCCATGCAATGTGACAAGGCCCTTACAGAAAATAGACATTATGATAACCCTCTTGGCTATCTACTAGGTGCTCTGGCTAATGGATGTCTCTGGATATCACAATGTATTCTGAATTGATAGGATGCTGGGCATCCTTACTGGGAATGTGTAGCAATTAGTATAAAATGGATTCATAATCTGAAAATTATTGTGCCAATTAAGCTGTTGTGGATATTAAAGGTTTCAAAGACAACCTTCAAAGAAACACAGAAAAAGCTAATCTAATTTTTAAACTTTACCGAAATAGTAAATAATGGACTGAACTTTTAGTCTCTCTATCTTCTCTGTAATAGCTGCCTTTTACACCCACTCTGCTATTCCTTTCATGTTCCATATCTTTGTTTCCCCCTTTCCTACCCTTCTTCACCAGCTATTCATTTCTAAACACATACCTGATGAGGACAGCTGCAATGTTGTGCCTCTGACTTAATTTGTCAGGGTTGAAAATAACACTTTTCCATCTTTTCCCCTTATCTCTTCAGTACACCCAGTACTTGGTTTCATGCTCTGATTTGATGTTTGGGCACTGCAGGCTCTTCTGGGTGCCTCATTATTCTGTTTGAAGTATCTTGAAATCTACCTTAATGTCTTGTGCTACTGTAATTTTGCCTTGTTTTTGGCTGTGTATAGCAAGGTGCCTTATGTAAAAAACAGATATTGTATATACAGAAATGACTATTGATTTTAAACAATATTTTATTACAAATTGCAAACTTATTTCTATTATTGCAAACATTTTTTCATTTAAAGAAAAAAAGGATATAAGCATGAATATAAGATGATATAAGATGATAAGTCTATTGATTTTATTCCCAAATTAAGCGGTGATTTTATTTTGCAGTTGAGATCTCAGAGCAGTCTAGTTTGTAGTTTCCATTCTTATATTCCTCAGCACATATAAACAATTAAGGTGCTCAAGGAGTTTTATTTACATGGCAGTGTAGTAATAAATGAGAGCAGGACTTAAATGTCCATCCATCCATCCATTTTCCAACCTGCTGAATCCGAACACAGGATCACGGGGGTCTGCTCGAGCCAATCCCCGCCAACACAGGGCACAAGGCAGGAACCAATCCTGGGCAGGGTGCCAACCCACCGCAGGGACTTAAATGTTTTGTACTAAATATAACATGAGGTGAAATCTCTTTTTATTGTTAATGCAATGTAGTGTTTAGTGAAGGTAATAAAAACGTCACCTCAGGTAGTTATATTAATTTTAATTAACTGCCAGTAAATCACGTTTTCTAGTCAGCATCATTAAACATTTTATAGGTTTCTAGTAAACAATATAAAGATCAGTTAGTTAAATTGAGTATAGTAAGCTGTTGTTTCTTTTATGGCTATTTATAGCCTGATATTAAGGTGGCTTCTTTTTTACCAGTTTTTCTTCACTTGTTTTGTGATAATACATGCCTGTAATGTGGTTACTGTTTTTTTTTTCTTCAGGTTCCAAAAGCTAGAAAAATGGAGGAAGCCTTTTTATGAAGTCCTTCAGACATATGAAAATGCGTCTGTGGTTCTTCCTGCCTTCTACAATACACGCAACACAGAGGTTTCATTCAGGGTTAAGTATGTGCTGGATGACTTTGATTCTCCACAGTCTGTATTTTACTTCCATCCACAGTACCTGCTTAACGTGCAGCGTTTCTGGATGATGCAAGGTGTGAGAGCCAAGCGACTAAGCAGTGGACTGATGCTGGTCACTGCAGCTATGGAGCTCTGTGAAGAAGTGCATCTCTATGGCTTCTGGGCTTTCCCTATGAACCCCTCAGGAATCTTCATCACGCATCATTACTATGACAATGTCAAGCCTCGGCCTGGCTTTCATGCTATGCCCAATGAGATTTTTAACTTCCTGCACCTGCACAGCAGGGGAATATTGCAGGTCCATACTGGAGTCTGCAGGTGATGTTAATTTTTTGTCTTTTTTTTAAATCACATTTAAATGTTTTCTTGTGAAGTTTTTTAAGTTAACAATTTCAGAAATACAGTATATTATGTTTCCACAAGCAGTGCTCTGGGGATCTATTTAACTTTGTTTGCAAAAAAAAAAAAATTATGTATTTAATATATTGAGAATATGTATATATATATTTTATGTAAAATTATTTTACTAATTAGCTGATGCTTCTCTACGAAGCAACTTAGACACACAATTTCATAATCTAGTAGTTTCAGTATACCTGCAGTGTGAGACTCAGTATCACACAGAATTAAATCAACAACCTCATATTTTACAATCTAAAGTCATTTATGAAAATTTAAACCAATTAGCACTTGTTTTACAAATTTATCTTCTAATGCAGTATGGTTTAGAACAATCCCCTCAAAACATGCTCCTGGGGCAAGCTTTGTGAATTATTTTTTCAGTTTGGCTACTAATTTTTTAATCACTGGTCAATTCCTGCTTTCATAAATCCATTCATCCACTTTCTGAGCCTTCAATTTTCACTGCAGGTTTGCAGGAAGATTATAGATTTTACTTTTTTTACTATGTAAATTATTTTAACACAGCCCAAGGTAACAGATAGAAGCAATTTCTTGTTTCCTAGTTTTAGACTTCTGTAAGGAAATACATTTGTGATTCATATATAAAAATTGAATTGGTGGATTAGTTTTGCTAAGATTACAATATTAGAATCTGTCATCTTCCATATTTTCTTTCACGGTGTGCATTTTTAAATCGACTGCTTGCTGTGCACTTTTGAACAGCGGAAGACTGAAACTGAATGAGCTATTGCTGTTCATATATGATTACTAAAGTTCATCAATTTGTCCATCTTTTTCATCCAATCATTCTTTTTTTCTCACAGCAGAAACATTTAGGAGACATCACTTATATATTCTGTTTATTATAGCTTGTTATTTGCAACAGTTATTAATAGTCTATAATTATTGCTGATAGAGAAAACTATATGACAACTATTACATCCATCCATTATCCAAACTGCTATATCCTAATTACAGGGTCACGGGGGTCTGCTGGAGCCAATCCCAGCCAACAAAGGGCGCAAGGCAGGAAACAAACCCCGGGCAGGGTGCCAGCCCACCGCAGGGCGCGTAAAACACACACACCAAGCACACACTAGGGACAATTTAGAATCGCCAATGCACCTAACCTGCATGTCTTTGGACTGTGGGAGGAAACCAGAGTACCCGGAGGAAACCCATGCAGACACAGGGAGAACATGCAAACTCCACGCAGGGAGGACCTGGGAAGTGAACCCAGGTCTACCCACTGCGCCACCATGCTGCCCCCGATTACATATTAATTACATTTAAACAGTTGTAGCAAAACAAAAATGTTAATTATTAAAATGGATATGAAAAGTGATGAAATTCTTGTGTTCTAATAGATTTATAAGAATTCACACCTACCTTTTGTAACGAATGCTTGAGAACATACATACAATGGGCAAAGACAAGCCTATTTAAAGCAAGGAATTAACCCCTGGTTAGGAAATTTCATGCTGCTACAGGTAGGCCCCAGAGAGTGTTTGGGAGTCCACATCTTAAACTACTGACGAACATTCTCGGGAAGAAACCTGGACTAAACAAAAAAATAAATAAATTCAGGTTGTAATTTAAATGATACAAAGTGCATTTACATTTAGTAAAATGTGAATGTGTAAATACAAAGCTCATTATTGTTTTGCTGTTTATAGGACAATTTTGGCAGTATTACTAGTGACTGTTCATCAGGAACTGCAGAGGAATTAAAAAATATATATTTCATTAAACTGTTCAGAACTGGCAACTTCATACTTATTTTTTTAATAAATACTACCTTTGTAAAAAATGAAAAAGCATACAAAAATTAACTAATAACCAGCGGTTTTTACATGTAAAGCCAATTATATATTGCTGTTTTATTAATGGACTTTATTTATAACACTTGATCACCTTATTTTAAACTGGGCTTCATCCAAATGACTGGAAGACACTAAGACTATTCTCTAAGACTTTTAGATACTTTTCAGAATCTATTAAGCAGCAATGTTGAAGTAAAAAGGTACAACAGTGACAGACACGGAAAAAAATTACTAAGATTTGTTCAAATGACCATTAATATGATTCTTCAAGTCGACCATTTACTCTTCTCTCCCCATTTTCAGTCTACCCTCTTAAAGCATGGCACTTCAAAACATAAAAGGCGTTATTAGCAGGCCAAAAATAGGTTGACTATTCAATAATTTGTATATTTTTTGGAGTAAGCTCCATTTTAATATAAATATAGCTTACTTTGCCTGGACCTCTATATGAACTTCTCCACTGTTGCCTTTGTGTGTGTTTAAATATATTCTCGATGTCTAATAGGGAGTTGTCTGATAGAATTTATCAGTTTTTGTTTTTCTGCAGTCTGAAGATGTGTTGTTATATTTATATTTAAATATACATTATATTTTTAATTGTATGAAGGTAAATTCTACATATTCTATGCTCATTTAAGAACTGTAAAAAACATAGTGGATATTTAAAAAAATGTCAGTTCTTGATTAAAAAAACATTCTATGCCTCAGCCCAGTTGGAGTAGTCTTACATAATGAGCCTTTTTGGTTATTTTAATTTAAGCTATTTATTGACCCCTTGTACCTGTGCAGCTCCCTGAGTCACTTGTTAAGGAGCAAAGCTATATTTAAGGAACTATATAAAACTATTGTAATGGCTGCATCTTAAATATTGTATGCAGTATTGGGTTAGAAGGACATAAAAACTGTTAGACAAAAGTCCAAAGAATAGACATTTTACAGTTAATTTAAAAGTGGCAAGTGTCAGAAGCATTAATAACTGTGTAGAAAATAAGTAAAAATGATGTTATCAGCTTGTTATTTAAACTTAACTCTGCTTTTCAAAAAGTATTAATCATACATTCTCACTAAAAATTATGAATTCACAATGTGGAACAAGTTGCTCGAGAGGAGTGCTCTATGTATTAAATCTAAATTATTTTACAAAAGCTATTTTTACTAATTCACTTTAATCAGCCAAAAGACCTATTATATTACACCATTTTTCTTTTATTAATTTTCCTCTTTGTGTATCAGGGTATTCTCAGTGAAAGAATAATGTTCTGCCCAGGGCATAGAGCTTATCTGAGTCATTGTCATACAGCCAAGCTGTTATATCACTGCATCCTGGAGCATTTGCATGGATTTTCTATAGTAATTTATAGCCATTGTTTCAAGCACTTGCTTCAGTATTTGTGACTCTCAATAATATTTAAATGAAAATGACTAAATAGTGAATCAGGCATCTCCTTGGCATTCTAGGTGGTAGTTATTCAGTTTGTTTATTTATTCATACGATAACACAAGCAAAGGATAAAAGCAGGCCTGTGTACTTTCAAAGATATATTTTTAATCTGCTATAAGGGCATGTTTATCTTGATGTTTTCTCTGGTAGAAGTTGTACCTGGGAGGCAGACAATATAGCAGTATTTAGACAGGGACTAGAGAGAAGTACACTTAGACAATCATAAGGCTCACAAAATGCCAGTGTGGGAAAGCAAGTTATGTGAGGAGTAGAAAGCTCTATCTCTATCATTCTTACTCCAGGTGAATTATTTGATTACAAAAGAATGAAACAGAGATGCCTTGAATATGCTAGCCAGGACTGAGAGTAAAGGGCAGACTGGAAGCTAACTTATATAGCCTGTTTTTTTTATTATATTTTTATTATATATACAGTGGTTTCAAGAAGATATTGTGACCTGGTCATTATGACATTTCATAGACCTACCCTGTACACTGGAATTATGTAAACCCCTGGTGGAGTTTAAATACTACTTAACTGTGGGAGAATAAGTGAGACTGAATGAGAAGGCAAGTGAAAATCTAATGTGCTGGTATTTGGTGATAGCAAAGTAGGGAAGGAGCACAGGGCAAAAGACATCTCTATAACAAAGTAAATTTTACAAATGAGAAGAGACCCTTCAACAGGATTTGCTTATTTTGTCTTTATATTTTATGTTCTTCCCCTTGTTTTCCTTTTCTTGTGTTTTGGTTTTGAATAATTAAAGTATTTTGATACATTTAAGCTCTTTTTGGCCATAGTCTCTATTTGGTGAGACATCTGAGAGTTGTGCTCCCATCACATTTGATTCTTATACATTAGAATAGTTAGATCTGTTTCTGTCTTTGTTAAATAATGTCAGGTATCATATATATAATTACATTGTATTTAGTTAATAAACACAATAAACAAATATAGTGGAACCTCGGGTCACGACCATAATTCGTTCCAAAACTCTGGTCATAACGCGATTTGGTCGTGACCCGAAGTAATTTCCCCCATAGGATTGTATGTAAATAAAATTAATCCGTTCCAGACCGTACGAACTGTATGTAAATATATTTTCTTTAAAGCTTTTTAAGCACAAAAATAGTTAATTATACCATAGAATGCACAGTGTAATAGTAAACTAAATGTAAAAACATTGAATAACACTGAAACAAACACCCAGGCTCCCTGCTCAGCTGCTCGCTCGCTCGCTCTCAGCTGCACGCGAGCCTGCGCTCTCTCTCTCTCTCGCTCTCAGCTCCACGCAAGCCTGCGCAATCTCTCTCTCTCTCCCTCTCTCTTTCTCTCTGAAACAAACACCCAGGCTCCCTGCTCAGCTGTATTGTATAAGAAGTATAGCACATATTCTCAATTTTTAATTTATGCCACTTAGCAAATGTTTAAGAGCAGCATTGACCATTTTAAAACTGAGCTTAGATCTGCAGGTACAGTAGCACTGTCTAAAGACAGCATCAGCAGTTGGAAGATAAAGTAAAAATGTGAAGTGGGTGCATACTTTTTAATGTCCAATTTCTGTGTTGTAAAACTTCGTGCTGGTCGAGTCAATGCAAAAAAATGTACTTAGGTGCCACTTGAACAGACATTTTATATGAAAACTGCAAGTAAAATACAAAAAGCAAACTTCCCAAATTCATTCACTAAGTAATTTTGACATGATACTAGATAGCTGTTTTGGGGGTGTTTATCAACAGCAAAACAAGAAAAAAAGTAAAAAAAAAGTAATTTTATTAATAATTAAATTCATATGGAAATTTCTAAGCTTCTCAAGAAAATGTGTCATTTTTTAAAAACTGATTTCAGTGCACTTGAGTGAGTTTGGAAATGTGTTCATCTGTAACAGATCACATGATTAAGATGTTATGTATTCCAAAGAGATATCCTATAAAAAGCACATGAAGCAGAGCCATGTGTCTTGTGATTCCCTAAGCAGAGTTTATTTTGTCACCATGGCCATTATTTTGGGTTCAATTAAAAGGTCATTGTTTGCTTATGCATGTACAGTATAGTTTGTTGAAAAAGTAATCAGCCCCAAAGATATTTTCACATTTTTCAAGCTGATCTACAAAATGGTGTACATCTTGCCAAATCAAAAGAAACAAATTGAAAATCTTCCTAAATTTCCTAAAAAAGAAAAAGCAAACATTAAAAGTACTCATGCCAGTTTCTTCATAGACGAAAAGGTTTGATAATGGACCAGGAAATTCAAGAAGAATTGCCCAAATCAAAATCAGAAGAAGTGGCAAAGTCTAGGTACAAAAAAACAAATTAAAGAGAAACAAACTACTTGTCTTTTTGATTTTACCCATAAACTCATATAATAAATAGAGTGACACTGGTTTAAATACTGATGCAAAATATCACGTCTTTCAGGGATCACCTCCTCATGTCACAGTAAAGGTCAACCAAAATGGTGGTGCCTACAAAACAAATAGGTGTTGCAGAAGAATAATTATATTAAAACAATCAATGTAATAAACTCTGGTAAAAAGAGGTTTATTAAAAACAATAATACACTGAATGTCCAATGGTTTGTGAATGGCTAGGAGTCCTAAAGGATGTAAGTCTCAAAAACACTTCCAAAAATGCCCATTAAAAGGGGATTTGCCATCAAACCCCAGTTAGTAATGAGGGCAAGCACAGGATCTTAATAAATACAAAGTGTATTTTCATAAAAAATGGTCTGTCACACAATGAAGCTCTGAAGTGCACAATTAGCATAAAAGGCAATCAAGTCAAACAAAAGTCCCAATACAAAATTCCAAGAATAGTCAAAATACAGAGCAAGGTCAAACATCCAATAGATCACTAAGCACACAGAATTTCACAAAAAGCACAAGAATTCATTTCTCAGCATATTTGAAATGAACATCCAGGAACTATGGAAGAGCCTTTGGATTTATAGGGTGGAGAGCGGATCCTAGCAGTGATGAGCAGGTGGCCAGTGCTTCTTGTGGGGACCCACACAAAACACATGGCACATAGCAAAAGCATGGAAAACAAAACAGACAAAAACCAAGAATAACATTAATTTACCTTAATTACTCAAAATGGAACAAAAAGACATAAAACAAGTCCCTGCCAGTGGAGGAACCCTGGTTGAAATATAACAGCAATCACCTAAACATTACCCCTATTTGAGCTTGTTGGACACCCAATTCTACAACGGAAAACATTAATGTGGAGTTGCCCCTCCCTGTGCAGATTTAACAGCCTCCACTCTTCTGGTAAGGCTTTCTGCAAGATTTTGGTGTGCATTCAGCCAAAACAGGATTTGCAAAATACTGTTGTTGAATGGGAAGACTTGACTCACAATTGGTGTTCCAGTTCAGTTATTGGTGTTCAATGAAGTTGAGATAAGGGTTCAGTGCAGGACATTCAAATTCCTCCTTGTCTTTAAGGACTAGGATTTATGCACAGGGGCACAGTAAACCTAGAACAGAAAAGGGTCTTCCCTAGGCTGTTGCCATAAAATTGGAAGTGCACAGTTGTGTAAAGTTCCTTTGTATGCAATAACATTAGCTGTACCCTTCCCTGAAAAACAAGGGGCCTAGCCCAAACCCCAAAAAATAGCCCAACACCATTATCTCTCCTCCACCAAACTTTGCATTAGGCACTGTGTAGTCCAGAAAGTAGTGTTCTCCTGGCATCTGCCAAAGCGATAAGACAGTGAAGCGTGATTTATCTTTCCTGAGAACACGTCCTCACTGATCCAGAGTCCCATAGTGGTAAGCTTTATACCACAATAGCCGATGCTTGACATCTAGCATAGTGATCTTAGCCATGTGTACAGCTGCTCGGCTGTGGAAACTCATTTCATGAAGCTCCCGATGCATAGTTCTTGTGCTGATGCAGTTTCTAGAGGCAGTTTGGATTTCCGTTGTGGGTGATAAAACAGAGGATAGGCGATTTTTTTGTGATATGCGCTTCAGTATTTGGATGGCCCAGTTTTGAGAGTTTGCGTGGTTTACCACTTTGTGGCTCAGCTGTTGTTGTTCCAAGATCCTTCCACTTCACAACAGTAGCACTTACAGTTGACTGGGGTGAATCTGGAAGACCAGAAATTTCATGAACTGACTCGTGTCAAATTTGGCATTCTATGACTTTGCCATGTTTAAAGTCACTGAGCTCTTCAGTATGGCCCACTCAACTGCCAATGTTTGTCAATGGAGGCTGCATGTCTATGTGCTTTATTGTATGCACCTCTTAACAATGGATGCGACTGAAACACCTAAACTCAATAATTTGGAGATGTATGCATACTTTTGGATATACTTCGTGTTTCAAAATATAGAATACATCTATTGCACGCATATACAAAAAATGTATTACACTCAGGAAAATTTAATGAGGATACACAATTATAACAATGTCCTTTGTAAATACAAGGCTAACTTTGTGCAGTGTATTACCTTTCCAACCTTGGTGAGGATGATAGTAGGTAGATCAGATTTTCTTAATTAATTTTTGAGAATAAGTAACTCCTCCATCACTACAGTCTAACAATATGGTAGAGATTTTGCACAAAGCAAACCAAAATGAAGGCAAGCAAAGAGAATTCAAAGTAAGTCAGAGATGTAATTATAGAGAAGAACAGATCTGCCGAAGAGTTCAAGACCATCTCAAAGTTAGAAGGATTACTATGATACTGTTTGTCATTTTTACTTTTATTGTGATTGAAGAGGATGTCAGGACTCAACAGCCTTCAATGGCATTTATGGAAAACTCCCAAAGCTAAAGCCCTGGATGAACAAAAAAAATAATATGTCCTTGCCTGTTAAGAATTTGCAAAATGTCACTTTGAAAATACAGCAAGAATGTAGCAGAAGTTCTTGAGGTCTATTGAGACTAAAGTAGAACTTTTGGGCTTGAGCACTAAGTGCTATTTGTGGTGAAAATTTAATGATGAACATCAGCCAGGTAACACTATCTGCACTGTAAAATGTGGCAGTGGCAGCATCATATTATGGAGATATGTTTCAGCAGCTGAAAATGGCAATCTGGACAGGATTGATGGTTTCTGGAAAAGAACCTGCTTCTGCCAGAAATGTTAATTTTGTAGGAAGTTTGTTTTTCAACAGAACAAACACCCAAAGTATACTGTTAGTCCAACAATGGAGTGGCTTAAAATGAAAAAAATGATGTCCTTGAGTGGTCCAATCAAAGTTATGACCTTAGGCCCATTAAATATGTATGGTGAGGCCTAAAAATTATTGTCATCCGCCACTTCCCAACTGACCTGGAACAGCCAACACAATTTTGCAAGGAGGAACAGATGAACCTTGGTCCATCATGTTGTGTAAAATTAAAAGAGACCTGTCCGAAAAGACTACTTGCTATAATAGCTGCAGGAAGTTTTTCAACTAAGCACTGAACCTTAGATGGAGATTTAAATAATTACAAAATTGTTGACACTCCAGTTTTTATAATTATATATTTTTTTGTGATTTATAATTTTTTTTTAGTCACTACTGTGAAAAATACTGGCCATTCCCAGTCAAATTGATCAAAATTCCACAGTGTGACAATCATTTTTATGAAAAAAGTGTTGGGGGATGAGTACTTTTCAAGGTGCACTGTAAGGGTTCAGTGGTTTTGCACTTTCCCATTCTGTTTTATATTCAAAGCACATGTAAGCAGCACTCTGAGAACGTCTTCAGTAAAGAGTTACATGTACAAAAAAAAATGCAGTAAAAGTACAAGATTTTGTAATATCCTAATAGAATTGCTAAAAAATGTAAAACATAAGCGTAAGTTACATTTAACTAGAAGCTCCTGCCTATTCAGACTCAGCCCATATAACACACTTAAACAACTTACTCCATGCTTTTGTTAGTTTCATAGAAATCACCAGATATTTAAATGTGTGTATGCAGAATTCAGTTCAACTGAGCTCTCAAGTGTTTCTTTTTTAGCATGTTTGCTAAAAATGAGAGAATGAGCCCATATACTAGATTGCTCAAAAAACAATTGATCATGTTGAAATAACAAAAAAGTACAGTTCTTACTTATTTTCAAAACATTTTTTTCAGTTTGTTATCACTGGTACCATCTATAAACTTGAATGAGGTAGAATCTCAGTTTGCCCTAAATAAGGAAAATTCATCCTTTTATCTATCCATTTTTCAACTCTACTTATGGGGGCCAAAGCCTATTCCAGCAGCCTCAGGTGGCAAGCAGAAACCAATCCTGGACAGGTTGGCTGATTAGTTTGTTTAATTTCAGCACAATACATTATTGTAATAGCATTAAGTCACTGGAATTTACTTTTGTGACTCTTATAATAAAAACTGCACAACAAATATATGTAACACAAATGTTACACCAGCGCAAATTCACATAAAAGCACAGAGCAACATCTCACAATCATATGCCACAGTCATCCATCCATTTCTTCATCCATCCATTTCTCATATCCACTTAGTTTACTGGAGTCAATCCTGGTAGCATCAGGTGCAAGGCAAGACCCGATCCTGTACATACAATAAACTTACTGCAGGACTTAAGATAAACATATATATTTTTTTAAACATACTGCTAATATAGTACATTAAAAGACAGCAATTTCTTTATCGTAAACTAAAAAGTTCAAATCTTATACAATCTTTTGGTATGTTCTGTGAAGAAGTGAATCTGTTCAGGTTTTGCACCTCAATGACTGAATGGAAGGGGTCAGTTGACCCTTCTGAATTTTATTTTGGATGCACACAAAGCAGATAATGGCAACAAAAGAAGAGTCACAGCCAAAGACTTCAGATGCTGTCTTCTTGCCTGTTTTCTGCTGAATCTGGAATGCCATATTAAACTTAAGTTTTGTTCTTCTGTAGCTCTTTTCTAAACACTCTGTCACTGTGTGTATTATATAGTTTTCTTTTTAGCGATTCCCCAGAAAATTGTTTGTGTTTTATGAGATTAAATTTATTGCCACAGTTTATTTTTTCTAAATATTTGTATATATTTTTATGTACTCAATGAGTCCTACCATGAACAAGCATGGCTTGAGCTACGCCGTATGTTCTATACTGTAAATACTTCCAGAGATACAAGCCATTACAGGAGAAGCCTTCATCATTTTTCTGAGGTAGAATCAAGTTGCGTTGTGTATATCAGAATCACTGTAGATCTCTATGCAGTAGGTTGCCATTAACTGTGCTTCAAACATTTTGATCTTTCTTTCACAACAAGGACAGTATTGAGCAAGGCATCCATTTTGCCATATAAATCTGCCTCCAGAAGGAAACTAGGACTTTAAAAAGCACACTCCCAAATCTTTTTAATAATTGTGAAACACAGTTGTTTTACCTTTTTCCATTTTAAGCACTCAGATTTAGTTTTAAAATGAATCTTGTATAATTTGATACTAAGAAAATGTTTGTGTACACTTTGTATGTATTCTAGCAACGGTAGCAGATAAGCGAGAACTGTAAATGTCAAAAGCTCATCTCCAACAGAGTGGAATTAGCAACTCCACCTTTGCATTTTATTGCTGTAGCTCTGATCAGAAAGGATTCCAGAGGAATGAGAGAGTCTGCCCCCTCACTCAGTATACTTGTAAAATGTCAGAAGAGATTCAGAAGCTACACATTTTATAAACGGATTATACCATATATCATCACTTGACAAGAGTATTTTTTTTACAGTCGCCTGGGTGGCAGTTTATTTAGTCTGGCAGCAGTGAGGGTTAGAAAAGCTTAGGCAAATGTGACTGCAATCTGTAAACTATAAACAATAGCCATTAAACTTTTTATTCAGTTCTTTAAAGTGTATACACGAATTTGAAGCTGATTTTATGGCTTTAAATTGTACAACTGTGCTTTTGTAGGAATATATTTTTTATTTGGAAAGTGCATATCATCTTGGAATTTGTGGATCGCTGTAGCTGGCTCTTATATAACTGCTAAAGAATATCAGTAAGACTTTAACATCATATAAAGCTATGTCTGGATGAGTCTTAAAATATCTGATTTTAATTTTCATGGACTGAATTAATCAAAATGTTTTCATTTTTAATAGTCAGTCGTGTCCTTCAAGTATTTTTTCGCTGTAATGTATACAAGTGAGAAAGACAATCTTCAAAATCACAGTATGACTTCAAAATCTGTGCACTCCTCAAAAGAAATTCCACCACCCATTCAAGAATTCAGCTGACAGACCACTTTCAAGGAACAAGAATGTCTGACTGGAATGGAGAGCCTGTAAGAAAGGTCATTTAAGTGTAAACATCATTCTGTCTGTCATCAGCATTTTAATTCTAATAAATGACATGATATTTGAAAGTTATGGAGTTAAAAATGAGATTACCTTTATATGGCAAAAGGTAAAGTATGCTGAGCAGAAACCATCGACACAGCCCACTTGTACATTGTTGGTGAAAATCTATTTGCAGCTGATAAAAACAGATATGCATTTGTACATTTTACTGTTAAGAATCTATGGATCAGTTGATCCATAACATAGTTGTGTAAATAACAAAATAGAGTATGAATGACTAGCTTTGAATTTTATGATGTTTGCATAAATCAGTGCACAGAACACAAAATCCGGAGGAGAAATGTGCAGTTTTATTAGTGAAATAGTTTACTGGGTGGTCACTTCTGTACGTCATCGACAGTGTCGTGATGTAATGGTTGATGTGTTCTTGCTGTATTAAGAACATTCAAAAAAGATGGATTTTCTGTCTTTGTAATCCTGAAATATATGTAAGAGCTTCTGATGTGTTGTCACAATATTGTGTCCCTGTTTCTTCACATGTTGTGTCATGTCACAACATTTTCTTTCAGAACTTATCCTTTTCAAATCTCCTGTCAGGTTTTCCCCAATATCTCACAAAAATCTGTTGCTGCAAGATATCAGAATCTGCACAGTCGCGTCCCCTCTTCTCCAGTGGGGACCTTATGCATTCTGAGGACTAACACGTCAAAAAAGACTGGTGGTTCTGACTTCCTTGTATGAAATTGTGGATTGTTTTGATACTGAGGATGTGTTCTAGAGTTTGTTTGATATGCCAATAGTGTGTTTCATGTCTAATTAATATAACATTGCTGATAATCTCATAAAAAGTCAAGTCTGTGTGGATGGGTAGATTGAGGCTTTTTGTATCAAACTCGTGATTTGTTGAGTTTTCATGGGTGTTCTTTTTTCCTTTTCATTTGTTTTACTTTTTACACTGTTTCCTTTATCTGTTATACTGTTTCTACTAATGTTAAAATATTGCTAACTTTATGTATATATTGTAATGAATTTCTCTTTGAGGATCAATTGTGCTTGTCTATTTAATCATTCTTTTCAATTTGCAAAATATTGCACTGTGCTATTCTATACTATTTTTACATTTTCTTTAACTATTTAAAACATTTTTCTCTATGCAGTGCCAATGACATCATATGCTATTTCAGTACCGCACAAAAACTTTAATATAATAACTTACAGATATATCTGATTACATGTGAAAAGAACTCAGCATATCTATTCATTATATCAAAGAAGCCTAAATTAATATTTTGGTTGGGTTGCAAAGAAGGTACATGAGAGAAGGTGATCGTCAGTAGGCTTTACACCCTAGGAACCAAGTTATGTGAACTTTTCCATAACATACGTAATTATCTGCTGCTCTGATGATGATCTGTTAAGTCATAAAATAGGTCATTACGATAGCAATTAACGAGAAGATTATGGTGGGGGAGGGCGCAAAGCAAAAAAGTAATTAGCTTTTGATTAAATGAGCCATTCATTCCATACCTGTGTAGGGAATGGAGCTGTGAACTACCAAAGAGTACATACAAATCTGGTATTTAGTGGTGGAAAGAAATTTTGACTTTAAAATAAAATAATTCCAGTAGTACTTTACTCAGCTTAATGGTGAATGTTAAAATCTTTCTAAGTTATACACTAATGTTTTTTCTAGGTTATATTTTTACTTACAGGCTTGAATTTAACTCTTTTTCTCATCCAGCTATCTATATTTATACCCATTTAATCCAGAAATCAAGAAGCCAGGACCTTTACTAGCAGCATTCAATGCAAGGCAAGAACCAAACTTGAATAGACTGCCACTCTATTGTATGGCACACTGACGCATACATCCACTCTACGCATACTGCATTAAAATATGTTTTATGTCAGAAAATAAATTAAAGAATAATAAATGTTCTACTTACATAAATATGCAAACCACTGACATTAATATTTAGTGAAGGTACTAGTAACTTCAGTGACAGCTTTACTGTAAATATCTTTGGCACATACGGTATCTAGTTTTTGCCCCCTGTTTGAGGTGACTTTGGTCTCTTCTTCTTGGCACCTTTTCTCTAGCTCTCAATTTCTTGTCCTTCACTTTGAATTTCAAGTTGTACCACAGAATCTTTGCTAGGACTTGGGTCAGAACTTATAAAGTTCAAAGAGATTTGCCGTTTTATTTATAGGTATGTATATTTAAAGGTTCAATTTCTGGGCCACTGTAATTTAGTTTTGATCCTCTGCTTTGGATCATCATCAAACTAAAATAAACATTTTGACCACAGCTTCAGGTTTTGTGCAGTATCTATGTGCATTTTCCCCTGCTTATTCTAATTTGGTTCTATTAACTTAGCCAGACTATGGTGAAATGAAACACCATGCTACACCATAAAGTGTAATTAAGCATCTTTCTTTCTTTCTTTCTTTCTTTCTTTCTTTCTTTCTTTCTTTCT
>JANRMT010062822.1:14653035-14694691 GCA_026402145.1 Polypterus bichir lapradei
TGTGTGTGTGTGTGTGTGTGTGTGTGTGTGTGTGTGTGTGTGTGTGTGTGTGTGTGTGTGTGTGTATGGAGCAGTCCGCTTTGCTCACGCTTAACCAAAGTCAGTAGATGGCTCATGCATATACTTTAAATATATTTTTTCAGCACATGCATGTACCTGGCTTCTCACTATGAAAGACCTGTGTGCACAAACGCCACTGCGCAACAACGACATTGTGCTAATGACACAGATGAAGAAACACAACATCAAAATGAAGCAATCGCTGCAGCTCAACAACATGCAAGTGAAACACCTCAGCAATGGAGGGCAAGGCTTGAAGTTTTCACTAAAAACATTATCTATCTGAAAGTTATTTTCTCAAGACAAAATTTTACAGGACTCATATGCCAGTGATACGACCATGACATGGTATCGCTAGTGTCTTCTTGCAAAAGTGGGTCCACGTGCTCTGCATGGGGTAATTCTTAAGAGTTAGCTAACACTTCTCCTAGTTAAAGTAAAACTGCTAGAGAGTGTTTGGGTTGTTTTTTGTCCCAAAGACCACACATAGCTAGTCCATCCATCCATCCATTTTCCAACCCGCTGAATCCGAACACAGGGTCACGGGGGTCTGCTGGAGCCAATCCCAGCCAACACAGGGCACAAGGCAGGAACCAATCCTGGGCAGGGTGCCAACACACCGCAGGACACACACAAACACACCCACACACCAAGCACACACTAGGGACAATTTAGAATCGCCAATCCATAGCTAGTCTATACTAATAAAAGGCAAAGCCCTCACTGACTGACTCACTGACTCATCACTAATTCTCCAACTTCCCGTGTAGGTAGAAGGCTGAAATTTGGCAGGCTCATTCCTTACAGCTTACTTACAAAAGTTAGACAGGTTTCATTTTGAAATTCTACACGTAACGGTCATAACTGGAACCTACTTATGTACATATATACGGCCATAGCCTGCAGCTCGGTCACCATGTGAGGCAGAGTTGCGTCCCTCATCGTCACGCCTCCCATGTAATTGAGTGCCTGCCTATATAAGGCTGTCTGTCAGCAGCAATCCAATAGACACGCTGCCGCTAAATATTCGCGGGTGAAGGACTGTGCTTATGCAAACGAAGATGAGATGGTCAGGGATAGACTAGTGTTTGGCACAAACTCAGCAAAAGTGCGAGAGAAACTTTTAAGAGCCGGGTCTTAGCTAACATTAAATAAAGCAGAGGACATCGCAAGATCTCACGAGATAGCACAAGCACAGCTGAGAACCTTCGATGCATGTACTCTGAGCGGCTCACATGAACTGACTGAACGCAGTACGCGGAGAACAAGCAAGAACTCCAAAGAGCGCTGAACAAAAAACGCATTACACAATTGAGAAGGCAGCAAAAGAATATGAAGCGAGTGACGCATACAAGCATATTCATAAGTGCAGCTACTGCGGAAACAAAGCACAGTGTAAACCTTAAGTTTAAATTAAGTTCATAGACACGCTGCCGCTGCCGTTTGTCAAATAATGATAATCAAATCCTTGATGACAGCAACACTCATAACAGTCACAAAACAATTACATTGACAATCATGTTACATTATTTTTAAAATATTTCCTTTTCTTTTTTATAACTTCTTTAACACACTACTTCTCCGCTGCGAAGCACGGGTATTTTGCTAGTCTAGAATATAATGTACAGTATGCTAATATGTTAGAAAATCTTCAAGCTTACATTAATGTTTAGAAAACTCTTTTTGCATGTTTTATGAGACCCTGTGGCAAACAGTAAATTAATTATTCAGCCAGCTGCAGTACTCTTCATAATTTGCTGCACAAAAAGTCCTTCCATTAAGCCTGCTTTTAATCCATTTCATCAGAAGGTGCAAGGTAGGAGCCGGCACTAGACAGAGCTCACATTCATGCACACACCTGCTATCCCTCACACCAGATAAATTTAGAGTTATATTGACTGTCTTCATGATAACAGGAGATTCATCCAAACAAAGCTCGCCAATCCTATTAACCTGGATTCCAGAAAATGACACTGAGTTGAGATTTGACGGTCCCTAAAGTCCTATTGTCCACTACACTACTTGGTGAATTATGCCATGTTTATGTAAGTTGTGGTTTCATACAGTATTACACCAATAGCCTGTAGTGCTTGTATGAAACTGCAGAATACTAAATGTGATTTTGTGAATATCAGTAAACGTCAGTTTAAACGTGGTGTTTATTCAAGCTGGCATTAAAGATACTTTTTGTAAGCTTCTGTTTCAGCGGAGCTCCCAACTGAGCCAATTAGTTATTAACAAGTAATAGACATGGCCCCATGCGGTTTAAGCTCCACGTGGCCTTTTTAAATTCAGCCTTTGTTTTGTTTTTCTTTTTTTTGTAACTGATGCTCAATTACTTTCTCACCTGACTGCTACTGCTTGATGGTAATAATTGGTGAGAATCAGTCGGAGTTTATTTTTAAAAAACATATTGGTACTGCATAAGGTGTTTGCCACATTTCATTTTGTGCTATATGCAGTGCTATGTGTATTAAGCAGGCACACCTTTACTTTTCAAACCTAAATAAGTCACTGGAATTTTGTTTTTCGTTCCAGCTGCTTTCCATTATTCAATTGTGCACTTGATCAACAGTGAAAATTAGCATTTAAACATAATGGATGAAAGGTAGATGGCCTCTGCATTTTTTCTTTGGCATTCCCAACTTTTAACTTTTTTCCTTTCCAGTCATACTTCTTACAGAGATTCATCGATTCTTGTTCACATCTGCTTAATCCAGTTATGGCTTACAGGAGACTACAGTAGATGAGAGGCGAGTCTTAAATCATAAGTGACGTTTCAGTGGTTTTTATGATTTATTCTAAATATAAACATTTTGCTCAATTTTGTTGCTGCAGTAAGAAGACCTAAGTGGATACTTTAGGTCTGCTTGTTATAAGACAGTGGCAGTTAACAAGGGTAGGTTTCTGATGATCCAACAGTAAGCAAGAGAGAAAGAATGGTAGAAAGATAGCAGTAATGGCCATTAGGTGAGCCAAACATAATAATAAAGATCAGCAGCCAAATACTAAAAGTGTGTTTGAATTGTTTATTGCAATACAAATGTAGTTTTCTCAGTTTCCATTTGTACAGCAGTAGAGTAGGTGAACAAAATGACACAACAAGCAAGTATTATTTTCTTGAAACTGTGGTGTTTGAAACCCTTTGACATTCACCCATGTCACTGTGACCCCACAAATCAATTTGATCTCATCTCTCATCAGGCCCACTTAAACAGATAAGCTTGGTACTTAGCAACTTCTTCTTCCTCTCACTGAGGAAATACGGTAAGATTCTTTTAAACCCAGTTCTGGGAGGTTTCTGGTGTCACAGCAGTGGTCATCCGGAGCACTTCTGAGTCATACAGAAACCAGGGCAGTCTTCCTTGACAGCAACCTCTTGTAGCACCCAGGGACCCCTGGCAGGGCTGTTCTTCTAAACTCCAATTCCCATGCAAACCTGTGGGAGTCCTAACAGGGACCAGCATGGAGGGACACTGCCACCCATTGTTTGGGGTTTATTTGCTTCCGTACCCAGCTGGGTAAGGGATCTCCCTTCATTCCAGTCAGGGTGCCAGTTCATCATTAGGGCAGAGGTTCCCAAACTCAGTCCTGGGGATCCACAGTGGCTTCAGGTTTTTATTCCACCCAGTTTCGCAATTAGTGGGTAATTTTTACCTCTCATTTAATTACCTGGTCTGTTTGTGTTTTGTTTTTCTCTTCTCTTAACTCTGTATTCAGAAAAGCATAGCAGTGTGATTTTTACATTTATAAGACATTCAGAAATATTCATATTTTTGCTATAGCTTTAAATGCTTAACATTCTATTGCCGCTTTCCTATCTAATTTGCCCTTTATCTCTGAAGTTTGCTGCATTAATTATATCCTTAGAATGACAATAACGAAAAAGGTGGACATCTGGGCAAACAGCACTGTTTGCCAACAGACTACAACTACTTCTGCATCAGGTCCTCTACTGCATTCATTGGTATATATTGGGTTAAATAATCAGAATGCCTGGTAAAGCAAAATGAAAATCATCATGAGGATCAAAGTATTAAAAACCAACTTTAAAAAAAAAACAAAAAACATTAGATTACATAACATAAGTAAATTCTTGGTACACAAATTTTTATGTTGATCCCAAAACATAGAAACTGGGCAATAATTGCTTATGTAATTAGGCTAGGAGTCCAATTAAAATCAGAAATCAGTTGGTACAAAACCTGTAGCCACAGGGGATCCCCATGACTGAGTTTGAGAACCACTGCCTTATGGCATTTACAATCTAAGTACTGCCTTTGAGTTATTAGCCATATATTATGCTATATGTTACATTTTTGGCAGATTCACATGAGCTTTCTCCTTATATTTTACTATTAAATATGGATAAGCTTAACTCCATTTAAAAGCGAAGTTTTTGAAAAATGTTCTTGATGATGTCCTGTATCCTTCATACTCTACATGTAATCCAAAAGCAAAAAGGGTCTGGACACATATTACATCGTCAGATTAGCATGGAGACAACATTTAATACGTATATGCGCTCTTTATATTTGTTTAACAGTTGATAACTTTTGCCCCCATGCATTGATTTACAGAACAATACTTATTTAGAATGTGATAACATTTTATCATTGATTTTTCAAAACTTAAAACCCGTGGTGATTATTTTGGTACAAAAAGCCTTGATTATTTGTTCAGATCTACCCAACAGTACATTTACTTTTTATTTTCAGCAGTGTGTACTGTGTGTTCTATTATTTCAATAAATAATGTGTGTAGAGTGTGTCTGTCTGTTTGTATCTAACATTGTAACATATTTGTACTGATATTTATGTAGGAGAGGTAATCATGTACTTTCTCTATGTAAATATCACATGGTGTAATATTTAAAGCAATAAATAGAGATCATTGAAGAAATTCAGTGTCATAATCTTTTTTATTTGTGTATTTTACACACTATATGATGAATAAAAGTTTGTGATGTTAAGTATTTTACATTTGTCTATTTCTGGTTAAAACATTAAGGGAAAATATGCACATTGCAAAAATAATTGAGTAAAAATAATATTCATTGTTTATACATTCATTTATTTTTTATTTATCATTTTCTCCAAAACAGTGCTGTTGAGTTTAACTAATACATTATATTTGACGGATGCTGGATTCTCTAATTTTGCTTTACAAAATTAAAATCACTGACAGGTAAAGTGAATATCATTGATTATCTTGTTACAATGGCACCTGTAAAGGGGTGGGATATGTTAGGCATCAAGTTAATAGTCAGTTCTTGAAGGTGATGTTTTGGATGCAGAAAAAAACTTTAGCTGGAAGAATTAACATTATTAAGATGAATATCCTCCCTAAGCTTCTCTTTTTATTCCAAAACATCCCAATATACATCAATAAATCATTTTTTAAGAAATTAGATTCAGCCATAACCACATTTATTTGGAATTCAAGACATCCACGTATCCAAAGAGCGACCCTACAAAGGCCAAAGGCAGAAGGTGGCATGGCTCTACCTAACTTTCAGTTTTACTACTGGGCAGCAAACATACAACATATAAAAACCCGGACATTGACACAAATAGATGAATATATACAGGCTTGGTCTTCAATAGAAATAAAATCCTGCAGTATTTCTTTATATTCCCTTCTTTGTGCCCCTATAAATGCAAATTATCACCAATATACTAATAACCCAATAGTGCTTCACTCACTCAGAATATGGAACCAATGTAGGAAGTATTTTAAGATGGAGAATCTTTTATCAGTTTTTCAACCCTTGCAAACATATGCAGTTTTTAATGTCTGGAAAACATTTGGGATTAAATCACTTAGAGATCTGTACATAGACGTCTTTGCATCCTACGAACAATTACATTCTAAATTTAACTTTGCAGCAACACATTTCCTTCACTATCTTGAAATTAGAAACTTTGTTAAACAGAATCTGCCCAATTTTCCTCACCTCCCACCTCCCTCTATGCTGGAAAAAATATTGATCAGTTTCAAGGACTTGGACCACATCTATGCAATATATAAAACCATTTTACAGTCCCTCCCTTTCAAAGATCCAAGAGGACAGTGGGAAAAGGATCTCTCACTCAATATCTCAGAAAAGGAGTGGAAGGTAGCAATGCAGAGAATTCACTCGAGCTCCATATGTGCAAAGCATACAATTATTCAACTCAAAATTATATATCGAGCACATCTGTCTAACTTAAAATTGTCCAAAATGTTTCCAGGGCAAGATCCAACCTGCAAACCAGCCTCACTGGGCCACATGTTCTGGGTGTGCACCAAATTAACATCATTCTGGACCAAAATCTTTAAATGCCTTTCAGACAGCCTTGGTGTCACAATCCCATCTAACCCATTAACAGCTGTGTTTAGTGTATTCCCAGATGGGCTTAAAGTGGAGAAGGACAAACAAACTGTGATTGCCTTTACTACACTATTGTCACGCAAACTTATCCTGCCAAACTGGAAGAATCTTAACTGTCCTTTTTTAAGTCAGTGGGTAACTGATGTTATATATTATTTGAAATTGAAAAATATAAAATTCTCACTTGGAGGATCTGTGCAGAAATTTTTCAAAACCTGGCAGAATCTACTCAATAACATTCTAAAATAAGCTTTTAAAGCACTGAGGAAGCAGATTCTCTCCCCATTTTTTTTTTCTTCTCCATTTATCTATATTCACTTATTAATTTATCTATTTACTTATTTTCACTAGGTTTAAATTTTATTCTGCTGTCCATGCTGTCTTTCTCAGGGGTGGGGGTTGATTTGTTTTCAATCCTATTCTTGTAAAATTGATCTATTTGTATGGAATGTTGTGTGATTTCAATAAAGTTATTCATAATAGGCAAGTGTAAGGATCTGAGTGACTTTGTCAAGGGCCAGATTGTGATTGCTAGACCACTGGGTCAAGGAAAGACAACTAGTGAATCGGTGACAGGGTCTTGGGCAGCCAATGCTCATTGATGCATATGATGAGTGAAGGCTAGCCTGTCTGGTCTGATCCCACAGAACAGCTACTATAGCACAAATTGCTGAAACATTTAATGCTGCCTTTGAAAGAAATGTATCAGAGCACACAGTGCATCACAGCTTGCTGTGTATGGGGCAGCATAGCTGCAGACCGGTCAGAGTGCACATGCTGACCACTTTCCACCACTGTAGTGTTTACAATAGGCATGTGAACATCAGAACTGGACCATGGAGCAATGGTAGAATGTAGCCTGGTCTGATGAATCACGTTTTCTTTTAGATCATGTGGATGGGTGGTTGAGTGTGTGTCAGATAGCAGCAGATTGCACTATGGGAAGAAGACAAGCCGGCTGAGGCAGTTTGATGCTCTGTGGAATATTCTGCTGGGAAACCTTGGGTCCTGACATTCATATGGCTGTTATTTTGACACAAACCACATACTTAAAGATTGTTGCAGACCACATACACCCCTTCATAGCAACGGTATTTCCTGATGGCAGTGGCCTCTTCCAGAAGAATAATGTGCACTGCCCCACTGCAAAAATTGTTCAGGAATGTTTTGAGGAACACAGCAATGAGATCAAGGTTTTGACCTAGGTGAAAAATTCTCCAGATATCAATCCGATTGAGCATCTTTAGGATGTGCAAGAAAAACAAGTCTGATCCATGGTAGCCCCACCTCTCAACTTACAGACCTGCTGCTAACATCTTTTTTCCATACACCAAAGAACATCTTCAGAGGTCTTGTGGAGTCCAAGTCTCAACGAGTCTTGGTGGCACTAGGGGATCCTACACAATATTAGGCAGGTGGTTTTAAAGTTGTGGATGATCAGTCAATACCTCTCTATATAAATTAATGTCCCTGATTGGCTCACAGACTGACAAAAAGCGCTTGGTTGTTTGCAGACAACCAAAGGAAAACGGTTTTCCCTAATTGATCAAACTCATGGAAAAATCCAATCTGAACAAAATTTTAACGAAACCGTGAACAAATGGAGGAAAAATAGCCATGATATTGGCTGTAGAACAGAACAGATATTAGCATGCTCAAATGTAAGTTAGCACCATCGTAGTTGAAACCCATCTTGATCTCCTATTTTGTATACAAAAATATATGCCAAAGAATACTTATTGTATATTCTATACTCTGTAACTGGTATCAAAAATCAAAAAGTCATTGTTTATTTTATTACTATAAAATAATCTCTTACCATAGGAAACGTATTGTCCCATATTGATCTAAAAATGTCAGATATTCACACTTTTCAATCTGTACTGCTCTCTATTTCTTATTTATATTACTTTATTGTCTAGAAGCCTAATAAAATTTTTGATTTCTTTTCAATTTTCCATTGCTGCATTTTGGATTATGTAATTTAAACTAATTACATGACCAATACCCCTTAAGAAACTAGAACTGTTGCTATTTCTAGCCTGCATTTTTTATTATTAATTTGAATGTTTCACTTGCTCCTCAGCAATTATTTAGCTGGGTCTTTAAAACAATCACAAGTACATCATTGGTATTCTTTACATTTCGCTGCTCATATATGAACTATCATGATAAATGGGTTATCCAGCCCATGAAAAAAAAGAAACACTAATATCTATACATGAATACAGTGTGTATGTATTTGTTTATACATATACATATTATTATGAAGCATATAATCATCATATTTCGGACTGCAGGTAATATATTTAAAATCAAGCTGCACTCTGCCCTGTCTACTGGGTGTTCAGACGT
Source organism: Polypterus bichir lapradei (assembly GCA_026402145.1). Classification (NCBI taxonomy): domain Eukaryota; kingdom Metazoa; phylum Chordata; class Cladistia; order Polypteriformes; family Polypteridae; genus Polypterus; species Polypterus bichir. The sequence continues at coordinate 14,661,824 of JANRMT010062822.1, forward strand.
GCTGCAATGAACTTTATAGGAACTTGAACTTTTACTTTACTTTTCATTCTCACATAATGCTGTACTCATTAAGCACAGTGCAGCATCTTTGTAGATTTATGTATGTTAATGTGTCTTAAGAATTCTGTGTCAAACTAACCAGTTTTGTCTATAATTATGGAAGGGAGAGGATTTACCTGAAAGGAATAAACAGATTTTGTGAGAAATGTAAGAAAAAAATTATCAATCATCATCACTGAGGAATGTCATGGAGCCCAAAATGCCACATGAGTGGAGACTCAATTCAGATGGACCCAAGAGATACCGTCCATGCATCAGCTTGACTTCTGATTTTCAACAAACCATCTTCAAGCACACTTTATTGTACAGATGCTATTCCTGGTGCAGTTCTTCAGTTTTCATGTCCTTACTAATAGTATCTTCCTTTTTGTTTTCCCAGTGTAAAATGTTTGGATGCTCATAGAGGCTTTATATCCAGATTGTGCTACCCATTTACTATTATGTATTTATATTTCTGTATTGTTAATTGATTTTTACTATTTTTCATACATCTTAGTAAATATTGCTTTGCTTTACAGCTACTATACTTTGTTCATCTTGAGTAATTGAGGTAATAAAATAAACACAGGATGTTGGTAGGTTCTCCTTTTCCACAGGATTAGCGTCTGAAAAGGGATCCCTTCAATAGTGACCAGTACAGGGAGGAGTAACATGTCTTAGTAAGTGGCCACAGGTAAGGTGTGTCAGTCTCCAGTGTTTAGAGGACACCCATTTGTTCTGCTCAAGCCAAAACTAGTGTGTCCCTGTATGGACCACTGAGGAGCGATAGGTAAGGGCAGCCATCACTCATAATCAGTGATTATACGGGTGGTAGGAGAATGTATTAAACTTAGGAGGTACGAGAGTAGACTATTCCATAACAAATGTGGTAAGTCTCATTAACTCTATTATAAATGACACACACAGATATACATAAATATATATAGTAAAGTATAAAATATACATATAGTAAAAAGATAGCAAAGAGACAGATAAAGGTTTGGGTTATCCACCCGGTATATTAAAAGCTAATGCAAATAACAACAATGAGTCTTGTCTAGACTGCAATACAAATGAGACAGGCTGTGAATTCAGAAGGTGGATGAATGCAGTTCTTGGCTTAGACTTTGTGATGGTGAAGAATTAGAAAATGATGAGAATGGAGAAGATTAAGACAAATGAACTGTGAACACAGAAACCAGAGGAGGACTTCACTAACAATGAAATATTAGTCAGTGAAAACCCCAATCTGTGCACCTCAATTATTCCTTTGTGATTGTTCATTGCTCTTTGTAATCAACTGCACTCCATGTGCAGTGATGACATCTGCTGTGTTGTCCATTTTGTATCTTTGTTTATAATAGTCATGTCATATTTAGCAAGGATGGAGCAAATCTGCACACAGGTTTTCCTTAAAGTCATCATACATTTCTTTTGACTTGGACAATTAAGGATGTGAATTACTCCTGAATACAGTAAGTCAATAGTAAGAGAAACTGGGGGGAATTTTTTTAACCTGTAAGGGTTTCCCGATGATAAGAAATTCCAGATAGTTTCTTTTAATAAAGTGCAGTGCAGGATGGAATTAGCAGAAAACGCCAACTTCACGTGAAAACTTTTAGGTAATCCTTAGCCTGCATAATTAAATGCAACCATTCCTTTTTTGTACCAGCTTAATTCATTTTAGGGTCATGTGATGCCACAGCAGCATCAGGAGTAAGGCAGGAAGCAATGAGGCTTCAGACTGAGCCACAAAAATTTCAATTTTTCTATTTACTCAGCAGTAGAGTGATGGGTTGTTAAACAAGGGTTGACAAGGTGAACAGAGAAGAAGGAGCTAGTGAGGTATTGCACTTTGAGCTGCATTATTTGTATGAAAATGTGCTATTTAAATAAATGTTGTTGTTGCTGTTGTGAACAAGTCAGCTGACAAATGAGGCCGTCTGTACATCCTCATGTCCACCATGGGTTCATGTGTTATGGACCACCAGGGGACGTACAGCTCCCCAACCCCAACACAGACAGACGCAGATCTCAGTCTTATCACACAGCACACCTTTATTTAAGCGGGGAAGTGTTTTTCTTTTGCCCCCCCCAAACACTGCACAGTACAAGCACCAAATTACACAGCCCCTTCTTTTCTTCTGGCCTCTTCCTCTCTCTGTCTCTGTCTCTACTCCGCCTCCATCAAGATTTGTCCAACTCCTCCCAACTCGGGCTCCTTGGCTGGAGTGAGGTGGCTCCTTTTATAGTGCACCAGGAAGTTCTCCAGGTGTTTCTTGACCTTCTTCCGGGTGTGATGGAGGCGGTGCCACAAAGGGCTCAGTCGTACCTGCAGCACCCCCGGCTGTGCCCATGGAACCCAACAGGGCTCCTCCAAACTCCAACTCCGGGTGTGCCCTGCGAGGATCTGTGGTGCTGTAGCAACCCAGGGGGGCTGCCCTCTAGCATCCTTGGGAAGATTATGCCCCAAATGTGCTCTCTCCCTCGGGTAATGGCCCTGGCCATCCATCACAGTGTTTACAATCTGATCCCAAAATAGAGCAGGAGAGCTAACCTCAATCGCCAGGGAGTCACACTCCTCAGTTAGCCTCCTTGGAAAGCCAGTGGTGCAATGCTGGGAAGGAGACTCCAGCTTTAGTTGAACCTCAGATCCAGAAGGAGCAATGTACATCCCTCCCTGTACACATTGTTCATGCACAGATATCTTTAGGGGTTGTGAGAGTTTTTAATTCCATCTAAATGTTTTGGGGACTTGGGCCACCATTGCTGGCCAGGCAGGCCTTGTGTTTAAACTGTGATTGTCAAGTTTGCATGTGACTCTGCCATTGGCGTGCCTTGTCTCTTATTGTCTCATCTCATCATGTTGCTTGTGATTTTTTTGGACGATACAGTTGAGATTTGGTGCAGAGGATTGCATCTTTGCTTATTGCAAATGATTTTGTCTTCTTATCCTCATTTGACTTTCACCTCCAAAGCTCACTGGAGCACTGAGAGTGGAATGCCAGCACCTACAAATGTGAGGCTATGGTCTTTGCTCTGAAGGACTATCTTACTCTGTACGGGTGAGAGGACAGCAGATGCTCCAAGTGGAGGAGTTCAAGTAACTTAGTGTTTGGCTCCCCTGTCAGGACAGAAGTGTTCAGTTTGTAATAACAGTGATTTGGTGCAGTGGCTTTAGAATTCAGGCATTAAATTTGTTCTTGTCTCTTCCATTTACTGCTCTTATTCCTTTCTTTAATTTTCTAAGATTAGCTCTGAACAATTACTTATTGACTGTAAAAAGTCCTTCAATTTATTGATCCGTCTTTTTGCTACTCTTCTCCTATGAAGACAACCTCTAAGAAGTTAAAGGAAGAATTAAGCTGTGGTTGCAGGTTACACAGATTTCCACCCACACTTTCTGAAGAGTTTGGCAATTTGGCAGGACCTACAAGGAGAACCAGTCCTTCTCTGTATTGCAAGGGGCCTTTGGGCCAATAGGGAGGATGCTCCCTTGGCACCTCTCTTAGGAGTTTATCAGGGTTGGCCTGCTGGGAGGAGACCCAGGGAGTATCCAGGTCATACTGGAGAGATGACATCTCTGTTAGCTTAAGAGAGTTTGAGAATTTTCCAGAAGGACACTGTTATTCAGGTTAGGTCTGGACTGATCTGCTCAGTCTGTATCCCTTGTGAGGGAAAAGTCAAAAAGGTAATGGAATGAAATGTTCTGAATACTGTTTCCTTTTCTTCTTTGTTTAAGAAAATGTGTGGCAGTCTTATGTTTGGTTTACTTTCTCCAACACAAAAGCGTGATTGTAGGCAGATAGGCACATGTGGATGTGTAAATCTATTTGCCATTGTGTGTGCCTGACTGTAAACATGTCCAAATGTGTTAAAAACAAAAGGGCAGTCCACTTGGATACTGGTGAAAATGTCACTGTGTAGTGCACTTAAGAATTTTGAATATATTTTTTTTAATAAACAGGCCATTCAGCCCAACAAGCTTATCTTACTGTACTGTATATATAAATGTCTACACGTGGAAGTGTGTGTGTCCGTCCCGGAAGTGAGAGGTGGAGTCGGGATAAGGGCTCCACCTCCAAGGATACGCAATTGAGGCGAGCATGTCGGCAAAACGAAGCCTCAGAAGAAAGAGTCACTCGCTTAGCCGCTAATACAGAAGCAAGGCGAGCTCATCAGCAAAACGGTATCCATTTTACTTTTCCTCCCACTGCTAACACACAAGCGAGGCAAACACATCTGCAACGCAAAACCTCCGAAGAATGACAGTCACTTATCCACTATTGCACAAATGATGCAAGCATGTCGGCAAAATGAAACCTCCTAGGGGTGAGATGCCCAGAGTAGTTCCTTTCAATTACCCGACATCTCTACATTTCAATCTTTTTTTTTGATGATTTCAATAGTCTGTAGGACCCGCACGGGCATACACAGCTAGACCATTATATTCACTTAGATTCTGCAAAATAACATCAAGTCGAAATCTGAAGGTCAATAAAGTCCTCCTCTCCACCACTCTAACTTGGTAATTTATTCCTTGTGTCTATGGTTATTTGTGTGAAAAAAAAAAACTTTCTAGCATTTGTGTGAACTCTGTCCTTAACACATTTCCAACTGTATTCCCGTGTTCTTGTTGCAGAGTTACTTTTAAGTAACATATGGGATCCACTGTGCTAATTCCTTTCATAATTTAAACACTTCAGTCATGTCCCCTTTTAATCTTGTCAAAGAATAGACAAAGAGCCAAAAGAAAGGTTTGGGTCAGCCTCCCATATACTTGAACCCGGTTGCAAAAATGGTAAATTGATTGCACAATAGTGTACAGATTGGAGTCCAAAACAGAACTGATTTGGCTTAGGCAAAGTTGGCAGTTTTAAAGGAAGGCTGAAGAAGTGACGTTGTTGGGGCTGGAAGTAATGTCGGCGGGGCCAGGCAGGATTTGCTGTAACTGGTCTGTAGTGGAAAGAGAGAAAGGATTGCACACTCCACCACCCACTAGTCTGGTGTGGAATTACCTTCATTCGAGCCCTTTACAGTTGTGCTTAAAAGTTTGTGAAGCCTTTAGAATTTTCTATATTTCTGCATAAAAATGACCTAAAACATCATCAGATTTTCACTCAAGTCCTAAAAGTAGATAAAGAGAAACCAGTTAAACAAATGAGACAAAAATATTATACTTGGTCATTTATTTATTGAGGAAAATGATCAAATATTACATATTTGTGAGTAGCAAAAGTATGTGAACCTCTAGGATTAGCAGTTAGTTTGAAGATGAAATTCGAGTCAGGTGTTTTCAATCAATGGGATGACAATCAGGTGTGAGTGGGCACCCTGTGTTATTTAAAGAACAGGGATCTATCAAAGTCTGCTCTTCACAACACATGTTTGTGGAAGTGTATCATGGCACGAACAAAGGAGACTTCTGAGGACTTCAGAAAAAGAGTTGTTGATGCATCAGGCTGGAAAAGGTTACAAAACCATCTCTAAAGAGTTTGGACTCCACCAATCCACAGTCAGACAGATTGTGTACAAATGGAGGAAATTCAAGACCATTGTTACCCTCCTCAGGAGTGGTTGACCAACAAAGATCACTCCAAGAGCAAGGCATGTAATAGTCGGTGAGGTCACATAGGACCCCGGGTAACTTCTAAGCAACTGAAGGCCTCTCTCACATTGGCTAATATTCATGTTCATGAGTCCACCATCAGGAGAACACTGAACAACAATGGCGTGCATGGCAGGGTTGCAAGGAGAAAGCCACTGCTCTCCAAAAAAAACTTTGCTGCTCGGTCTGCAGTTTGCTAAAGATCACATGGACAAACCAGAAGGCTATTGGAAGAATGTTTTGTGGATGGATGAGACCAAAATAGAACTTTTTGGTTTAAATGAAAAGCATTATGTTTGGAAAACACTGCCTTCCAGCATAAAAACCTTATCCCATCTGTCAAACATGGTGGTGGTAGTATCATGGTTTGGGCCTGTTTTGCTGCATCTGGGCCAGGACGGCTTGCCTTCATTGACGGAACAATGAATTCTGAATTATATCAGAGAATTCTAAAGGAAAATGTGAGGACATCTGTCCATGAACTGAATCTCAAGAGAAGGTGGGTCATGCAGCAAGACAACGACTCTAAGCACACAAGTCGTTCTACCAAAGAATGGTTAAAGAAGAATAAAGTTAATGTTTTGGAATGGCCAAGTCAAAGTCCTGACCTTAATTCAATCGAAATGTTTTGGAAGGACCTGAAACGAGCAGTTCATGTGAGGAAACCCACCAACATCCCAGAGTTGAAGCTCTTCTGTACAGAGGAATGGGCTAAAATTCCTCCAAGCCGGTGTGCAGGAATGATCAAAAGTTACTGGAAATGTTTAGTTGCAGTTATTGCCGCAAAGGGGGGTCACACCAGATACTGAAAGCAAAGGTTCACACACTTTTGCCACTCACAAATATGTAATATTCGAACATTTTCCTTAATAAATAAATGACCAAGTATAATATTTTTGTCTCATTTGTTTAACTGGTTTCTCTTTATCTACTTTTAGGACATGAGTGAAAATCTGATGATGTTTTAGGTCATATTTATGCAGAAATATAGAAAATTCTAAAGGGTTCACAAACTTTCAAGCACAACTGTAGCTGCCTCCCATGTGCACGCGTGTGACAATCCCTGTTTGCTTAAAGTTTCAACTTCTTCGGTCTCATCTCATAGCTCTTATCTCTTAGTGCAGGAATCAGTCTAGTTGTTCTCCTCTGGACTTTTTGTAGCTATGCTATGTCTTTGAAATATGAAGACCAAAACTGAACACAGTCCTCCAAGTGAGGCTTCACTAGTGTGTTATGTGACTTAAGCATGACCTCCCTTGACTTGTACTCCACTCATCATGCTATATAAGCTAACATTATATTAGCTTTCCTGAACGCTTCTGTAAACTGTCTGGATGTAGATAGTGATAAATCCACTATGATAGGTAGGTCCTTCTCATAAGGGTTACTTTGAAACCTCCCATTGTGTATTTAATTCTAACATTTTTATATTTACTTAAATTGAATTTCATCTGCAACAAATCTGTCCAAGACTCTCTCTCTACCAGTTTAGCTGACTCTTCTTTATCTGCCCTTCCACCTAGTTTGGTACCATCTGAAAACTTAACTTAACTTATTGATTATACTCATGTCCAGATTGTTTATATATATTAAAAGGAGCACAGGCCCTAGCACTGATCCCTGAGGGGACCACTCTTAACATCACTCAATACTGATAAGGTTACTTGCACCATAACCCTCTGCTTCCTGTGGTTTAGCCAGTTTTATGCATATCTACACACTATGCCCTGAATTCCCACTTATTTTAATTTTTATACCCAAACGTCTTATGTGAGACCTTATCAAATGCCTTCTGAAAATCAAGACAAATAATATCGTATGTTCCTCACTAAGCATGTGCCTTTTTTGCTTCTTCATAGAATTTTGGATGTAACTGAAAAAAGAATAGAATTTTTGATCCTGGACTTGAATTTCACCTTTATTCCTATAATAACAATACTGCCTCATCATGGTTCCCTAGAAAGCTAAACCCCATTTATAATTACTATCAAGTCATGCTGATAATCATTGATTGGTACCCCCATCCACCTTGTCTGAACTCCCACTAGAAGCCAAGTTCTGCATCACCAGGCTTAGTACAGTTCAGTTCCTCGAGCACTCATTTTCTATGGATTGGAATGCTAACATAGTATTAAGTAACATTCTCAAAACCGCCTAATCCGACTCAAGATTGTGGGGGCCTGAAGCCAACTCTGGAAGCTCTGGGTGCAAGTAATGAAACAGCCTTAAACTAAAGGACTGGTCCATCACATATTAGAATATTAGAACATTCTAGACGAGAACAGGCCATTCAGCCCAACAAAGCTCGCCAGTCCTATCCACTTGTTTCCTCCAAGAAAACATCAAGTCGAGTTTTGAAAGTCCCTAACGTCTTACTGTCTACCACACTACTTGGTAGCTTATTCCAAGTGTCTATCGTTCTTTGTGTAAAGAAAAACTTCCTAATGTTTGTGCGAAATTTACCCTTAACAAGTTTCCAACTGTGTCCCCGTGTTCTTGATGAACTCATTTTAAAATACAAGTCTCGATCCACTGTACTAATTCCCTTCATAATTTTAAACACTTCAATCATGTCACCTCTTAATCTTCTTTTGCTTAAACTGTAAAGGCTCAGCTCTTTTCATCTTTCCTCATAATTCAACCTCTGTAGTCCTGGAATCAGCCTAGTCGCTCTTCTCTGGACCTTTTCTAGTGCTGCTATGTCCTTTTTGTAGCCTGGAGACCAAAACTGCACACAGTACTCAAGATGAGGCCTAACCAGTGCATTATAAAGGTTGAGCATAACCTCCTTGGACTTGTACTCCACACATCGTGCTATATATCCTAACATTCTGTTAGCCTTCTTAATGGCTTCTGAACACTGTTGGGAAGTTGATAGCTTAGAGTCCACTATGACTCCTAAATCCTTCTCATAAGGTGTACTCTCGATTTTCCGACCGCCCATTGTGTATTCAAACCCAATATTTTTACTTCCTATGTGTAATACTTTACATTTACTGACATTAAATTTCATCTGCCACAAATCTGCCCAAGCCTGTATGCTATCCAAGTCCTTCTGTAATGATATAACGGATTCCAAATTATCTGCTAATCCACCTATCTTGGTATCATCTGCAAACTTAACCAGCTTGTTACTTGTATTCCTATCTAAATCATTTATATATATTAAAAACTAGCAAAATACCCGCGCTTCGCAGCGGCGAAGTAGTGCCTTAAAATTTTTATTAAGAAGAAAATTTAACCTTTTTAAACTGAGGGAAAATATGCCAATAATTATTTGTTAAGGATCTCTTTGTATACCACGTTGTCAGTTCGGCCCTCCGGTTGTAACCGGCCATATGAACAGTAATCTTGTCTCAAATCTCACAGCTTGGATTGCTGCTGTCATAATCGGTTTGAGTTTCATGGTTTGTTTCAATTACGATAGTATTTGCAGGATTTGTTGTGTTGAAGTGACATTCGGCATCTGTCAAGCGTTGTAAGCACACAACCGGTTTCATCAATAAAATCACATCCAGCTTTTGAGAGTTTAAACACTCATAAACATCAAAGTGTCCACTACTGAAATCGTCACCTGTGAATCTAAGATGTTTAAGAGGCATTGGTGGTTGTCGAAAGGTGTAAAATATTTGGCCATTTCGGTACACTTGAAAGCGACAACCGAACAATTCAGCGGCAGCCATCAACTCACATGCAGAACCATAGGTGAAGGGCTTAAGCATTTCACTCTTATAGTGCTCCTGTGTAGTATAATTATCTCCTGTACCGTCATCAGTCCACACCTTGAACCTGTCCCAGTCATTCAATACATAAGACACAATGTTCCTCCGGATATCAAGAGTGAGCCTGATATGGCCATGCAATATGTAACAAAGAGAATGGAAAAGGCAGGTGCCATCTCCGGGCATGAAAACCACCCTGGTAAGTGACAGTTTTTTGATCGATAGTGATCACCTCGATAGACATGGTAATGGGGGTTGGAATGATAAATGAAATGGGTACCTGAGCAATGTAAAGTAAGTCTAAAATACCTAAACAATAACTATAATTGTAATAAACAAACAATAAAACAGCAGAGAAGCCGTGGATTAAACAAAAAGGCTGTAGTTATCAGTAGGGAGACGTGAAGGAAGGGAATGTAGAGACTGGAGCGATGGATGGCCTTATATAGGCAGGCAGCCAACAACGTGGGAGGCGTTGGGATGGGGGACCCAACGCCACCTCACACAGTGACTGAGCTGCAGGCTATGGACGTATATATGTACGTAAGTAGGATTCAGTTAGCGTTGGGAACCCATGTACCAAATTTCTTGAAGATGGGCCCATAAGTAACAAAGACTGTTGAAAAGTTCAATATGGTGGCCGACAGTGGCATCATACCACCGAAATAAGTACGTACATTGGTTTCGGTTAGCTCAGGGAAGCCACCTACCAAATTTCGTGAAGATGGGGCAGTAAATAAGAAAGTTCAACATGGCGGACGTTGTTGGCCGTTATGACCGTTATGCGTAGAATTTCTAAATGAAACCTGCTAAACTTTTGTAAGTAAGCTGTAAGGAATGAGCCTGCCAAATTTCAGCCTTCTACCTGCACGGGAACTTTGAGAATTAGTGACGTTGGAAAGTTCAATATGGCGGCCAACAGTGGTGTCATACCAATGAAATAAGTACGTACATCGGTTTCCGTTAAAAGTTTAATATGGCGGCCGACAGTGGCATCATACCACCGAAATAAGTACCAAATTTCAGCCTTCTACCTACACGAAAAGTTGGAGAATTAGTGACGTTGGAAAGTTCAATATGGCGGCTGACAGTGGCGTCATACCACCGAAATAAGTATGTACATTGGTTTCGGTTAGCGCAGGGAAGCCGCCTACCAAATTTCGTGGAGATGGGGCCATGAATAAGAAAGTTCAATATGGCGGACGTCGTTGACCGTTATGACCATTACGCGTAGAATTTCGAAATGAAACCTGCTTAACTTTTGTAAGTAAGCTGTAAGGAATGGGCCTTCCAAATTTCAGCCTTCTACCTACACGGGAAGTTGCAGATTTTGTGACATTTGGAAAATTCAATATGGCGGCCGACAGTGGCGTCATACCATCGAAATAAGTACGTACATCGGTTTCGGTTAGCACAGGGAAGCCGCCTACCAAATTTCGTGAAGATGGGGCCATAAATAAGAAAGTTCAACATGGCGGACGTTGTCGAACTTTATCGACCGTTATGACCGTTACGTGTAAAATTTCGAAATGAAACCTGCTTAACTTTTGTAAGTAAGCTGTAAGGAATGAGCCTGCCAAATTTCAGCCTTCTACCTACACGGGAAGTTGGAGAATTAGTGATGAGTCAGTCAGTCAGTCAGTCAGTGAGTGAGTGAGTGAGTGAGTGAGTGAGGGCTTTGCCGTTTATTAGTATAGATAGCAGCGGCCCTAGCACTGACCCCTGTGGAACACCACTCTTAACATCAGCCAGTTCTGATGAGGTTCCTCGCACCATCACCCTCTGCTTCCTGTGTCTGAGCCAATTCTGTACCCATCTAAAAACATCACCCTGAACTCCCACTTCTTTTAACTTGATGCCCAACCTCTCATGTGGCACCTTATCAAATGCTTTCTGAAAGTCCAGATAAATAATATCATATGCTCCACTTTGATCGTATGCTTTTGTTGCAACCTCATAGAATTCCAACATGTTAGTAAAGCACGACCTCCCTCTTCTGAACCCATGCTGACTGGTCAGAATAACTCCTGTCCTTGCCATGTGTTGCTCAATCTTATCCTTAATAATTCCTTCCATTAATTTTCCTGTGATGCATGTTAAGCTTACTGGCCTATAGTTGCTTGGATCTGCCCTGTCACCCTTTTTATATAATGGAATGATATTTGCCATTTTCCAGTCCTTCGGAATCTCTCCAGTGCTCAGTGACTTCCTAAAAATATGTGTCAAGGGTTTATATATGTACTCACTAGCCTCCTTAAGAACACGAGGATAAATATTATCTGGGCCTGGTGATTTGTTTGATTTCAGCCTATTTAATCTGAGCAGCACTTCTCCCTCTTCAATTTCCAAATCCCTCAGTACCTCCTTAGTAGTTGCGTTTACCTCTGGGAGGTTATCCACTTGCTCACTTATAAACACCTCCGAAAAATGTAAGTTTAGGGCATCTGCTATTTCATTGTCTGTATCTTTTAATTCCCCTTTACTATTCCTGATGAACTTGACCTCCTCCTTGACTGTTCTTTTACTACTAAAATACTGAAAGAATCTCTTGGGGTCTTCTTTCACCTTATCTGCTATATTCCTCTCCAACTGTCTTTTAGCCTCCCTGATATCCTTCTTAATGGTTGCTCTCATATTTTCATACGCTCTACGATTCACTTTGCAGTCATTAGTCTTATATGCCTTATACAGCAGTTTTTTCCTTTGCAACTTCTTTTTTAAATCTTTATTAATCCATCGTGGAGTTTTTTTTAGTTTCCTATTAATTCCAAATTTAGGTATGTATCTGTCCTGCATTACATGTAAAACATTTTTAAACCTGTTCCACTGCTCCTCGACTGTCTCCACACTTAAAAGCTTATCCCAGTCTATCCTACTTAGACTTTGTCGCATCTTCTCAAAATTAGCCCTACCAAAATTCAACTTAACAATTTTAGTCTTTGCATCCGTACTATTACAAAATACTGAGAACTGTATTACATTATGGTCACTTGATCCTAGTGGTTCAATCACCTCTACACCCTCAATTCTATCGTGATTATTACAGAATACTAAATCCAGACAGGCTTCACCCCGTGTTGGTACTTTAACATGCTGTGTTAAAAAACAGTCGCTGATTACTTCTAAAAACTCCTGCTCTTGTGCTCCTCCATCTGTAAGGTTATCCCAGTTAATATTTGGATAATTAAAGTCCCCCATGACTATAATATCTCCCTGTAAACTTGCCTTTTTGATATTACTAAAAAGATGTGTGTTGAAATTACTGTCTGAATTGGGTGGTCTATAACATACTCCCAAAATAAGACCTCTTTCCCTAATATTTTCCAGGCGAAGCCACATGTCCTCACTAAGATGGGGCTCATCATCCAACTGAAGAGGACTTACATTTAAACCCTGTTTGGCATAAACAGCAACCCCACCTCCTTTTCTGTTCTGTCTATCCTTCCTAAAAAATGTGTATCCCTCTATGTTACACTCATCTCCATCTTTGTTATTTAGCCAGGTTTCCATTATTTCTATAATATCATAATTATGCTCTGCTACATACAACTCCAACTCACTTACCTTATTTTTGATACTTCTAGCATTAAGGCAAGCTATTTTTAATGTGTTAATCCTTCTACATTTACGTGTTTGCTTAGAATTTACATTACTATGCATTTTTTTTTCTACACCATTGTTTGTTCTTCCATATATAGATCTAAATCTGGCCTGTCCTAAACTCCCTGCCCCCCCATTCCCTAGTTTAAACAATCCTCGACTAGCCTACACATATGCCTCCCCAATACATTGGTGCCCCTCCGGTTCAGATGTAACCCATCACGGCAGAACAGGTCCCATCTGTTCCAAAAGGAGTCCCAATGCCCCATAAACCTATACCCTTCTACCCTGCACCAAGATTTGAGCCACGCGTTAAGCCTTCTAATCTCCTCAGTCTTACCTGGACTGGCGCGTGGCACAGGCAGAACTTCGGAGAAGACTACCTTGTCAGTTCTGCTCCTCAGCTTGGTACCTAACTCTTTGAATTTGGATCGCAGAACTGACAGACTACCCTTATGTATGTCATTTGTTCCCACGTGGACAATGACAACTGGATCCACCCCTGCTCTGGCCAAGAGCCTATCCACCCTTCCAGGGAGGTCTCCCACCTGTGCTCCCGGAAGGCAACACACCGTGCGAGACTCTCTCTCTCTGGAGCACACCTGCGCTTCAATCCCCCTAATGATTGAGTCCCCAACTATCACTACCTCTCTCTTTCTGGGAACTGGTTTTGAGGTGGCCCGTTGGGGCTCCTCAACCCTGCCTACCACCTCAGAATTATCAGAGTCACCGTCCAGCTCCGCAAGGACATGATAACGGTTAGACACTTCTAATTCTGGGGTTGATGCCCCCGGACAGTGTGCACCCTTTACCTTACGCCTTGTGACCGTGACCCACCTATTCCTACCTGTCTGGTCTGGAATCTCCTCCCGCGCCACCTTAGGGGTGCACACTATCTCTCTAAAGGACACATGGGCCATGTCCGCCAATTCTCTATTACAACGCAGGTCAGCCAACTCCTCCTCCAGTTCAGCAACCCTGAGCTCGAGGTGATGGATCAGCTGGCATCTCTTGCAGATGTAGCCCTCATAGACAACTGGCTCTTCCAAACCATCATCTAAAAAGTCCAACATCCAACAGGACTTGCATTGCACTGGCCTCATTATTACAATTTGACTTGGGATTACTAAACTGCCTTAACTTTAACTTTTTTTTTTTTTCTTAAAATTAAATTTCTTCTTCTTTCAGCTGCTCCATAACTTAAATGGTAACACTAAGATCTGCTACAGATATTTTACACCTTATCTCCTTAAGCTCCTGTACTGTTGTCCCTCTCAGATGCCTGCTATTTGTCTATGAGGTTAACTTACTTTTCTCTGCCTCTTCTCCTGACTTTGCGCTCCTCTTACTGATAAGCTCTCCACTCGCACTGTTTGTATTCCCCCGTATTAATGAACCAGTACGCTGTCGCCCACTTAACTGTTCTACCTCTGGACCGCTAAGGGCTGTTTAATCTAAAATGAACAAATAAATAAAACTTTACTACCTTATTTGCTCCTACTGCTCCTTGTGCCTGATCGGCGTCAACGCTGGCCGTTTACCTGCGCACTGCAGAGCTTCTACCTTTTACTGCTTTGAAGTCAGCCGCGGCCTTTTTTTTCTTTTCCTTTAAACTAAGGAATCGCTGTTACGACGACGCGGTTATTTATTTACAAATGCCGATATCAGTTATTGCTGCTTTCTACCCTGCCGCCTCGATGCTAATTCAAATACAGATAACAAGACAGGTACAAGTACAAATAACTTTTCCAAGCGCACTTCCAAACACCCAGCTACTTTTGCTCTTGTGCGGGCGAAAAAAAGCAAAAAAAAAGCTTTAAAAATTCCCACACGGCTCCTTAGCGGCAACCAAAACCCAAGTTTTTAAGGGCAAAATGTATTTGTTTTATTTAAATCTCACACCACAGAACAAACCAACAACTCTCAACAGACTCTAGCGTTTGCAAAGCACACGTGACTCCATCTTTTACTTTGTATGAGTGACTATTAAATCCTCCTACTCCTGCTCTGATTTTCAACTGGACAGTCTGGATTTTAGCCTCTGTGTCTGGGTGTCTGGTTTTGTCCCATTCTCTTGAAGTATTAAAAAAAAAAAAACATAAAATGCTGGTATGTTTTATAGTTGCAGCTTTCTCACACTCCACTTACTTCTCTCCCACTGGCTGTTTTATTTAAACTATGTCACTTGGGAGTCAATCAACACTTAACAATTTAGCCATTTCAATGAAATATCCAGTCATATAAAAATAGCTGAAGTCCTGAAAAATAAATGCGGCTGCTCATTTCAAGAGGTTAGGAGCACGCGCTGTTAGCGCATTGCTACACCCACCACATGACGAACCAACTCAGGATCCCAGATTGGGACCCGAGTGTAGCCATGTGATGGGTGACACCTCAGCACCACACAAGTTCAAATGGAATGGAACAGTGTGAGGTTTTTATGGTGGCTGGAGTGCCAATTTTGCCACCAACCCCCAGGTTCCAATTGCCAGTGCAGATCCCTAGTCTCAGAGCCACCACTCCACCTTATTTCAAGAGGAACTCCTAGAACATGAAGAATTCCAGACATACGCTACCAAAAATCCTGTTATAATATACATTAAATATGTATTTTTATTTATTATTTGTAATCTTGTTGTTTTGTTTATGTGACGCAGTAGATGTGTCATGTACAGTATGTGAAGTTGCTAGACTTCTGGTATATAAACATAACGCTGATGCTGGTTGAATTCTTTCTGTGGAACTACAAAAAAACTTTAGAGACAGTAAGCTTTGTTTTAAGTAGGTCTAGCACTAGATTTTCTTTCAGTTCCGGTCTCTTTTTCTTTGGGTTTTGACTCTGAGATTTAATTCTCCCCTGTGCTTTATTTATTTGTATTAGGTTTTGATTCTCCAGTTTTGACCTTACCTGATAATAATTGATTTTTGTCTTGCGTTTTTTTTTATCTCCAGGCCTTTTTATTCACTCAATAATCCCCAAATTCTCTT
Organism: Polypterus bichir lapradei; assembly: GCA_026402145.1. Taxonomy (NCBI): domain Eukaryota; kingdom Metazoa; phylum Chordata; class Cladistia; order Polypteriformes; family Polypteridae; genus Polypterus; species Polypterus bichir. The sequence goes on from JANRMT010062822.1 coordinate 14,677,781, forward strand.
GTCTCTCAAGAGCTGCAAGAAGCTGCAAAATGTTACTTTTCCCTCACTATTAAACACAACATTATTCTTACTGTAAGAGCCCATCAAACTTAGGAATGGAGTAAACAGGACTTGCCTTATGAACAAGACAGTCAATGTCTATCCAAATTCATGCTTAAGAAAGACACTGATGAAGAGGATTGCATCACCACATGCCACATTTACTCTTAAAAACAAACAACTGAGGAAGCATATAGGATAGTAGAATCACCTTTCAAAATTTTAGTGGGGTCTATCATCAGAGAAGTCACAGGCACTTCCGTAGGCATGGCCAACTGTCATTGATCCCGTCCAAATCAAAGCACATAAAGGGAAACAGGCTTACAGCAAAGCACATAAAAAGCTAGACCTGTCCTCTTTACAGGCCTGAGCCAATGGGATAGGTCTCACCCTGGCAGCCTAGCTCCAAATCCACTTGCACAGCTCCAAAAATTGCACTCAGGCTTTTTAATATCAAAAAATCTCAAAATCTCCATAAAGAAGGAGGAGGGATACTGTGAACCTCTGGTTCAAAGGAAAACAGAAATAAAGTTCCTTTATATTTAAAGAATTATTAATTAAAAAAATTCAAAAAAGAAGAATGGAAGAAGGAAAATGCAAAACCTAAAGCAAATTAATCCATACAATTCAAACCATTAACATTACTTTAAGCCAAACAGGGGCCAAAAACAAGAAAATTCAAAGACAAAGGATACAAACTAGGAAACGCAAGGCCAAAGCTAATTACAGTTTCCCCTCAAAGGAATACTTCATCCAAAAATTGTGTTTGTCTATGTTATTTATGCAATGTATTTTGTAGTGGTGGCCAAGAAAATAATGCAACTTTATATTTTCATGGAATAAGACATACTGAAGATTCAATTTGAATGGGAGCCAACAGTGACCAACTCTGGAAAACAGAGAAAAATTCTAATTGAAAAAAGAAAAAAAAAAGTAACTTGTGACATATAATTCACATGGCTGTTATCCAGAAGGCTGCTTAAATACTTACTTCCGAAAAGGCCGGTGTACAATATAAACAGCAAAGGTGCATTTCCATAATATGTTGCTTTTTAATTGGAGATCCACCTCTTCCCCATCATTCATTGGTCAAGAATAATATCTTCAGTTCGAAAGTGCTGTATTAGGGGAATGCCTTCCCTGTTTAAATTTTATGCTAAATATTCAGAAGTATTCATGTTTTAGCACAAAATCCATGTATTTTGCATATTCTGAACATACAAATGGATAAAGGACATGAGTATTATGCAATATGAGTTACATGGCATTTTAAAATTTTTTTTCTATGAACATTTTTCACATTGTTTGCTATTGACCAATGCTGGTATCCATCGGGTCCTGTTCTACTAGTGCTCTGCACCGATAGAAACTAAATGTAGTAAGCAACAGATGAAAAACATTATTTTTGAGAGAGGTACCCCTTTAAATATGAGCTCAGGCAGTACTCCAGCTGCCTAATCAGGTGCGCCTAGTCTCTGGCTCAATATAAAGGAGACAGGGCTGAAAAACAAGATACAGTAGAGTCTCGCTTATCCAACCTTCGCTTATCCAACATTCTGTATTATCCGACGTCCCACTGCAAAAAAAAAAACAAAAAAAAAATGCATCAATCGGCAACAAGAACTGTAAGTTGCAAGCGTGAGCGTAGTGTATTTTTAGTTGCTAAGTTCATTTTTTCAGTTAAATTTTTCTGTTGTTTTGTTGTAAAACATGATTACAGTGGATTATGTGGCCAGCCCTCTCTGGCGTGTGTGTGTGCACGTGTGTCTCTCTCGCTCGCATGTGTGTGCGCCTATGTCTCTCTCGCGCGCGTGTGTGTGTGCGCCTGTGTGTGTCTCTCTTTCTCTCGCGTGCGTGTGTGTGCGCGTGTCTCTCTTTCTCGTGCGCGTGTGTCTCTCTTTCTCGCGCGTGTGTATGTGCATGTGTCTCTCGCACGTGTGTGTGCGCTTGTCTCTCTTGCGCATGTGTGTGCGTGTGTGTGTCTCTTTCTCGCGCGCGTGTGTGTCTGCCTGTGTCTCTCTCTCGCGCTCTCTCTCTCGCTGCACAGGGAATGCACAGGGAGAGACTGAACTCATCGGCACGTACAAACCGAAAGGGAAACTGGCTCGTTCGTATACCTAGTGTGTGGTCGTGAACAGATGCAAAAGTTTGGCGAACTTTTTGGTCATAACCTGATTTGTACGTGTCCAGAGACGTTCGTGAACCGAGGTTCATAATGTGTAAAATTATAACATAGTTTGACGTTTAATAGGCTTTTTCTTAACACCTCCCATTATCCGACATTTTCGCTTATCCGACGTTCTGCCGGCCCGTTTATGTCGGATAAGCGAGACTCTACTGTAAACTTATAATATTTTAAAAATGAGGAATATATAGGGTGGCGCAGTGGTAGCGCTGCTGCCTCGCAGTTAGGAGACCCAGGTTTGCTTCCTGGGTGGAGTTTGCATGTTCTCCCCGTGTCTGCGTGGGTTTCCTCCGGGTACTCCGGTTTCCTCCCACAGTCCAAAGACATGCAGGTTAGGTGCATTGGCGATTCTAAATTGTCCCGTGTGGGTGTGTGTGTCCTGCGGTGGGTTGGCACCCTGCCCGGGATTGGTTCCTGTCTTGCACCTTGTGTTGGCTGGGATTGGCTCCAGCAGACCCACGTGACCCTGTGTTCGGATTCAACGGGTTGGAAAATGGATGGATGGATGGAATACATAAACAACATAACATTAAATTATTAAAACACAGAAAGAACAAAAACAGAATTAACACTATAATGCACAAAATTACAGTATATTTAAAAAACAATAAGATTAAATAAGCAAGAATTCATCTTAAACCAGAGCAGTAGCAGGTGGCGTCTTCAATCTGCCCATAGGTAAAGCTTCCAAGAAATTGAGTATACAGTATAATGCCACGTTATACCTTTTCTGTTTCAAAATGAAACAGTTAAAATAAGAATACAGTCTTCTGCTGATGCTTTATATCACAACCATACTGGGCTTGGAAGCTCTCATTAACTATTTACAGCTTTCACAACATACAGTACATCCCCTTTAGCCATCTATTGACCATCCATTACCTCCAATTAACATTTAAAACACACTTTTACTCTGCACCGTTTAGTGAAACCTTTTATTAGCCTTTTTAAAGTCCTTCATACTTACAATCTCTTGTTTACTACCTATGGCCTCAATTAGTCAATCTTTATGTATTATGTTAATGTGTCATTTTGGATGTAAACTGAACCTGTTTGCATTAAAAACAATTAGGCTCACAGAAAACAATGATATCTGCTTGTTTTAGCCTTTGGCCTCACTTTGGGATCCTTACCAGATTACCAGATATTTTTTATACCTACAACTACCAATGATGATCTTATAAACAATGACATTAAGCAAAACCTCAGCTTTTTCTTTCAGATACAAAATATATTCATTATATTCATTTTCACAGCCAGTTCTCACTTATTTTGTTGGCTAGCATGGAGTACCAACTGTAATTAATCAATTCTGCTAGCAACTGAGCATGTAAGTTAGTGATGGTGAAACTAACAACTAGAAACAGTTTTGCAGGCTACTAACTGGTAGGACTTGGCTGGATATAAAAAAAGAACTGAGTATTTTTTAATACTGATTTTCTTTAGACATACTAGGGGGCTTTGCCCCTGCTTGCTTCGCTCGCCAACCCCCGAACTACCTGCGCTACAGGCCAGCCACGTCACGTCTCTGCTGCTCACGTTGCAAATAGGGGGGCTGAACTCACCATAAGGAGACATGGTTGCTCCTCTGAAATCCCCTCTTAAATGGTAATACAATGGTAACAAATAGTTTTTTTTTTAATTTACCTCCTCTTTGCTCAGTCAGCTGCTGACTTGCTGCTGCTGCAGTGTTGCGTGATTTGCATCTAATGCGGCGCTTCGAACATTTAAAAGCCTGCACAGCAGCTGTCCTTTTGTCTCACTGCCTTGTCTCTCTTCTCCCCCAGACATCCTCTGCTCCTGTTGGGGGTCCCGGTCCCGAGGCACGCCCCTATGAAGAGGAACATTTTCTATTCTTTTAATTGAGAGAAGGATCTGTCCCCTCCTGGCAATATGAATTAGACGATCTACAAGTCTCCGACTTAAAGTTTAATTCCGAACAATACATTCGATCTCTTTTCGCTCTTCCGTTATTTCACCGAGTAATTTTTTCCATTTGTTTGTGCTAATGTGATCTTTACTATCATTTTTTTGAGACTTTCGAATTTTCCTACTTCCATTATCTCTAATCTGCTCTGCATATGTATCACACCAACGTTTTTGAATTCTTTCATTTACTCTGTCTTTATCCAGCCCCATGTGTGGTTAAATCTCTTGGCACAAAGTCTCGTCTCACGGGACGTGAAAGTGTCTTTCTGAGAAAGTCACGTCTCGTCTCTCTGAACAGGTCTAGTCTCGTACCAAGAAATTTTTATATAATAGAGAGGTTACGCTTATCCAACAATATTATTCATCACACTATACTAATACTGTGTAGTGCATTTTGTGACATTAAAACAACCTCAATTCTTCATGGCCTGGATTCCACAAGATGTTGGAAACACTCTGTTGACATTCTGATCCATGTTGATGGGTATTTCATCACATAATTTCTGCAGATTTGTCGGCTGCACAGTCTCCTGTTCTTCCACGTACCATAGGAGTTTTATTACATTCAGATCCACTGACTGGTAAGACCACTAAAGAATACTCAAGTCATTTTCATGTGCATGAGACCAGTTTGAGATGACTTTGCTTTGTGACATGGTGCGTTATAATGCTGGAAGTACCCGTTAGAAGATGGGTACATTTTGGCCAATTAATAAATGCACATGGTCAGCACCAACACTCAAGTAGGCCATGGCATTCAAGCAATGACTAACTGGTATTAACAGGACCAAGGTATGCCAAGAAAACATTCCCCACACCATGACTACACCACCACTACATGGCTACATGGATTCATGGTTTTGGTGCCAAATTCTGACAGTACCATCTGTAAGCCTCAGGAGCTATTGAGATTCGTCAGACCAGGCTACTTTTTTTCGATCTTCAGCTGTCCTGTTTTGGTGAGCCTGTACCTACTGCAGCCTCAGCTTTCTGATCTTTGGTGACTGGAGTGGAACCAAGAGTGATCTTCTGCTGTTGTAGCCCACTCGCCTCGAGGTTCACCATGTCCTGTGTTCTGAAATGCTTTTCTGCTCAACACAGTTGTAAAGAGTGGTTATCTGAATTTCCATAGCCTTTCAGTCAGCTGTAACTACTCTGGCTATTCTCCTCTGACTTCTTTCCTAAACAAGCCTTTTCCATCCACAGAACTGCCACTCACTGGATGTTTTTTGCTCCATTCTGAGTATACTCGAAAGACTGTCCATTTGGTATCAACAATCATACCACTGTTGAAATCACTGACATTCTTGTGGTGGATGCGAACATTAACTGAAGCTCCTGACCTGTATCTCCATGATTGTATGCATTACACTGCTTAGGGCTGCTAACGGTCCTCATTTTCATAGACATGTCGTCATTTTTTAGGTGCCATGGACTGTCGAGGAGGACTTTATAAAATTCTGAAAATGTCCAGAATTTTCGCTCCTAAAATTTGAAAATCTCTTTATTCTTATCATTAGTAAAATTTGAAAGTTATACCAATCAGCATTTGCAGAAGTAGTACACACACTTTTGTCCCAGAATCTTCACTTCTTCATCTTCACAGTTCATTCAGCTTAAAACTTTCACATCCCAACCGACCGCTGTTACTTCAGAGCCCAGGGCCTCTTCTTTTTTTATTATTTACCTTCTTCCCCTTGGCAATATCTTTCATAAATATAACATTAATTTTCACTGTTATGCTGATGACACCTAACTCTTCCTTGCTAGTAAACCCACCTCTTCTTTTCCACCATCTTGGCTTATTGACTGCATTGCTGAAATTAAATCCTGGTTTTCTTCAAATCTTCTTAAATTAAACAGTGACAAAACTGAGGTTCTCCTCATTGGTACAAAATCATCATTAGCCGAAGCTGATAATCTTTCACTTGTCATTGATAACTCCGTTGTTTCCCCTTCACCTCAGGTCAAGAGTCTGGGTGTCATCCTTGACAGTACTCTGTCTTTCCAATCTCACATCAATAACATCACCCGGTCTGCTTACTTCCACCTACGTAATATTAATCGCATCATCCCCTCCCTCACTCCCCATACCACTGCCATTCTTGTTCATAGTCTTATTTCTCGTCTGGACTATTGCAATTCACTCCTCCTTGGTATCTCTAATAAATTTCTCCATAAGCTTCAGCTAGTCCAGAATTCTGCTGCTCACATCATTACTCGAACCCCATCTATTCACCATATTACTCCGGTCTTGCAACAGCAGGGACATTCTTAGGTATATGCGAACTACGACCATGAGGAGGGCCCCTGACCCAGCCCCGACTTACAATTTATTTATTTATTTTTTTTGTCAGGCTGTAGGCCTGGGGTCCCTGCCATGCCCCTGGCACTACAGCCGTCTGTGCCAGTCCCTCACTTTGTGTGTCTCGCATGACCCAAGAGCAACTGAATGGTTTGGCATCAATATCAATTGAGCAAAATGTTGGCCAAACCCTTGATTATTCGGAACTGATTTCGCCAGGATGAAAGTGCGGAAAGTAGATTTCTTACGTTAATTAAAGTCTTCAGGAAATTCAGTTCAGTGCATCTCTTAGTCTTAACAATGGTAATTTATTATCCAAATTGCAATCTTCACCTAAATCCCTAATAATATTGTCATGCCGTTGTAACTTTGCCAAATGCATTATAGCAAATGTTAATTTTAGAGATTCGTTTCGGATTCATTCAGAGAGATCCCCATAAAATCATGAAATATCCCTATATTACCGGCCTTTACTAGATCCAGAACAAAATCAATATTTTACCATTCTGCATACACACCAGCGTACATGTAGGCCTACTGGTCATCTAAGGCCTTTTCCGGACGTTTTATTAGAATACCTTCCTGAGCTCTGGGCCCCCCCCTATCCGGGGCCTGCACATTACTGAACCGCGTAGGGCCCCCAAACTGCTAAGAACGGCCCTGGCAGCAGCTTCTTTGGCTCCCAATTAAGTTTCATATTGATTTTAAAATTCTGCTGTTAACATTTAAGGCCATTCATAACCTCGTCCCTCCATATCTGTCCGACCTTCTTCATGTTGCCATTCCCTCCCGTAACCTTAGATCCTCTTCCTCCATCCATCTGACTGTCCCTCTCGCCCGTCTAACCACCATGGGGAGCCGAGCATTCAGCCGTTCTACTCCCAAGCTCTGGAACTCACTACCTACTGAGCTTAGAAATATTGAATCATTTTCAACCTTCAAATGTAAACTTAAAACCCATCTGTTAAAAATGCCTTGTCTTTATGATTACAGTTTTTTGTTTTATTTAAATGTTTATATTTTCTGATGTTTTAAGTTTTGTTTATAATGTGCTTTTTTAATTATTGTTTGTTCAGTGTCCTTGAGTGCTTATAAAGGTGCCTTGTATAAATAAAATTTATTATTATTATTATTATTATTATTATTATTATTTCTGTTCCAGTAGTAAACAAAGCAGATATTGACAAGAATAGAAACAGCCTTTCGAGTTCTGGGCTTTTGTCTGTCCAACTTGGCTTTTTCACTTCATCTTTTGAATTTAGCTTCATCTTCTTAGTGAGTAGACAGTTCATTATAAATGTTGTTCCTTTCCTTAATTATTTGTAATTCTAGTTCACCGTAAGTCAGTGAATTTATTCAAAATCGAAATTGCTATTTCATGTTTTCTATGTAAGATCTAATTTTCTTCTTTGTTCTTTCAGCAGCTTGGTTAAACAAGAAATTTCATACTTCCAGGTATAGTCTGTTCATATTTAAATGCGAGTATGTACTACTTTGTAATATTTTAATGGACAATATTGTTATTACCACCCGTTGTTCCAAAATGGATTTATAATTGTAAATTAATGAGTCAACTATAAAAATTTCAGTTAACATAAAAAAAAATCACACGTTTATTCTGTCATATAAATGCAATACCTTTTTAGTTATCAGTTGATCAATAAAGTCGCTTCTTCAAATAATTTAATATTTTCTTCATTCTTTCATTGAGATAAATTCAAGAATGTCCATTATACCGAAAAGAAAGTGCAAGTTCACAGACTACTTGAACAACAAATACCCTTGTTTTATCAGATTATTTCAGATTTACTGAGAAAAATAACTTCAGTGGAAAAATATATAAGAATGTAGATAAATGCAAATAAACTAAATTGAAAATAGTAAAATTATTTTTTCATTTTACAAGTGAATATACCGTGTGTATCATTTTTAACAGGTTTACGACAGTTAATATATCCAAATAAGAATGGAAGGAATGAAGTCTGTTAATTTAAGAGGCTTGACATACTCAGAATATTTAATAGGTTATCAGTTTGCCAGTGACTGTGATTGTGGCCATCATATCATAATTATAGTGATAAACTGTTACTAAAGGTTTATATCATTTTAAAAAACCATAAGACAGTATAAAGGCGTATTATGGCATCATTGGAGAAGGGGTCCTCAAAAGTCCTCATTTTTTGACCCAAATGTCCTCATTTCAGAAGAAAGAGGGTTGGCAGCCCTACACATGATTGACTGATTAGATAAGTACATGCAAAAACAGGTGTACAGGTCTTAATAATTTGTTCAGTGAGTATATATTTGGGATTTTAGACAACTCATACATATGAACTAATCTGCTACAACATTGATTGCTTAAAGAACTAACCAGTGCTGAAATTAGCAACATACTACTGTATATTAAGTACTGCTGGAAGAAACCGTGGGGTGAAGTTTGATTTACTTCCATGGATGGTGCGTTAGTACCCCTCTTTGTACTTTTGAAAAGGAGGTAGCCCTATCCACCCCTCTGGTGACGCTCCATCGTGTTCTCATAATAGGCGGATCCCCAGTGGTCCTTAAAGCCCACCTGTCAACTCAGGTAACAGTGCCCCCTGTAAAACACTGAGTCGCCATCAGTGCCCTTCCGGTGCGTGAAAGTGTCGCCTCCTTCGTGCGAACTTTTACTGCCTTAGTATTTGTAGTCTCCAAGGCGAGAGGCCGTCGTCATGTCGCTCCACAAACACCCGGCTTTCACAACAGATTGACAAGCAGCGAGGCGTCTGCAATTTTCTACTGTGAAAGGAGAACTGGGGAGCCCACGCCCATTTTGTTAGGCGTGCTTAGCAACCAAAGTCGCAACAGCTGAATGGGAGTAGAGCGCGGGCGACACGTCAGTCTGTCCAGCCGGCTGGAGAAGCGCATCTCGCACATCCACTGTGCACCTGCGCCTGGCAGGTAAGGGGGAGCCGCCCCGCGCGGCGCGTTTACCGGTATTCGTTCTTAACGGCACCGATCATTTTTATTGATCCACCACGTTATAACAAATACAGCGGCACGGATTAGAGAATCAACTAAGTTAGCCGCAATTGATGTTTATCGATACGGACAGGCGGGTGACAACGGCGGCCACGTGTATCAAACCTTCAGGATCCTCTTGTTTTATTAGCATTTGCGACCTCCTATTCTTGAGAATTTCAATTTAATTTACTGTGTTTGCGACACGCGCCCTTTCAGACTTATACCAAACACACACAGGCTTTTCGTCAACATTCTTAGTCAGCATTCGTGAGCTTTTTAAACGCAGAGAGGCTTGTCAATTCACTTCACCAGGTGTACACGTGCGTATTCTCTGTGTTTTCGCTGAATACTTTTCAGTTTTGGAGCCTGTATATATCCAGTAATTGTTTTTTTTACTTTTTATTTTATCAAATGTGGATATGTACAGTATATGCCCCGCTATGGACTGGCACCCCACCCATTGTGCTGGCCGGATAGGCTCCGGCTCCTTGCATTCATGCAACTAAATTAAGCCTTAAAGGTAAATGAACGCAGCAGTGGTGAACACTACGACCTTACAACAGCTTCAGGGACTTGAGTTCAAATCCGAAACCAGATTTCCTCACCCTTTCCCAAGTCTTTTATGGAACAAGTCTTTGGAATCAGGAGGAAAAGCATAGAGCAAACTGGCCAGAGTAAAACCCAAGTTTTGGTGGGTAGAGTTAGCTGCTGAGTGCTTATTTTTCATACTTTACATCAGACAAGGGTATTTGAATTCCAAATCAAGTGTTATCTAACAATGTGAATAAAATAATTTAATTTACACTTCCCAAAAGTAACAGCTACTTTTTGGTTGCTAATCTCAGGTTTTTAATTCTGTTGGGAGAATTAAATCCTTTTAAGTCAATGGAATTGTTTAAATATCATCCATAAACACTGTTTTATTATTTTTTGCTAAAATTAAATTGTGAGAAGTTTTATTTAATTATGTGGCCATTCAAAGAATAGTTTGTTTTGGTGCTTCTGAGTTTAAAAAATAATTAAATAAAGGTGCAGTGTACTAATTCGTCTTAAAGGTATATATTTTTTACATGCTGCTTATCCCATGGTGGCCGAGAAAATATTTTAATCTAATGAAATCGTACAAATTGTCATGTCATTCTCTGAACCACTTAATCCACGCTGTGTCACAGGGATTGCTGGGGCATCTCCTAGCAAGTAGGGTGCAAGGCAGGAGAAACTCTGGAAAGGGCACCAGTCAATCTTAGGGCGAACACAAACACATGCAAGGCCAAATTAGAGTCATCAATTCACCTAACCTGCAGTGGGAGGAAACCAGAGGACCTGGAGGAATCCCAAGCAGACACCATGCAGACTCCATGATGGGCCGACCTGGGATGTGAATCCTGGTGTCCTTACTTAAGAAGGCATTGCTACCACTGCGCCACCTTTTTGCCAAATGGATAGAGAAATAACACAAGCCAAAAACGACCAGTGCTGTACAACAGCAGGAATTGTGAAAATCATTATTGTAAAAAAGAAAAAAATCTCACGTTACTTGTGTTTCTCAATCTACATGTCGGTTGGCCACTGGAATGCACAGAATATGCAAAATATGTGCTTTTTTTGCCAAAATAATATATGCTTCTAGAATAATCAGCACACAACATAAACAGGAAACTAATGCCTGATGGGAATGACTTTTTGAACTGAAGACAGGACCCTTGACCAACGAATGGTTTAGGGGGTCTTTTTTTCCATGGATGTTTTTCACCATCATCATATGCCATTGTACAATAATATTGGTCACTATTGGCTTCTGTTATGTCCAACTTTTCTTCTCTCCATTCTGCTTGAGAATGTGAAGTTAAAAATTATTTTTGGCCCCCACTACAAAGTAAATGGGGTAAGTAACTTATAAAAAAATCATTTAATGAGTTTTTAACAGGTAGTTAAGGTGACTATTAAAAATGTTATTTGTGTACCTGGCAGTACTACGGTTAGCTCAGTAAGTGGCATAACATATGTGCCACAGTAGTATAGTGGGTAGCGCTGCCACTTCACCATCCAGCATCCTGGGCTTAAAGCCCACACCAGGTCGTCTGTGTGTGGTTTTACGCTTTCACACCATAACTCCATTCTTAAAGGTATGTTGGTTGGGTGTATGTTGCTGCCAGGAGAGGCTCCAACCTTCTGCCATGCTGAATTGAACTAAGGAGGTTTGAGAATGTTAGTTGACATTGTTATTTATACCCAATAAAGTGTAGGATAGTTACTTTCTGATTGATTCCTTTGTTAATTTAAAGTTCTGTACAAAGCTCTGAAATAGAAATCTGTTAAATGTAAGCAGGGTTGCCTTTGTGTTTAACTGTTTATTATGTTAAATGGCTTATCAAAGCAGTTTTACAATCCTGAAGCATTAGTATATTGCAGTGTAAGGTTTACGTCCACCTTTTCAGGGAAAGCGTTAATCTGAACAATGATTTGCTCATTTGTTTTCTTGGCGACCCTTCTCACATTATAGAGACATTTCAGATTCTTTCCTGAGGTCCTTATTGATGAAGTTTAACATGACACCTTTCCGACATTTGTTTGGTTTAGATGTACAACACTACAGAATAAAGTTTACATGTGTTAACCGTTATGGAGAAACCTATGAGTGGCATGGTGGCTTAGTGCAAGCACAACTGAGTCAAAGCTCCCGAGTTCTGGGTTCAGATTCTGGGCCTGGAAGCTGCCTGTGTGGAGTTGTCATGTTCCCCCAGCACTGAGTTTTCTCAAAATACTCCCACATATGAAATATCTGGGAAACGGGTTAGATGGTGACTAAAGATTGGCCCAATATAAATGAGTGTTAACAGCTAAGGACAGGACCCTGCCTTGTAGTTAATGCTGCCAGGATAGGCATTGGCTCCCAAAACCCCAAACTGGATAAACAGGTTAGAAATTAAATAGTTTGATGGAATGCTATGGGAAAAGAATACAGGATAAAATGGGAATGAAGTCAGCTTTTGTATTTGTTTAATTTTGGAATGGAGGTGTCCTTCATCCTAACACATGTGTAGAATCACACTCGATTAAAGCACACTTTATGTAGTGTTGCAAAACAATTGACAGAACATTCTAGAAAGTAGCTGCTTTACGAGATTAGATCATTAGGATAATTGTGACGAGAACAGGTCATCTAGCCAAACTAGCTTGTCCATCCTGTTCACCTAGATTGTCCAACATAACATCATGTTGAGATAAATAAAGTCCTACTCTTCACCACACTACTTGGTAGTTTATTCCCTGTGTCTGTGGCTCTTTATGGTGTTGAACTATCATTTGTTCATTCAGTTCAGGCTTATGGAAAGCTGGAGCAGAAGTTGCCGCTTCACCAAAAACTGCACACACAGCCACTGTCACTCACACTGGGCCAATGTAAAGACACGTGTTAACTTTTGCATATGTAAATGGAGAATAATGCTGACATAACCATGCCATCCTTTTTTTTTTATATGGGTGGCATGCTGGTTGGTGCTGCAGCCTCAGAGATCCAGCATCTTCTGTTTAAATGCCATGCTAGTATTGTTGCCTGTTTAGAGTCAGAATGCTCTCCCTTTGTCTGCATGGGTCTTCCTCTGAGTATTCTAGTCCTCCTCCCACATACCTAAAGCTTTAAAGTTTAGGTAACTCATAACTTTAAACCGGCACCAGTTAAGTTCATTGGTTAAATGGCACATGTGTGCTTGAATGGGCCCTTTGATGGACTGGAGCCCAATCTCCTTGCCTTGTTTCCCAATGACACTGAACTGAATTAATTGGGTGTGAGAATGTGATTTTATTTTTATCTTCCATGATAAATGGCCTGAACATCATGACTTTTTTTGTCCAGGTAATGTTTAGGTGATAATAGAATATTTGGACTCATTTTGTACTTTTATTGATTAATTAGTATGTAAGGGTAACTCTTTTTTTTGTTGTCCAATTGAATATTTTCAAAACCCTCATTTATTAGCACAAGCTAATGATTATATTTTAGGAAATTTCTTTCTCCAAGGGTTAGGGTTAGGGTTAGATTAGCATATAGTACCATTTTCTGCTTTTTACAGTGTGAGCAGAGGTAGGTTTAGTGACTTACACAGCATTAGTTAGCAAGTCAGGGGCAGAAACTGAACTCTTGTTCTTGTGATTTGAAGTCCAGAGGTTTAGCCACTCTGCCACCTTCTCCACTGTTACATATATGCTGTACAACTGGAGCAAAGGCAGGCCAAGTGATACACTCAAGGTCACCCAGCGAGTTAGACTTACAAATCGAACCTTCAAGGTGAAAGTCTTGTCTCTTAACCACCATATCGCACTGATTGTAGACGTTTTCAAGATATATTTTGCTGTATTAAAAAAGTGGTAATCAAAGGTTCACACTACTGGTCAGTGGGGTGTCAGCAGCAGGAGAACTTGATTTTGATTTTTTTTACTATCTAAGAGGAGCAGTGTATTATCATCAAACCTCACTTAGGCACTTTTTCAGTCTGATTATTTTTCCATGATAGTGCCCATTCATTTTTGTATGTGCTTGATCTAAATTCAGGGTCTACAGTAGAGAGCTGGAGCCTGCCCTGACAGTATGGTGCTTAAGAAACGAGCCAAAACTGGGTGGGATGTCAGCTGCTTTGCTCAGCACACAAGCACACACTCAGCCTCATACAGACCAATTTGGAGTAACCATCGTGCTTTGCATGCACACTGAGAACTGTGAACAGTTAGGCTTGTGGGATTTCTTTCTTGAGCTGTGCTTTTAAATGCTTAAATAATATTTAATGATAGTGTAATGTTTTTCTTGCAATGGTAAAGTCTTTGACTTTTGACATGTAATTACAGTAAATGTCTGATCTAATATAAGTCAATCCATTTATATATATTTATTCAAATTCTCTTGATTCCAAAGTGGTTTCGTTTGTCATTCAGTGATGACTTAGTCTGTACATGTCTCACACCAAGTGTGCTATATAATTAAGTTAAAGGCCGATCAGAGAATTGGCCCCAGAGACCTGCTCTCACCTGGCTGATCATTGTTGTCTTATGACACACAAGCTTAATATGCCAATTTTTTTGAAGATATTTTAATACATTAAGAAAAAAAGGAATCAGACACATCAAACCTTTAGACTTTTCTTCCTTTCATGGCCATCTTAGACCTTAGTCCAAATAATGATTACAGGCTGAGCACACCATTTTATCTAAGGTAAATATAGCCGTTGTTATGCACATGTTAAAGTATCTATTTTATCTTTGTAAAGGAAGCTAGAAGAATTTATAAGCTTTGAAATCATAGTCTTAATATAATGTAGAAAGTGACTTGTAAAGAGTGCAATGATGCACAGGATTTTCTGTGTTTAATAAACAAGTTAAAAAATGGACAAATCAAAAGATGGTTAAGGTGATTGATGTTTACTTTCAATAATTGTTTGAAATGATTTGTAGTGTTGGGTGGCACAGTGGCGCAATGGTAGCACTGCTGCCTCGCAGTTAGGAGACCTGGGTTGTCTTCCCGTGTCCTCCCTGCTTGCAGCTTGTATGTTCGTCCTGTTTCTACGTGGGTTTCCTCCGGGTACTCCGGTTTCCTCCCACAGTCCAAAGACATGCAGGTTAGGTGCATTGGTGATTCTAAATTGTCCTTGGTGTTTGTGTGTGTGCCCTGCGGTGGACTGGCACCCTGCCCAAGGTTTGTTTCCTGCCTTGTGCTCTGTGTTGGCTGGGATGGCTCCAGCAGACCCCCCCGTGACCCTGTAGTTAGGATATAGCGGGTTGGATAATGGATGGATGGATTTGTAGTGTTTTACAGGGCACAGAAGAAGAAACTATACAAGGCACAGCAATAAAGCAGGGCTTAATAGCTAAACTGATGTGAAAAGAAATTTTGACTGAAAGAACATTTTGCTTATTTGAACCATAAATCAATACATTTTACAATAATACCTACTCTGACCATTAGGGGACACAGTACCATGTTCATATAAAGTGATTTTTTTTTTTATTTGATAACAATACCTCACTAGGCTTTACTCTGTCAAGCACATTATAATTAAACAGATCCATACATTCCGTATGTTTCCACTGCTACTTGGACAACTTTCTGCTCTTCCTCACAACTCTGGCTCTTAGAGTGGGGTGTGATGCCTCATTTTATGTTGACCCATAGGAGTACTTCTGCCATTGGAGTTGCATGATGGAAGCATTTTTGGGTCACATGGAAGCTGCACACAATAGGGAAGTAATCTCCCAGTAGCGCCCTCTGGTAGCACCCAAGGACCCCAACAGGGTTAACCATCTGAACTGCAAGTCCCAGACAACCCTATGGGTGTCCAGACTAGGAACAAGTCAGAGGAGCACTACCACCTCTTGTACTGGAGGATGAACTATTTGTGATTCCCAGCCTCTCCTAGTCCATCCATTATTATTTTGTCATGACTGGGATAGTAATTGAGAACCATCCCAGCTGAGTTACGTCTCCATTCAAGTTGTCTTTTCATTATAACCTGCCAGACAGGCAATGATACTTTCTCAATCACATTCGGGATGCCAGTCCATTCTCCATGGCCATAACACTGAGTTTTCTAAGTCAGGGTCATAGGGTACCAGAGCCCACCCTGGCAGCATTCAGGGCAAGGCATGAACCAATCCCTGGAGAGGATCCCAACCCAATGGGGAGTTCATTCAAACACAAACCTACATGGGGCCAGATTTGTGTCATGCTTTAAATCATCTTGCATGTCTTTGGGTTATGGGGGAAGCCAGAGTATGTAAATGAAAAACCAACATTTATATGGAAGAACATACAACCAACACAGACAACAGCCTGATGTGGAATCTAACTACTGTGCCACCCTTCCACCCCAAAATATTATTTCTATCCAAACTTTAAATTCACAGGATCTGCTTATTGTTTTGAAATCTGAACATTTTAGTAATTTCAGATAATTTACAGTCATCTTCCAGTTACAGTTTCTCACTTCTCTGGAATTATTTCTCAGTTTCAGAGTATTAACTTTAAGATGGGTTTACTGTAGATTGCATATTTAGGCCAATTTAAATGTGTGATTCAAACAACCTACCGTTTTCTGATTCTGCTTTTGCCTTTAGAAGGTTTGTATGTAGCTAGAGCTTATTCTGGCTGGCATTCGACACAAGGGTAAAGGCAGGGACAAGCCAAATCATCACTGGATACATCCAATGCTCTTCAGTTGTAGGAGTGGCCAGGAGGAGCAGGAGAAAACTCCCCAACCACGGAGAACAAATGGAGTGCACACAAATAGAGCCGAGGCCCAGAATCAAATCTAAACCACTAGAACTGTGAGGCAGCAAAGTCAAACGCAGTGATGCCTTTTAAGATGAGTAATGCTGTATGAACAAAAATAGCCAGCTTAGTGCTTATGTTAATTTCTATCTATCTATCTATCTATCTATCTATCTATCTATCTATCTATCT
>JANRMT010062822.1:14694701-14710804 GCA_026402145.1 Polypterus bichir lapradei
TCTATCTATCTGTCTATCTGTCTATCTATCTATCTATCTATCTATCTATGTTGTTTATAACCTACATCAGTTATATTTAATACCTATGGCATGGCAAAAAATGCCAGAGTTAGCTTTTTAAAAGAATGTAGAAAAATATTCATGCAGATCTTATGTAATAATATACAGATTTACAGTGCCCTCCATAATGTTTGGGACAAAGTCACATTTTTGTTTGCATACATTTCAGTTGCACCATGTAGAAATTACCTGTACAAAACCTTTGATACATGCAATGCCCCATAACTATTGTCCCCAAACCTGAGAACTTGAAAGTTATCACAGTGTGATCAAAGAGGTTAGAAGAATCTGATGGCTACCTATGTCTGAAACATTGGAGAACGTAGTAGACTCTGAGCATGTAAAGATGGAAATATTAAATGTTCCCCTACTTGGCTGGTAGCTCTGTGATCACCGCTGCTTGTTGCACCTTATCGCAGAAGGAGCTCGTCCAAAGATGAAAAGATGGAAAGAGCAATGATAAAAGTAAGGTGGAAAGGACTCACTACTGGCCTGTTTCCATAAATGTGGAATTTTGATCGCTTTTAAATAAATTGGATGAATGTTTATGAGTTATGGGAAGTCACGGACTGTTCCTGGTATTGTGGCACTCATTTATTTTCAGGTATTATTTAATGCAGGGGAGTTTTCATCTGATATGATCAGACAGAGCGCTAAAAGCAGGACAAGGTCTGGAGACTTAAGAAGAAGATGTTGAGTACATTACTACTACAGCTGATAAGTTTCATCCAGACTTTGAAGAACTGACTGAATTTCTCCTCGTTATGGCCAAGGAGCTGTTGCATTATCCTGTTGATGTTATTTTTAAATTCAGCAACAGAACACTGAGTAATTCTGAACCTTCAAATGAATATCTGGGTAGGTCTGACCATCTTACTGCCACTGATAGCCCTGTTATTGATTGCAGCAGTTCTCCAGTATTCAATCTAGACGATCATATGTGTGTTAAGGGGGTTGTTGTTTGTTTTACTATTTATATATTATTTATATATTTCTTTCTCTCTCTCGAGCTTCTGTAAAGTTCTAAATTTCCCTTTAGGGACAAATAAAGTACATCTAATCTAACATGTCTTGCATGCAATGACTGTTTGAAGTTTGTGATTCATAGACATCACCAGCCCCTCTAATACAACCATCTGCACCTCTTGCTTGTTTTGGGGGCTTGGCCCCTCAAGTTTTCTCTTCAGCCTATGGACATCATGCTCAACTGGATATAAATCTGGTGACATGCTTGACCCATCAAAATTTTTCTATTTTTTAGCTTATTGAGGATTCTTCTGTCATCAGCAGTAGAGGTCTTCTTGGGCCTACCAGCCCCTTTGCGATTACTGTGCTCACCAATGCGGTCTTTCTTCTTAATGATGCTCCAGACAGTTGATTCAAGGCTTACTGATGTCTCTAAGAGTTTTATTTTTGTTTTCCAGCCTCATAATGGCTTCTTTGGCTTTCATTGGGACAGTTCTTGTCCTCATGTTGAACAATGGCAACTACAGACTCCTAAGGATAGAAGCAAGCCTCTGTATCTTATCCTGCATTAATGCAGCCATGAAACACAAGTAAATAATCTCAAGCACCTGTGACGCCAATTGTCCCAGAACTTTTGGTGCCCTGAAATGATGGGGATGTGTATAAAAAGTGTTGTCATTTCTACATGGTGTGACCGAAATGTATGCAAATACCCTAAAATGAATGTCTGCAATGTGCATTTTAATCACATCTGAATGTTTGATTTGTAATTTTAAACTGTCGAGCAAGGGGATAAATCAAGGAAAAATGTGTTTTCTTTCAACAAAATGGCATGGTAGATTGTTTCGCTCCTAGCGCATGTGTTATTATTCTAGTGATGGCCACTCATACAGGTTTGCTTCCTGCTTTGCATCTGATGTCGAATGGGTTTCAAAGGTTCAAAAAATAAGCAGAAAAAAAGCAAAACTGTCTATATCTATCAAGCTGTAGTTAAGTCTTTGGCATGCAGTTACACTAGACCCACAAGTTAATTTACAAATAAATTGCCTTCTTCATTACATTGTTTTGTTGATGGACTCATGAAGCTATCTAAGCACAATTCTGACATGTCACTGCTCTTTTGGCTTATTATTTCACTTTATTAGCGTTCATCCACTTTAATGATGCTTTTTCCTGTTGCTTTTGTACTGTATGACATAACATTCTCAGATTTGCTTAACCTAGTTCAGGAGTCACGGGGAAGCTGGGTCCTTACTCAGCTGCATTGGTGACAATACAAGAACCAGCCCTGGATAAGGTAGTAGTCCATCGCAGGGCTCACAAATGCACACGGCCAATTTAGACTCACCAGTATCATGACTATCACATCATTGAGAATATGGGTGAAAAGCCCACAGAGATATGGGGTGAGCATGTATACTCTGCAGACAGCAATCAGGTACGGTGCTTGAACTCAGAGCACAGGATCCACAATGCAGTAGCACAAAAACCACTACACCATTGCACTGTACTCTCCTACTTTTAACAGACTAAACTTCCCCCTGGGGAAAAAGTAAAATTGTACCATTTTTATACTTTTCCCATTAATTTGTCTTCTTCCATATAATAGAAATACTAATAAAAAAAATCCCCAGAAAAATAGTGTTTGCATAGTCATATGATGATTTAATTACTTATAATGGAGTTTGCAATAACACAGCTCCTACAGGCAATGTAATAGTTTTACTAAAATGTTACACTGCCACTCTTTTACTAAAAAGAGAGATTTTGTTTGTAGTGCTGCTGATGATTTGCCTACAAATGAAAGTTCTGGGCCAAGCTTAGACCTCGGGGGATTTCCACGTACACGCCCCCCATGCTTGTGCATTCAGTTGCTCATTAGCAGTACACTGAGTGAGATGAGAACTGTGTAAATGGCTGAGATATCCCCTGGTGCACTGAACATTTCAATTTTCAGCTCCTCATTTTTTTTTTCTTTCACTATTGTTTATCATCACTCATCAGCAGGTAAAGGTATTGTTTTTAATAAACAAAACTCTTCCCTTGTTACAGTTTCTGGATACGGTAAGCAAAAATCTCTACAGATGAGTCACGCCACTCCACACTTATAAGGCCCATGTCTGCCAGTTTTGTTAAATGACATACTTCATATAATGTACTTCAGGCTTCTTAAAACCTACTTTCAAAAAATAAAATCATTAAAACACAAATGTTGTGAGAGCACTGGTATACTGTAATAATATGTGAGCAAAGGAGAAACAAATCCTGTCATAGCTGACATCTTAGGTCATTAAATATTTTACTTCTGCTTCATTGAAAGTGCAATTGATGGAGCTCTAGATACAGTATATGTGGACACCCATATTAGTCTTTTAGGTGACTTTATCCATCAGCTGGTGTACTTAAACAAAGGAGGAAAAAGAAACTTTTGTTGAACTGGCCTGTTATGAAATTTGAATTTTCTTCACCACTCAATGAGCTATTGTAGTGTTTTTTTTTTCTTAAGTAATAATTGATCAAGAAATATCTACAATATAATTTGATTTGATTCTCATACCTGATGCTGTCAGAATAGGATACAGCCACTCATTATCTTAAACTGGAATAAGATTTTATTTTTTTTAACAGTATTATAACTTTTAGCTTGATTTTTTTACAGTTGTGTGATCTTAATATTATTTTGGGATATGCATTGATAGATGTGCAATAGCTACATTTTAAAGTTAATTAATTTATCAACTTTTTCTTGCATATAAAGTCATTTTAATTTAATTTAGTTTTATGCAGATAGCATGGCGGTATGCTGAGTGGGTATAAATTGTGAAATTGTGTTCTAAAGTTGAGTGTTTTCTATAAATAAAAAAATATCTTGCCCACTCTTGTGTTTTACAGTAGATGGTGTGAGGCACGGATGAAAAGCCTAAAATACATTAATTAAGACAGTTGTCAAGTATTGATCTGTGCCTGTGTTTCTGGGACATGTTTGTTCCAATAAAAGGCATCTGGAAATAATCATTTTATTACAATTTCCTGGTACTATTTTTCTTGTGGTTTTTGTGCAAATTCTCAAAAAGATTACAGATGTGAATCAAAAACCATGTGGTGTGAAATGTTTACAGTGATTTGGTCCTTCGAGAGGAAAGCACCCCTCGAGGTCGTGAAAGGTTATTGCTCAGGAAAACTAAGTGCTGAGCTATCACACATGGTTAGTCTTTTTAAAAAATGGCTGAATTAAAAAAAAAAGAAGACGTATAAATTATTTTGCAATGTGTCTATAATTGCAAGACATAGATCAATACTTGACCACTGTCATGGTTTGAAAAATGGATGTATTTGGAAGTTTTTAAGCTTTTCCTCCATGCCCCATAGCCAACAATGTAAAACATGAGGGTAGGCAAGATATTTCTTTTTAATTTATAGAAAGCGATTAACTTTAGAACACAATTTCAATTGGCAAACTTATATATAGAGGTTAGGAGCACACTCTGATACAGTGCATTGCGCAGCCACCACATGACAAATCAACTCAGGAACCCAGATTAGGACCCGAGTGCAGCCATGCGACGGGTGACACCTCAGCACCACACTAGTTGTGAGGTTTTTATATGGTGGCTGGAGTGCCAATTCTGCCACAAACCCCCAGGTTTTTTCCTGCAGGTTAAGGGCCTTACTCAAGGGCCCAACACATTAGAGTCACTTTTGGCGTTTACAGGATTTGAACCAGCAACCTTCTGACTGCCTGTGCAAATCCCTAGCCTCAGAGCCACCACTCTGCCCCATATTTATCTATAGCATGTTTGTAAAGAAATAATGTGAAAAATACCAAAACTTATGTTTTAAGTGAGAGTGAATTTGTGTGAGTGGGTCTTGTAATGGACTGGCAGCCCATCCAGAATTGGTTAGTGCCATGTTGCTGAGGCTGTTGGGACAGGTTGTGGCCCCTGAGAGTTTCAACTGGATTAAGTGATTTATTTCTGCATTAAAAGCTCAGAGAACTGTATTCTTTAACAAATGGACATGAGATAGTCATCAGCAGAACTGCAGACCAATAAATAATTCTATATTTATTCTGCACATGAGCTGTACTATACTGTATATAAATTAATGACATTTACTGCATGGGGCCCTGCATGCATTTTTCTAGTGCTTATCGATGTTCTTTCTAGGAACTTCTGACAGATTGTATTGTGTGACACAAGCAGAAAGAAGTAGTTTGTACTTTACCTGTGTGATTTGCTAACCACCGCAGCCTGCTAAGTAAACCTCCTTATTATATGAGTCAGCTGACTCTGCCAAAAATAGGACTTCTGTTGCAAATATAAAGAAATGACAAGAAGCAATCTATGCAATCAGAACATGCTTTAGTGTAAACATATATGAGTAAATTAGTAAAAAGAATCAAAATGCTCTAATAATAACATGAACCGGTGTCTTGTGGGCAGAGTGGTGGCTCTGTGGCTAAAGGATCTGGTGTGGTAGCTTGAAGGTTTCTGGTTTGAATCCCACCAGTGACAGAAGGAATGCCACTCTGTTGGGCTCTTGAGTAAGGCCCTTAACCTGCAATTGCTCCAGGGGTGCTGTACAAATAGCTAACCCTGTGATCTGACCCCAAAGAAAGAAAAACTCTCCAGAGAGTAAGTTGGGGTAGGCAAAAACTGAAAAATTCCCAATACAAGAAATTATATATGGTGATTAAAGGATTGACTAAGGCCGATACAAGCACAGGAAAAGGCACTAATTAAACGCCAAACACATTACAAACATGACAAACAGATAGCAAAAATCATGGGAACATAGTCCAGTTCTTGGCCAGGGTTCTCCAGTACCTACTGTACGCTATATTTGTGAATGTTTCAGTTTATATTCTCAAAAAGACTTGCTGTTTTTTTGCAATTCAAATATGTGGTGGTTCATTTCAAACTACCACTACTTTTTAAATGATGTTTGAAAAAAAATGGCTACAGATATTAAAAAGTGCCTTAAGTAGTAAATTCACTCGTACAGAATGAATATTAAAGTAATATATATCTTTGGCAAATTTCATAAACATGTATGACACCACAAGGAGCCAGGAAAATACTTAAGGCACCAGCAGGGCTACCCCATTGGATTGTAAGGCTATTAGCCAAAGAAACAGAAACAATAAAAAAAGCATTTGGGTGCCCCAGACATGATTAAGTGTACATGGCCACAAACGTTAAATAACACAAAGTGGTTGGTTCCTCGAATGAGCCACCATCTTCCTAGGCCCATTTTTACTGTGTCCTGACCAGAGGGCTGAAGGTAGGGGCTAAATTTCTTCATTGGGCTGCTTTTTGGAACTGTGGGTGTTAGCATCCTGCAATGGTACTGCTTACTTTGACAGAGCTGGGAAGGTGATCACCAAGTACACATGAGTGACACATGGAATGTAATTAACAGTGGACATTAGCTTTAATAATCATACTGGTTGGACTAAGCAGTGAGTTAACTTACCCCAAGCATCTCAGAATAACTCCTTCATCTATAGATATATGTATAAAATCCAATGTCTGTCTGTATGTCTGTCAGCTTTTCACGAGACAACTACTTAGCGGATTTAGATCGGGTTTGTTTTCTATATTTTGCTTGGATATTCCGGTTGATTTTGCGACTATTATAGCGAGTATTATAGTCGGATATAATCCGAGAGAGTGGCTGTGGGCCGAGGGAGGAGGCGGGACCTCAGGAGCAGGAAGTGGGTGGGGCCATACTCACTCACGCGCCAGCCTCTGTTTGAATCAGTCTACCTCTCACCCCATGTTGAAGCGTACCTTGCCTCTGCTTAGCTAGATTGTTAAAGAGTAATGTTTTTCAGAGAGAGGTCACAGCTACGTGTGTTTTAGAGGGTAGATGATCATTAGCAGAGATATCACGGCCACTTGCTCTTTTCTCCACGCAAGGGACACTCTCCCATCAGAGCTGAACACAATCAGATACAGTGGCAACATTTGACGTTGTAGCGTACCTACCTTCAGCTTGGCCAGAGATACCTTGCCAACTTTTTACATTTTTGGCAAAGAGATCACAGTTACATTCTCGCCCTGATAGCAAAACCAAAAATATTGTATACCAAGAGGTTCTCGGATACGAAAGTTATCAATATAAATTCTTCTCAATACAAATTATTAAATTTGTCCTTTGTCCGTAGCCGTGGGGGACAGCTAGTATTAAAGTATTTTTATGGTCCCGACAGCTTCCCCATATGACATGAATCTGTAGAAATCTCGTTACTACGAAGTACATTCAGCAGATACTTTCATTACAACGAAGAGCACAAAAGACCTTGAAATGCCTGAATGAATCATCCACAGAGCAGTTAGTTCTGTGGCTGCAGCCGAGTTGTACACAGCGATCCCCAAACAGAAACATTGTAATTTTTTTTTCTTTCTTCGAACTTTCCTCATACTGGTTTTTTTTTTTGCCTTTTTTATTTCCTACGGTTTTCAGTGATACCTTTTGCTTATTGCTCGTCAACATTTGAAAAACATCCATTGGAATTTAACTCTTTGTCACCCTCCTATAGAAACGGCAGACACGAAAAAACGATAACAGTTCATATTAGAAAAAGAAAAACATTAATTTTTTGCGGCTCTCGATTGCGGCAAAAAGAAAAAAGTTGTTTGCCAGTGAATTCGGAATTTCGCCATCAACACTGTCAATTATCTTGAAAGACCAAGCAAAAAAAGAAGAGAAATCTCGGGTTGCAAGCGTACTGTATGTGAACTGCTGCATTTGAAGACGTTGAAAATGCCGTTTTTTTGTGGTTCAGTGATGCTCGTTCAAGAAACATTCCTATCAATGCAGCACTCATTCAAGAAAATGTGAGGTTTGTAAACTCTCTTGGGACCTCCCCCAACTAGACCGCATGCCGATGTGCGTCCCTAAGTGCGATCTCTGCGTTGGGCAACAGCCGGCTCACAGCTATGCTGCATCTCTCCGCCAAAGTAAACAGAAAAGATCTCGATGGGTTTTGCAAGGATAGGAGCATGTAAATTGTAAATGCAGATAACAGGATTACTTGTATCACTGACCTCGTCACGACCCTGCCTGACTGCTATGTCTGTGTACAGCAGAGTGGCAGATCACGCAACAATAAATAACTGTGCTGTTCCTGTTTCAAGCTGAATAAAGCTTGTTTTGCTAAAGTACTGAGACTGAGCCTCGTGTTTTGGGGTGCAGGACAGGGACTTATAGCACGACCCCAATCTTTTATGATTTGTTTCTGTGGCACCTCACTGCATCACTGTGAGCCTGCTATTGCCCTGTCCCAGCAACGGACAAACAATCTTCCACAGACGATGCAATCACGCATCAGGACGCACTTTAGCGTGTCGTTCCCATTGGGGGGGGGGTCACAAAAGAGTTCAGAAACCTCACAATATGAAGAAGAAATAATGATTCAGCTCCTGATTGATAACTATGCTGCCCACAACATACTTCCACATTTAGGTAATGTTCGCGTTGAATTCCTCCCACCCAATTGCACAGCAGCACTTCAGCCATTGGATTTGGGTATCATTTGCACCCTGAAAGTGTATTATTGCAAGAAAATGCTGAGAAAAATTCTTGTCACCCTAACTTGTAGGCAGATGGAGATTAAAATTAATGTGAAAGAAGCTATTGAAATGATTGCAAACACCTGGATACAAGTTAAAGAAAGCACTATAGTAAAAAATAGAGAATTTCATTACAACAAAATATTTTTTAGGTCCCTGGGAGTTTATTGTAATGGAATTTTACCTGTTGTAAAAGATGAATCAGAACACAACATAAAGGTTTGGGGTTTCCGGCCCCGTATACTGAAAGTTGATCCACAATATCAACAAAAAAACAGGTCAATATACATGAACAAATAAGTTCCCGGTGCATGACAAAAAAAAGATGGCATTGACGGACATTTATGGAGGAGGGGCCGGAAGTGGAGGAATGCTGGGAAGGAACCGTGGTGGAAGATGGGAATGATGACGTCATGAGCAGTGGACGGAGGAAGGGCGGAAGTAGCGTAGTGCGGGAAGCTGTAGGAGGGAGGCTCATGGCGGCGGTGCGTCTTTTCTTCTGTGAAAAACAAAAGGAGAAAGGTTAGTACCCCGCCACTCCCTGCTGGCTTATGCCTTTGCGAACGTATTAAGGTCCATCCGCGGCCCCCTATTCGCGCGTGCGTGACACTGTATATAACTATTAAAAACTATTAACAGGCAGCTTGCCATAGTGACTTGGTTTAGTTACCACTAAGTCACAATATGACCTTGAGAAAGTCACTTAACCTGCTTGTGCTCCAATTGTAAAAAAAATAAAAATTAAACAAAAAATGTAAACAGTTACACTGTATGCAAATTTAACTTTAATAAAGGCTTCAGCCAAGAATGCAATAATATTGTAAATAACGTACATGTACTAATTTGGCTGACCCCTTCATCCAAAGCAACTTACAACATTTATTTACAATTAGTTACATTTTCTTTGGTTGTCCAATTGGAGCACAAGCAGGTCAGGTGACTTGCTCATGGTCACACAGTGGTGTCAGTAGCAGGATTTGAACGCACAGGGTTTGAAGTCCAAAGCCTTAACCACTAGACCACACTGCCTAGTAAGTAATATTAAATGTATTGTGCTGCTTTTCCACTCAGTGCTGTCATTTTCTACTGATGAGTTGTATTACTGCTTTAGATAGTGTCATTAGACTTGGAAAAAGTCTGCCCTCTATAGGACATCAGTGGCATAGATTTTGAGTCTTGGAATTCACTGATGCAAATAAATTGTTTCGCAATGGTGGCCGTGTTTAGGCGCCACTACTGATGATTTTTTAGGCCAAAGTGAAAACTAATCGGATATTCCTTACTGGAGTTGTACTCCCTCCCTGTTTTCTGATTTTAATTGGATACGGTTTGTTTCTCTCTGACCTGCTGGCTAACATACAATATTAAGGAAAAAACTGATCCCAAATAGCTGGTATTTTTAATCTATCACTGTGACCCTGAGTACTCATCAGGTTTCAGAATGTTATGGTACACATTCCCTAACACAGGTTGATTGTTATTTTCTTCCTCAGGTTAGATAATTTACAATGCCGACTCAAATGCAGTATTACAACTCGTCTCCATCGATGACTGGAGTCCTTCATCCCCAGACTGCTGCGTGTAGTAGGGAGCCAATGAGAGCAGTTGACCCTTTCCCAAAAAACACTGTACCTCGTATTCGTCCTACCACTGGTAAGTCTGACTTCATTATACTTCTTTTTTTACTTGTTTACATGTAGGATTTATTAGTAAATGTGACTTGGCAGTGTAGAAAATCTGTAACTTACTTTCCAATTTACTGGGAGAGAAAAAACACCAAACCTGAGTAAAGCCCTTTAACCCTGGCTCAGGTGGATTAGGCAGCTTTGGACAATAGATGGACAGAGGATTTGATAAGTTTAAAGATCTTCTAGAAATCCAAGTTTTCATTTATGACTGGACATACTAAAAATGTAAGCATTTTAGTTTGTGCATTTGGTGAAATGATTCTTCTTTATTACCTTTTCATGATTTCTGAAACATAAAGTGGCAAACATCAGACAGACACAATACACAATGGAACAAATTATCTTCAAAAATGCTGCTGCATCTTTTTGTCTGTCGTCTTGCTACATACAGTGGTTAATCTATAATATTCAAGGGTGGATAGTAAAGCCCCTGGAGCGATATTGTGTTGCCATGGTGACTATCATTCAGGTTTGAAATTGAATAATGCATTTAGGGCCACAAACCAGAAAATGTTACATCATTAATGCCCTAGGAGCTTGGAAATGTTTCATCTTAAAAATTAATAGTAAATACAGTGTCTTATCTTTTTGGTTGATGTAAACATTACAGTGGAGGACTGAAATGTAGGAGTGTTCTACTTTTTGCAGGTGTCATGTGTTTGTAGCTTGAATATTATGTGCCTGCCTGTTCCCGCTCATGCCAGGTCTGATTCAGGGTCACAAATTAATAATTGTTGTCTTTGTGGATCCATCACTTTCTGTACACAGTAGAATTCTGTACATGGAAAGTTTGTACTGTATGTCACATAGAGTACAAATAAGGATTTTATGTAGTCTTCATCATGCGTTCAGTCAGTATCTCAGATAGATAAATATAGTTTAATCATCCCCATAAACTGCTCCAACTGGTTCCTAAAGTTTTCCACACCAAAACACAACAAAACATGAAATACAATTATATTGCTTTCAGTGGATTTTTCGCTGCAAATGGAATAGTTTATATCCCATGCTCAGTTTTTACCAGTGTGACGTTTTCATGTTCTCCTCAAGTCTGCGTGGTTTTCTTTTTAGATTAAATGAGATTAGATAAACTGTATTAGTTCCATGGGAACATTCAGATGCATACAGCAGCAGAAGCATAAGAAACAAGGATACAGACTCACTGGACAGATAATACAGCCAATCAATTGATAAGTAAATAAATAAATAAATAAAAACTTGATGAGTACATGCAGTGGAAGCATTGAATTGCCTGATAGCAGTGGTCAGAAATGACCCCCCGAGGCACTTCTTAGCACACCATGGTGGAATTGAGCCTGTGGCTAAAAGTACTCCAAGAGAGCACCTCCTGGAGGGGATGGGATCTAATTTCATGATAGCATCTAGTTTTGCCATCATCCTCTTTACCACAGCAGGATTCACTCTGTGATGACGGATGCTTTCCTGATAGGTTTCTTCAGGCTCTGTGCTTCTTTTGAGCTCATGTTGTTTCTCCAGGAGACTGCATCGTAGAACACCACACTGGTTGCTATGGACTGACAGAACATTTCCAGCAGTTTGCTACACACATCAAAAGTCCTGAGTCTCCTTAGCCAGTGCGGTCTGCTCGGGCCTGTCTTGTACAGTACCACTGTGTTCTCAGACCAGTCCAGTTTGTTGTTTATGTGAACCCCCAGGTACTTGTAGCTCTGGACCATTTCCATGTCCTCCCCATGAATGGTGACAGGTCTCAGACGCTTCTTGGCACACCAGATGTCCACCACCAGCTCTTTTGTCTTGCTGTTTTTGAGTTGCAGGTTTGTTGCCCCTTCACCACAAGAAAAAGTCCTCCTTGTACTCAGGTACTCCACATCTCCAAAGGTATACAGGTGATTCCAAACAGGCCCTGGTGAGCCGAGCAGTTGACTGGCGTCCCGTCCATGACAGTTTCCTGCTGTGTGCCCAGTGCTGCTGTCATAGTTTGTATCCCACCATGACCTCGAATAGAATTCAGTGCCAGCAGCCATACCACATGCACTTCAGAACAGGTTAACAACCTGAAGCTATGCATGTTTGGGCCCAGCCAGTACTTGGATGGGAGACCCTCTAGAAATAAGCTTGGATTGTTATTGGAAGAGATGTTGGTGAGGCCAGTAGGGTGCACTTACCCAGTGGTCTGAATGTGTATTACAGTGCCCCAGTGCAGTGATGAGGACACTATGCTGTAAAAATGGCTCCGTCCTTCAAATGAGACGTAAAACTGAGGTCCTGACACTCTGTGGTCGTAGAAGAACCCTAGGCATCATTTGCAAAGAGTAGGGTGTATCCCAATGTCCAGGATTAATTGCTTACCCAGGTCTAGTCATTCTGGCCCCCTAATCACCCCCTGTCTCTAACTGACTATCTCTCTCGCCACTTCACCACCTAACAGCTAAAGTTCGGTGAGCGTACTGGCGCAAAAATGCCTGCTGCCGCATCATCCAGGTGGATGCTACACTTTAATGGTGGTTGAAGAGATTCTCCACTTTATACATGGAAAGAATTATTATTATTATTATTATTATTATTATAATTATTATTAATATCCATCCATCCATTATCCAACCCGCTGAATCCGAACACAGGGTCACGGGGGTCTGTTGGAGCCAATGCCAGCCAACACAGGGCGCAAGGCAGGAACTAATCCCAGGCAGGGTGCCAACCCACCGCAGTATTATTAATATTTTTATTATTATTATTAAGTGGTCCTGAGAACATTACTTGATCTTTGAAACATCCAGAACACCTGACAATTTCATAAGAGACTGGTAAAGTTTATCACTCTGGTCTTTACTTATTTTATATTTTTAGGGCTAGATTTAACTACATATATTATCATAATTTAAATAGTAGAACACTTAAAATAACTGCATCGCAAATGTCTGCAAATAAAGTATTTTACTACATATGCAGCAGAATCCTAGTTTTAAATGTAGTCGCAGGTTGTGCCATTAATTCATGATGTAGACACCTCCGGATGGATCAAATAATTACCTGTTTTTCAAAGTGAGTACTTTTAAGTATTTTGTATCTGAAAGCAAAAAGCCATTTAACAGCTCAGGTGCTCAAACAGATGAACGTGTGTTGTTGCATACAGTGAGGAAAGTGAGGCCTACTACACCTAGGAGAATAAGACTCTGAGGTAAGGAATTGTAACTAACAACATCAAAGAAACAGCAAATTCGGTGACGATATTCTTAAAATGTGTGGACCAGAAGAGAGACATATCTTATATCATGGCACCTCATGGCACTTGAAACTTCTTTTCCAGTTTAACTCCTATTATAAAAACAAGTGTTTGGACAGGGGAAGCCACTTTGATTTGGACAATATCTTACCAAGTCACTTTGTGTTTATTAAAAAAAATCGGGAATGGCCTTCCCTAGACTTTTTCGTATACTCAGATGTGGGGATGGATATTTGAGGAGTAAACTGCAAGACCATGATTATATGTTTATATTATGTACATTAAAGAACCATCAACAACACATCAAATCAAATTAGTAATATATTGAACAATTATTATAAAGTAAAATTGAATTATTGGACTCTGTAGCTGCATGAATAAAAGGTAAAGTACCATTTCCGGTTAATGGAAATAGCCCAAAAGTTGACAGAAATCCATGTTTTGTATCTAATACCTGTATGCAAAATTTGGTTGACCTAAGTGAAAGCATACTCAAGTTGTTGTGTTTACATACACACACACACATACACACAGATATAATTCCAAAAATAGTATTTTCTGACTCAGGGAGCTCCAAAACATCGAGATTCATCAAAATATCAAAATTGAATTTTTGGAGGATTCTAATACTTTCCCTATACTTTGTATATGAGAAAGTCAGGGAGGTCTAAAAAGTCGAGATTCATCAAAATGTTGAAATTGAATCTCTGGACGATTACAATACTTTTCCTATACTTCATATACAAGAAAGTAAAAACAGAGAGCTGTGTCTTGGCTCTGCTTTTTTGTCAAATTTTGAAAAAAATAACTTCCAGACTAGAAATTCTTGCCTATTAGACTGCAACTCAGTTTTGTCCTGTCAGTTCTCTGCAGCTATTGATCCAGCATTCTTAGAGCTGAAAGCAGCCAATAGTCAGACACAATAGAAGTTTAGTTCATATTTTATTCACTGAGGGCTCACCTTGGTTACCTTGAAGTGCAGATTTCTCTTAGTGATGAAGAAAGTTTTCTAGCAGTTATAAACATAAATAGGTCTTATCTAAGAACAATAAGAATTCACAATTTAAAGTGCTAAGTTATTGAAAGAAAACTGCATTCTTACTGAACACCTGCAGTGAGCATTAGATAGTCATGAAGCGGTTATTAAATAAAACGAGGAACCCAGAAAAAGGTTTGGGGTAGCCACCCCATATACTTGAAAAAAATACAAAAAGTCAACAATATCTCTTTACAGAGTTGAGTTCAAAACAGAACCGATTTGTGGCTAACAAAGTGGTGTTTTTAAAACCAGGTAATGGAAGTGACATCATTGGGCCTGGAACCGGAAGTGATGTTATCGGGCCCAGGCAGAATTTCCCTTGGTTTGTCTGCAGAAGAAAGAGAGAAAGGGTTAGTGCACACTGCTACCCCCTGGCCCAGCATGGAGTTACCCTCTTTTAAGCCCTTTAGCTACCTCTTATGCGCAAGTATGTGACAAGGTAAAGTTGTTAGAGCAGAACTCCTTTTGATGTTGAGGTCACTCAGTGCTTGTTTCTGCCAGTCACTCAGACAATCAGTTAAATTGTAAGCATTAGTCTTTATTACATAACCCTTCATGGCTAGCCATAACAGCAATCAAGCTAGAATAGATCCTTCAGCTACACCTAGACAAGAAAGCAAAGGTAACAGCATGGCCAGCAGACATTCTCATTCTGGTATACCGTAGCTCTTTCAGAGTAGTCTTTTTCTTTGATATTCAATAAAACCTCTTAATTTTTCACAAAAAATGACAGTGCATAGAATGAAATGCTTTTTATTGTTTAAAAAAAACACCAGTAAAATGTATAGTGCTATCTTGGGGTTTCAAAGTTTTCTATATCATTTATTGTATTAAGACCAGACTTACCTCATGTTACAGCCTACTTAAGGGTCAAGAGATTTATTTGAATTTATCAAGTATAGTCCTAAACAAAAAGAGAATGATGGTGCAAATCATGAAAGTATGCAGTAAACACAGTATGCCTTATTGATTGTGTTAATCGCAACTGACAGAAATCAGGAACAAACTGAAAATGATGATAGCGCCTATGTGCTGAGTTAAAGATATCAAGAAACAGAGTCAAAAGTAAGAACATATGAAGAAGCTGTGGGAAGAACTTGGGTCAATTGATTAGCTCTTATTCAGCCAATGTGCCCAAAAAATATTGATATTTTTAACAACACAGCTTTCAACTTGTTCCATGTATTTACAGTAACAATTTTGAGAATTTTTCCTTAAGCAGATTCAATGTATGCTTATGCTTCCTCATTGAATAATTTATTTGGTGCAACAGTTGGCATAAAGATTGCTTACATTCGTTTAACCTTTTTTGCCAGGTTTGTGCTTAATCTATATTGTATTTTCTTAGAAGAAAGCAATTTAACGTATATTTTTACCCATAACTAATAATTTACAAACCTGGAATTACTCAAATTTGGGATCCTGAGGTGTTTTGCCGTGTGGTGGGTGCAGCAATGTGCTATATCAGTGCATGCACCCAACATGTCTCTCTCTCTCTCTGGAATTACTCTAGTTCCATTTCTCTGAACTTTCTCTTATGCTGTTATGTCCTTCTTTCAATATAAGTT
>JANRMT010062822.1:14715804-14731743 GCA_026402145.1 Polypterus bichir lapradei
AACACATTGCTTCATTTCAAGTTGATTTTTTTATTATGCACCATAATAAGTGAGAGGTTTTTATATACCTTTTAAGCTACTTTATTTCCTTACTTTATTTTACCTTCTTCAACTGGACATTGCAATTTTTAACTACATTGTTAAGTATCCTTTTTTTATTGTGTGTATAAGAGTGAATGATGATGACGGGAGTTTCCTGATGCATCACCACCCTGCTTCGGGTGCAGAGCCATTCTTAAATACACAGTTTCCTTTGGTGGCTGAGCCTTAGTTTGTTTACACTCAACATTAAGCAAAACTACCCAGAGAGTAAATTCCACACGTTTTCTCTTCTTCTCTCATCTGTCAACTCAACATAACAACGTTATTTGTGTAGATGTAACAGGCTTTGGCATGACATTGCATCTGCAGTAACTAGAACAAAGACAAAA
This sequence comes from Polypterus bichir lapradei, assembly GCA_026402145.1. Lineage (NCBI taxonomy): Eukaryota > Metazoa > Chordata > Cladistia > Polypteriformes > Polypteridae > Polypterus > Polypterus bichir. The sequence continues at coordinate 14,716,236 of JANRMT010062822.1, forward strand.
TTAGACTGCACAGAATATTCACAGTTTTACTCAAGATAAATAGAAAAGAAGTTACTAGTGAGTACCAAAACTTAAAAGAATTTCTCACAAAATCTACCAGAAAAGCACAAGTGTATATGTAATATCTATAAATATCTTTCAGTTTTCAGGCATATTTGTAGAGTGTAAAGTTCCTTTAAAATGCAAATATAATATAACATTTAGGGGTTGACTTTTTATGTGCTTTTTAATTTTGAATTTGATAACATTATCTGGAAAAATTAAACATTATCTGACATATTTCCTGCTGCCATTTACTTACTGCGACCCGTATTGGTGTTGATGCTTTTAAAACGTGTTTTCTGCCTTTCTATCATCATTGAAGGTATCTTTTTTGGGAGGCAACTAATATGAGTCCATTGTGCAAAATATTGAGGCATAAACAAAATATTTGTACTTTTATTTGTGATGAAAGAATACATTTCCATTATTTTTTGTATTGACTAACTGTTGCTTGCATTACAAAAATAATTTGATATGTAAGTTACGGTAAATTATAAGGGACAATTATTACTTTGGTGCACGTCATTCCGGCACTGGACAAGGCGATCCGACCATCCCTTGTTCTTCATTAGTCCTTGAGGCAGATGCAGAGGGTGGACTGGTGTTCCAGAAGTTCTGATGGATGAAGAGAGGAATACCTTTATTCTTTTATCTCTTCTTTTTCAAAGTTTTTTTTCTGAGCTGGCTTTGTTCATCTCCTTAATACATTCTTTAAAACTGGATTCATGTTATTGACATTTTACTTACTTACTAGCCAACCCGCGGCATACCATACGCCGCATAATCAGGCCAGTTTTTTAATGATTTTTAAGCACAGGGAGAAAATTAACATTTGAAAAATCGGTAATGTAATAAATCAGCAAGAAAAGCAACATTGTAACAATGCACGGAATGAACCAACACACAATCGTCCATGACTGAAAACTGGCGGACCGCCATCGCGCCTTCTCCTGCCAGATGGAGGGATGGGGGTGCACGGCGCTCAGGCGTGGAGGGTGGAATGGGAGGAGAGGAGAAGGACATCCATTCTGCTCCCTCTCAGTATGCACTGCCCGCTCATGTGCCCACCTCCAACTCGTCACTTGAATCATTGTCGTCTTTGCACAGTCCAGATGCACCTGTGACTCATGTAGACTTTTCATTGCTCTGTGCGGTTTTGGCTGCTTTTCTATATGTAATCCACCAAGACACCTGACCACAGTAGTAGCGAGGTGGGAGGGGGGTGTGTACAAAGGGTAGGGACGTAACCAGTGGGAGCGTATGAGTCGCACTTAGTGGGAATTTCACGGTTTGCATCCCAAATGAGGTTCAACGGCTTACCCACGCCTCTCTGCGCCGGGTAGACACACGCTCAATCTCATGCATAATTATTTATTGAATAGTAAACACTTCTGGAAAGACACGGTTGTCTAAAACGGGTTGGTGTGAGAATACAACAGTAAGTGAATGAAATGATGGAACTCTGGAGAGAGCAAAATACAACACAATATTGAACCCGCGGCATAACAAACGCCGCATAATTATTTATTGATGGTTGAACACTTCTGGAAAGACACAGTTGTCTAAAAAGGGAGAATTTGAGGATACAACAGAAAGTGAATGAAAAGATGGAACTCTGGAGAGAGCAACATATAATTGTCCGTGAGTGAAGAAGACGAATGTTTGTCGCGGATGCGAATTGCTGTATGTAGCATGTAAAACAGTTTGCCATGGTGCATGCGGTCGTGCGTTGTAACCAAAAACTCGGTTTTTAAAGACTGCCTACTTCATTGTGTTATAACCTCAGTTGTAAAGGATTGTTTTAAGGATCCCATGGGATACCCCTCGCAAACCGTTTTACACGCTGCATATGGCGATTCACCTCCATGAGAAACATGCCTCTATGAACAGTCAAGGTGGCTCGTAGGTGCATGTAGCCTCTACGACAGACGAACATAAATGACGCCGGTTTTTCGGTGTCGTCGCGTCTGAGTTAGTGGGCGTGGCTCTGCGAGTTGTCGTCGTATCCAATGGTCTTGGAGTTGGTGGGTGTGGCTTCTTCCTGCGTGCGCCATAGGTGTATTACTTGTCGGCGGCTTAGTGAATCCATGCCCCTTCCGGCGTGCTTTCCATGGGTGTCTTGCCTTTCCATGGGTGTCTTGCCTTAGTGAATTATATATATAGATTCTGTTCAAGTTCAACAGACTTTGTCTACTAACAAAAAATTCACATGATAATTTTCATTTCTGAGACCATTTGTAGATAGATAGATAGATAGATACTTTGTAAGACGTCTCCAAGGTGTAGCAGTCTTGTGATTTATGCCCAGGGTGCTTTGCTCATGTCACATGTTACCCTGTTCTGGCAGTCTCACTGCTGCAACATTTCTGATATCAAGAGTTCTTAATTCCCTGTGGCTTGTAGCTCATTGATGAATCAGTAAAAAAATGAATTACTATAACTGGTGGCATAGTTAGGGGGCAAAATAATTGCTGCTTTTCATTTTTTCATTGGCCAGGCTGAATCTAACACCTCAATTAATATAATGACTTACAGTTAAGTGTGCTTTTGAAGCAGAGCACCTATTGTTAACTAATTTCTGATAAACACACTCACAAAACCATCTTGTGCCCAGACAGGTGTATTAATGCATATAACCTTGATCTTGAAGACAGATTCTGTTTTTGCATAGATTACCTTTTCGCTGTGAGAAGATTATATTGTTTCTCAGCTCATGTATTCTTTCAGTAAACAGCTTATATGCATCAATACACACTACTTCACAACTGACAAGAGCATTCTAAAATTAAGAACTACAAAATAATGAAAAAAGTAAACCTTATGTTTACCAAAGCTTTTTTGTGACCTAGTTGTCACTGTTACTTCCCTTTCTCATGGTTGCTGCCGTACATAGAGTAGACCTCTTCCATTTCTATAGAACTGCAACAGCTTTTAAATCTGAAGTTTAGGCTACTATTTTGATGCTTCCAGATACTGCAATTGCTACACTAAATTTAAATGTATGTATACGCTCACTAGGGTCTGGACAACCAACATTCTAGGATAAAATTTAAAGCAGTGCCAAAATGGAGTGAAAACAATACAGAATAGTCATTGTTAAACCAAATGATAACCAAATATAGTCAGCCATCATTCAGCACTCTGCTTCACCTGTTGTAACCCTCATAGTCTTTAGTGAACATTTGCTTTGTACCACACTGGACTTAGAAGGACAAGGATAAGAGCATGTCTGTCTGTCAAGTATTTGACTCCTGTCTGACTCCTGCACATCTTTAGAACATTCCTTGAGAAAAGAAAATAACCCAAGACTCTGGAGCAATTATTCTGAAGCACTGATCATGGAGCCACTTGTCTTTAGTGACCATATTCAAATTATCTGGCAGTAGTGCTAATCACTGTGCCACCATGCTCTCGTCTTGTTATTAAGTCAACTATAGTTTAAAAGGTTCATAATCCATATGACAATCACAGAATGTAACAATTTTTAATGACTGACTATTTTTGGAAAAGTTTTTGGTGCCTTTGCTAGTAATTGTCAAATTGGAACATAAGCTCATGGATAAATAGATAAATGGAAAATAAAAGTAAAACATTCAGTTAACATTTTTAGACTATTTTGCTTTGTTGTTGCTCTTTCTAGGTTTTCAATTCAGAGATGTCTCTCCTCCTCGGGGTAAACCAACTTGGAATGATCCTCGTGTCAAAACAGAAGCTTGGACAAATTCTTTACGCCGATATCGAGTAACTCTGAACAGTAGGTCAGTGGAGTCAGCCGTAAGCAGGAGAGCACCCTTTGCAGGTTAGCAATGTTGACTACTTTTTATTTCATCACCCTGCTTCTCCTACATAAATGAATGCTCTGGTGTTAAAGTATATTCTGATAAAAATTAAAAACTGTTGTGTGCCTTTATAATGTAAAAGGTTCAGTGATCCTTACGTTAAGAATGCCTTGATGCATTTTTGACATGCATTTTAATAAAGAAATGATCCTTATATGAGATACAAAAAGTCAAAATTGAAATTAAAAAACAATGAGATGTATAGCTTTTTGACTGAAAAATCAAGCTACATTAGAAAGTTTTAAGTGGCCCAACCAGGGAGAGCAGGCTTATTTGTACTAGTAAGCCTGCAAACAAAGTCAAACTGCCCACTGGCTGCTCATACGGTTACAGTAAGTGCTTTTAGGATATGAACATGTGCCCTGAATGACAAGCAGTGATTTCATTTTCTCACAAAGTAGATCTAATCTTCATTGCTTGTGTAAAAGCTTTTTCTTTTACTTATAGTGAAGAAACACATAAAAAATGTATTTCTCCTTCAGAAATGTGATTTGTCAGTGGCTGTTAAGAGTCTGACTTATACACTTATCAAATGCTTCAAGATTCTACGCCTTACATTTCCTTAGTAACAAAGAATACTTGGAAATACATAGAAGTGATGAAAACCTACTCAGTTTAACTATTTTTCATCAGAAGAATAGCAAATGAAATACAAAAAAAGGAAGTGAAAGTTCCACATACACCCCTTTTCTCAGTTTTATTCATTTAACATAGAGAAAAGCCAAGCAAAATGACACCTTTTATTGGCCAACTAAAAAGATTACAATATGCAAGCTTTCGAGGCAACTCAGGCCCCTTCTTCAGGCAAGATGTACTGTAATTCATTTAACATTAAATGCTATGAAGTCCAGCTGTACTGGATTTGAGTGTATGTGTTTTGTTTTTCCTAACAGCTCGAACCATGAGTGCCAACCTTAGTGGGAAGCAGAATAAGATTGGACAAATGACATTCCCGCAGTACAACTCCCTCAGTGACCCTCATCTCTTTGACTTCTATACCCGCAAGTATGGTTTTCAGGCAGCATCCCGTTCTCATTCATCGGTAAGGAGCTCTGGCTTTCTAGCCGAGTATAAGGCCGCTTTATCTCTTTTTGAAGATCCTCAACAAATGATTACATTCTGACTTGTTTTTTTTTTTTTGTAATAATGTTTTGGTTCCTAATGGAAGTCCCTAGCATTTAGTAGCCGTAGAAATCGTCTTGTGCTCTCCACTATTTGACATTTACAGAGGACTTTTGAATCCCCCTTATAACAACACGTAGTTTTACTGTCATACGTACAATCAAACTTAGTGCTTATGATGCCATATTTTGTAAGCCCATGTGTCTATGTAACATGCTCAAAACACGTACTTTATTTTTCCCATTTATCTGTCCTTCCAATTCCAGGGCTTTGAGTACAGTAGTTAGTCACTGAGTGCCTGATAAGACCTGATAATGGACGTCTATTTCTGTATTAAGAAAACCACACATCTAATGATAGTAGACGAGCTGAAGAGCAACATTTCCAAAACCTGGTGCACTGAAATACATTTCAAAAATATAAATAGCATTTTTGTTTTTAGTTTTGTAAATTTGTATTAATTTTATATTTTTCATGGGTTTAAAGGAATACACTACTCAAAAAATGATACTGTTTTTATATTGTACTTACCCCATGTAGCTTATAGTGATGGCTGGGGAAGAATTTTAATCTTATGTTTTCATACAAAAAGAAGAGAAAAAGGTTTGTGATTTTTACAAGCTAATAGTGATGCAAGCTGCACAATGTCATAACTCTGTGAATATTTGTCAGAATGGAGACGTGTGGCTGGCAAGGATTTGCGAGAGGTGCACATACCTTGAAAATACCTCGTACAATCATCCACAATATGTGTGAGAGAAAAAGACAAAGGGACAAAGCAAATCATCTCTGTCAGTGTGTTGGGAATGGACATGTCTGCTAGATTGTGTTCTGTCATGTATAGTGCCCAGAAAGTACAACTGTCAGAGCAATTAATGCAAAAGAGACAGAGTGGTGGCCAGGGAGGATTCTGAAATAAACTCGTCCAGGACCTTGGAGAGCTAACGACAGGCCCAACGATAGGCCCTATCTAAATGATGCGTGCCTGATTCTCTTTCCTTGTCCCTTGAAGGCAGCACATGACCCTGTTGTTCATTTAAAATGTGTAAGCTACAAAATCTTATTTATGTTTCTTTTTTGTAGATCAAGAGACCAAAAAGTGCACCCATCCAGAGATCTCTGAGCTCAAGAGCTAGCAGTCTGCAGGCAAGATCATCAGTCGAGAATAAAGTCTTGTATAACGTCACAGTAAAAACAGGAGACCGAAAAAATGCAGGCACTGATGCAAAGGTGAGAGGCTGGAATTTTCACTGTATAAGAAAGTGGTTTTGTTTTATTGACACTACCGTGTATAGTATTGGAGAGAAAATGAGCTGATAATAAATTCAAAGGCAATCTAGTAAAGTGTACATGTGAACTAAGCTGCCCACTCTTAAAAAATCCTGAGCTTTAAAAATATGAATGGAAGCTTACATTCATAACTGTCAGTTCTTTACATACTGGGATATGAATTTAAATGGCTTAAAACTCACGTGAATACATTCGTAAAGTTTTAAGACATATTGTCATGATACTTTTCATGCACAGTAACAGCAGCACTTTTTTTTAAAGGTATTATTTGAATATGTGTTTTAATAAATGTATACAGTATATATCTTGAAAAAATAGGGTGTTTTTTTTGTTTTCTATTTTAATCTTTTTGGCATAACAAAGGTGTGTTGATTATTCCTGTTTCTGTTCATGTTTCTCTCATACAGTTATAATTTGTTTTAAATTAGTCAATTATAATGGGCATTTATTTGATTTAATAACAAAGGTTACAAAATTTCCCGTGATTAATTGTATTTAGGTAATCATTTTGCATTGCAGCCAGTTCTAACGCATTACTCTAATCCAGAGATTTTTCCAGGGGCCATTTGTTGCATATTTATAGCAGGCTTAAAGCTCACCCACAACAAAAGCTGTATTTTTTATCATAAGCTACTAATTACACATGAAGGAGTATGAGTGTGCGTAATTTTGCACTGTGATGTTCTAGCGTCACATGCAGCAATGTTTCATAACTTTTGCCCATGGTTACCAAGGGGTATGTTTTGGCACCATTGACTCTGTAAAAAATAAAGTGAGATCAGAAGACAGAGGGGTGGACGAATATTGTAAGTGAAGCACAGGAGACCAGGAGAGGAGAGGGTTCCTTACCCAGATGGGAGGCCCCGAGTGGATGGACAGGCATCCCATCCAGGTAAGGAACCTTCCCCTCTCCTGGTCGTTATGCCCGTCTATCCCATGTCTCATTTACAATATTTACATGAAAAGATATCTTTATGGTGTGATACTATAACACAGTGGTCTAAGGTGTGGTGTGTCAGTAATATTTTAGATTCCATTTGTATTGAATTTCCATTTTTAGGTGTTTCTTCAGATGAAAGGCTCAAAAGGAAAGTTCAACAAACAACGCCTTTTTAAAGGTTCAGGATCCACCAAATCAGGAGAACTTAGTAGTTTTCAGTTCAGCCGAGGTTCCAGTCACACATTCAAACTTTATGGACCTGAAATTGGAGACATCAAAAACATCGTTTTGGAGGTACTATTTATGTAATCCACCTTTTGTAGCTATTATCCATCATGTTGCATAACATTATTTGATGAATTTATATTTTTGCTACAGTTATTAAAATGTGATTTTTTGATGATTTTTTTCAACATTATGTTTTTTTCCAGTAAGTTGTTGGTTTGAAGATCTCTCTAGAATGCATCACTGTGGAGTTACTAAATGAGGTTCTAGTTATTTTTGTTGTATTCCTTGTTGAAAAGATTAATGTGCACTCACTAAAACTTGTAGATCAGGGGTTTCCAACCTGGGATGCATTTCAGGGGTGCGATAAAGAGGAAGGATGCATCATGATTTGCCAAAATTGAGTGAACCTGGGCAATGACTGGAAGTGGGAATAATGGCAGGGTACACCATCTTCCCATTAGCTTTCATTATGGCAATGGAAGTGATCATCTAAGCCTCGAAATGGGGTGTAGGAGGATGACTCAGCCTGGACAGTGATTACCTCCCATTCGAGCCTACATAGATGACATCACCATCCAGACATCAACCATCTGATGTACCAAGCTTTTGCTGGAAAAGCTGCATGCCAATATAACACGGGCAAAGAAGAAGTTGAAACCCAGCAAATCCAGGAGCATATCCATCGTCTGAGGAAAACTTATGGACCAGAGATTTAAACATCAATGAAACACCAAACATCAAAGGCCTTGCTATTATAGACCCAGACTTCGCTTCCTGATAGGTTGAAACCGTGGTGTCTGCAGTTCGGATTGCCCCCTCCTTCTGATGTGGCCTCTAACGGTCTATGAGGTCCCCATCTCCAAAATCAAGAAGCTGGAGAGGACAGTCAGTGCATTTATCAAGAAGTGGCTAGGTCTTCCACAGTGCCTTAGCAGCTTTGGCTTATATGGACATGGTGTGCTGGAGCTGCCTGTCTCAAGCCTTACAGAGGAGTATAAATGCACCAAAGTAAGGCTGGACCTGATGAGTCTCAAGATGCTACAATATGAGCAGCTGCTCCTATACAGACAACAGAGAGGAAGTGGACTCCGTCTGACGCTGTACAGCCAGCAGTATCTGCTGTTAGACTCAGAGACATCGTGGGACACATGCAATAAGGAAGTGGTGGCTTTGAGTTTGGATTAGGGAAAACTCAACCTACATGGTGTAATGCAACATTTACCCAGAGAAGACAGTTGGTGGTTGCTGAGGTTCGGTAGCAAGATGAGGCAGAGAGACATGCAAAGGCAGTCTTATAGTCCAAACTGGGCCAGTGGACTAACTGGGAAAATCTGGAGCATTGTAAGCTCACCTGGAAGAATCTGTGGATGATGAAAGATCTCAGAATCAGCTTCATTACCAGAACCACCTGTGATGTTCTTCCCAAATCCATGAACCTACATCAATGGGTTTGAGCAGATTCATTATGTTCTCACTCTGCCAAATCCCAGCAGCGTTAAAATACATCCTCGCCGGCTGTAAAACCAGTCTGTCCCAAGGTCGCTACACCTGGAGGCATAACCAGGTTCTACAATAACTGGCGGTTACTTTGGAATAAAGGAGATCTACCACCAATGCATGCCCTCTCCCGATTACTGTATTCACAAACACCATCCCATTGATAAGAGCATGACAACCTTCAGTGAAACTGTCTACAAGAAGGTTGATCTAAATCAGAAGCTTATCTGGCAGAAATTATTACATTTTGCCTTAAGCCGGACCTGATCTTGTGGTCAACCTTGCAGAATTACTTGTTCATCAGTACCATGGGAAGCAATAGTTGATGAGGCATGTGAGCGTAAAATTCTTAGGTATGCAGACATCTGAGGCAGAACAACGCAGCTAGTGTACCCAGGTGCACCTGGTAGAGGTAGGGTGTACAGGGTTTGTAGCCACATCAACAATCAGGTTTCTGAAGGGGGTGGGGGTACAAGAGCATGCCTTCCAACAGGTCATCAAAGATTGCTTTCAGAAGTTGCCGAATGAAGTAGCAGCTGGATTTGGCTGAAGAGAAATGATCCCAACTGGGCTGAAGAATGACAAGCAAGGAGTAAAAGCAGAGGCTAGCTCACCTGAAATGCCCTATGGAGGTGTCGTGGGATAACCAACAAAAAACCGATCAAGCAGGGAGCCCACATGATGACCTCAATGAAGCGATTACCTTATATCCATTGAAGACAACAAGAAAGTGCAGAATATTGGAATTGTAATATCAAGTCCAATGGGGTTGACCTATGATATGAAAAGAATCAAGCACTGCAAGCACAATTGTCACTTGTGTCACTTATGTGGGCACATCATTCATAAAGGTGAATAACTTTTTTCAAGAGAGGGGAATTTGGACCTTACAATGATCCGTAGAGAAGGTCCAGTATTGATTCTTGACACATCACTGATTTCGAGGTTTTATTGACATTTTTGCTGGGGGGGGGACAAGGGGTTCTGAATTAGGCTGAGTGTAAGCAGCAGGTGTTGCATCTATCTCCCCTGCTAGCATTCCAGGCAACAGCGCAACCATTTTAATTGTGTGGCACATCTGTTTTTGAATTGCAGTGCAGGTGTTATCGAGGGACAAAGCTTGTCATCTGTGGTTCATTGCTTAGCAGCATGCCAGCATCCATCACTTAAAATGTGATATTACTTTTATAGGTGGGTCAAATATAAATCAAACATTTTGTAGGGTACAGGGAATAGACAAGGTTGGGATCCACTACTGTAGATGAGTGTTTAATGTTAATTAATTTTGAAAGATCTTATTATGGTAAAATACACTGTTCCAAAAGATGTAACACTTTATCCATGTTGAACTTGCAGAGGTTGCCCAGTTTACTAGTCCTAAAGCGATCCAGTGATCCACTTTCCATAAATTTACAAATGTAAAATACCTATTCTTTAAATATAGCCTGAACATTGTTTGGCCAAATGTATATCTAATTTTGAAGAATAATTGCAGTGTTAGAAACAAAATGAAACAGTAAAAAGTGCAAAAACGTATTATATTGTAGTACAAGTGTTTGAATCAGTCCTCAAAGTGTGCTGGAACCAAATGGCAATCCTCCTATGTCCTGTGATATTCCAGCTCAACATAGTGAGTCTGCTGTATGTAAATGACCAGAAACCACTGGAGAATTAAAGTGGCCTTCTGCAAACAAATGGCAATAAAGTGAAAAAATAAAGGTTTCAAGACTGCGAAAAGTGTTTTAAGTATTGGTATTTCTTTTTGTTAAAAGCATGATGGACTTGAGAAGCAGCAGGCATGGTATGTGGAAGAAGTAACAGTCACCAACACTGCGAGGGATAAGACCTGGAGCTTCCCATGCCAAAACTGGCTTTCCCTGTTCCATAATGACTGCCAACTCGGTCGTATGCTCAGCCCTGCAGGATGCAAGACTCTTGGTGGTCCAGGCAAAAATTTCCCCAAAACAACAGGTTTGTGAAAAAATGAATTGTTTGCATATATGTTTACCTAATTAAAGCATACATTTTAAAATATGGTGTGTTAAATTAGGAAGCCATGATTAAATGTATTTTTCCCCAAAATAACATAGTTACTAACTCAATGAATGTCTTATATCATTATTGTACAAATTATTTTTTAAGAGATGTGTACTACTTTTTAGCAAACAGGATATTATTTGCAGGGAATACAATCTCCTTGATAAATAGCTTCTTTTATCTGAAGCCTAATGCCAATCCAAAACACACACACACATCACACACACATCTGTAGAGAGAGGAGGCACTTAGCTTTACATGCTTGCTCAATTTCTTGAGATAATCTGCAGTGAAGGCAGCATATGAACATCACCAAACAAGCGTCTCTGCCATCACAAGAACAAGCCAAGTGTCTTGTCTGTACAGGGGGTCCTCGGGTTACGACACAGTTCCGTTCCTACAACAGTGGTGTAAGTCGTAACACACTCTAGCCTAAGTCACTTACCTATCTTAACACATTTGCAAAATCATAATCTAGAACATAAAAACACAAAATCTAAGTCTGAGAAAAAAGAAAAGGACATAAATATACTGTACTGTACACTGTACTGTAGTAACAGAAAGAATGAGTGTAAAAAAATGCCTACCTTTATTCCTTCTCATGTCTCAATTTTAAGTTTTTATGTGAGTGAGTGTTGTAAACTCGAAACGTTGTAAGTCGAAACGTTGTAACCCGAGGACCCCCTGTAGTTGAGTTTCGTTGGCTGTTCTGCTGTGCACTGGTGACTTGACTGCATGGAGTGATGATTTCTAAAACCAGACAGTCCCCAGATTTAATCTTATTAGAACACAATAAATAGAAGCTTCAGTCCCCTTTATATCCTCTGGTTCAGAGATTACTTACATTAATGGAATAAGTGACACATCCCATTTTTCCCCTCTTTCTAACAGTTCCCAAAATAAATTTGAGGTCTGCAGTTTTTTATTTTCTAATTTATGTCATATGATGTTTACATTTTAAAAGGGCTTGGTTTGTGGCTCACATAGCGTCTCAGATTCTCTGTACAATCAAAAATACTTGCATATGTCTGTGTAAAATATAGAAATACAGAAAAGATATATGTATTTGTTTGGCCATTTAAAGCATAAATCACAGTGCTGTACCAGCTACCACACACTACACATCAGTGTTAAAGTTGTCTTGAATAAGAACAGCCCTGGATAAATAGCATCTCCAGTGTTTATGAATTAATTGATAAAGCCAGCATCATACAGCAACAAAGTTATCTATTATGTTTATTTATTTACTTTCCTTGTCATATGCAAATATTCATTAATTTGAATGGCGGCTAAAATCACCCTCACCTTGTGTTACGCGGAAGGAATCGATGTGAAAACTCAGAAGCAATCTTGAAAAAGGTCACACACTGTGATTCAATTGTAGTGACAGCTTTAGGGGCTGATAGTGGTGAACTCAGCTGACTGTTTTGATGTGATAACGCAGTTTTTGTTTTGCAGTCTCTCCCCATTACAACCCTGTTTCTCGATGGAATTTTTAAACACCCTTAAAGTATAGATTTTAAGTTGTATTAACAGTAAATATGTATGAACAATTTCATGAACTTCGACTGTGCTGTTTTGGAGTGATGCATTTTTTTGCCCCCTCATTACAACCACCCCCCTGCAACTGGATTACATTTTTGAGAACACCATGTATCCTGGATTTTAACTTGGACTAATGGCAACCTACAGGCAAAATTTTATGAACATCGATTAAGTTGTTTTTGTGTGAATAGCGAGCAAACAGATTAGATGTAATCTGAGGGTTGAAATGAAGTTCCTAGCGTGCAAAAACGGATGAATAACAACCAAAGCCAATTTTGTTTATGTAGATTTGATTGCTTTTGATTTTATTTGGGTTGAGTTTTGGTTTTTACTGTGAAGCAAATTGTGACGCATTTATATACAATATGTACTATTTAAATAAAGACATTATTATTTCAAGAGCCATTTTTTAGTTTGTAAGGATATTAAATTGATAGAAGTATTTTCCTAGTTGGGGCGGCATGGTGGTGCAGTGAGTAGTGCGCTGCCTCACAGTTAGGGGACCCGGGTCCTCCCTGTGTGGAGTTTGTATGTTCTCCCCGTGTCTGTGTGGGTTTCCTCGGGTTTCTTACCACAGTTCAAAGACATGCAGGTTAGGTGCATTGGCGATCCTAAATTGTCGCTTGGTGTGTTTGTGTGTCTACCCTGTGGTGGGCTGGTGCCCTGCCTGGGGTTTGTTTCCTGCCTTGCGCCCTGTGTTAGCTGGGATAGGCTCCAGCAGACCCCTGTAGTTGGGATATAGCAGGTTGGATAATGGATGGATGGATTTTCCTAGTTATGTTAAAATGTTTGCCTAAATATCAATGCATAGTCAATTGGAAATTTTATTATATCCCCCACAAACTACATTGAAATGGAATAATCTATTTCTTGTCCCTCTGACTACAGATTAGTTCTAGTTTGTGATCTGCCTTGCAGTTGGTAAGGCATGGAGGGTAAACCATATTGAATGTGCCATACGTATAGAATGCATTGAATGTATTAAGTAAAGTATATACTGTATATGTAAGTTTGCCATAGAGAAATGACAAAATAACAGCAACCTTTAAGTATAGAAAGTAACTGAACTTTAACAAGAAAAAGCTAAGTTTGCAGAAGAAATATTTTTTCCTTTTTTGCCTTTTATCCTGCGTGTGTAATAACTTTTTTCTCTATTTTTGTGTGAACCGTTTTCCTTTGAATTTTCACTAAACCTTTTTAAAACAAAGTTTATTGGACTGAGAAATTTCTTTTGTTACCTGTTTGACTCTTGTTGGATTCTACCTTCCCAATTCAGTAGCAGCTTGATTTGGGGAAACTGGAAAAGACACAGCTACAATTATTATTATTATTATTTGTAAAATGATCAGACTAGACACACTTAAAAAGGTTGGGGCAGCCACCCGTATAATATCCCTGGCTGCAAAAGGCTTTGAAAGGAACAGAGATATTCACAAGACTGAGTCCAAAACAGAACTTAAGTTGAGTTGCAAAGATGGCGGTTTTAAATAGTCAGACCAGAAGTAACGTAGGGGAACCAGAAGTTACCATCTTCTGATGTCAATCGAGGCACCGGAACCAGAAGTGATGTCAGTTGAGCCTTTGGAACCAGAAGTGCTGTCATTCAAGGTTGAGTCAGATAGGTTTTCCCATAGACATAGAATTACTAGACGCCGCATGACCAGCAGCATCATACGTCAATGTCGCCGTCATATTGCGAGTGGCACTGCTGTGGAGTAAAGTAGTGGATAAAGATGCCTCACGCATGTGCTGCTTGGGATTGTACAAACTGCTGTACACTCCAAACCAGATCCCGGGGGATTACATTTCATAGGTAAGGCTGAACAAATATTTTGGTTATATTTGGCCATTAGAAAATCCCGTTTTATAATCTTAACTTTAGCTACGCCAGGCTAAGCTAGCAAAGCTATGCATTAATGTGCTGTGTTACCATGGTAATTGCATTGTTTTTATAATATCCTTAGACTGACAGCTGTGATTAATCAATTTTGTGGGGACAGACAAACAAGCACGTAAATCTATCACTTTGTACAATTTATGAAGCCAAACTGTTACTAGCAGTGCAGTTTGCTTTCTTTCTCAAGAAATTCAACTGAAAAAGAGTAAAGATCTGTAAAAGTGGTGCATGTGTGTTTTAGGGGGCTAGAATAACAACCCTTCAGCTGGTCAGTTCCAGGCTATTTTCCGTCGTCTCATGTTTGGTGTGGTGCCTCTCCAAGCACATCTGGAAATGTGGCAACGCAGGATGAGACTGTCTCCCTGTCTGCTGTTGAGATGTCCTCTACACCAGCAGCAACAGAAAGAAGAGCTTCCATCCCCTTTTGCAAATATGCCTGCAATTGTGTGTGACCATAGCTACTTACCAGCCCGCTGTGGGTTTGTCGTTCAACAGATTTTGAGAAAGCTGTCCTGTGATGTGTGCCGTGCTAGTTTGGTAACAGATACTGTACCGGCATCATATGATCAAAGCTACCACTTGTTCACATTAAAAAACAAAGGAGATTTGATGATTCCTTCTGAGGGTACAGTCAAGGTGGTCAAAGCAGCTGAGCGTGTTATCCGACAGTCGAGATTAGGGCAAGCTGTCAGTGTATCTTTGGTCAATTAATTTGTTCAGGCTGAGATTGGTTCCGATAATGTGTTTTTTCTCAAGGAGCACATTGAGGAAACACAGTTTGAAATTGACAGCCATCATTTTTTGCTCATGTCTTTAGTTGTGTCTGTCTTCTACAAACTAAGGCTGCACCATATTGCCAGGCTGAATACTCTCAAATTACAGAGTGGCAACACACGGAAAAAGCTATGTAAGATAGTTCTGTTTCAAGGATTTTAGATCCAATCCTGTATATATTTAAGTAACCACATAGTGTGTGTGAGAGAGAGACAGATTGAGAGAGGAATGAGTGAAATGTTTTCAAAAATTATTATCAATTTGTATACAATAAAATTGTTTATTTTTGTCATTGAG
>JANRMT010062822.1:14751743-14855894 GCA_026402145.1 Polypterus bichir lapradei
CCCATTTAATCCAAAGGAAAGGTGTGAAAATTGGCCAAAAATAGCATGCAAGGGTGCTAAAACAAGAGAAGAAAGCTGTGCTTCTGAGCGTTGTGTCTCAGATGCTGGTAGTCAACAAACTGCTTTTGTCCTTCTGCTTCTGGTTGGTTTTGTATTGCTGATTCTCAGAAGGGGCGGGTCCTAATAAAGTAGACCCGGAAGTGAGGTTATTCACCTTCCATTCAAAGTTCCCCTGAACTGTGGATAGAGTGGGAGATTGTGTTAACAAGAGTACCCCCTCTTAACCCAAGGCTGGTCGTGCTTAACTGCGTAGAACCTTGACAATGTCCCCTAATCGTATGTGCCAGTATATAGATGGATAGACAGACAGATAGTTGAAATGAAAAATTCCCAAGGTTCATTTTAAATGTTATTGGTATGTTTTACATGTTCCCTATATTTTTCAAAAATATTATCAAAACTATTAAAGGTGAATGATTCTATGTATATTTGTACAATACAGTAAATGTAATGTGACAAATCAGATTTGAGTTGCTTATCTTTAATCCGGCACTTGCTTGTTAGATGTTTGGTATGCGTCCTGACCTATTCTTGGAGTTTAGGAAAAGGCATTAATATCTCTGTACCACCTCTAATGCAGTACATCAAATATTAAAATTAGATACATTTGGCTCTTTCTCACCAGTCCTTCACGATGTTCCAAACTTAAAATAAACGTAACCTTCCGATGCCTCCCAGGTGTGGATGGGTTTACCTGATTCCAATGCTGGATGCCAGTTCTACAATAATGGGAAAAATGTTGCTAAAATCAGAAGTCAATAGCAGCTACATACATATTTTATACTGCAAATCCTAAAGTGCTGCTTTTGTTCTTCAAGACCACAAAGACTGATTGAACAATTTTTCTTCAATGGCTTAAGACAGTGCTTCAGAGGATATTGGTTGCATTCTGCACTTTAAGTCTTCGTCTGAATGATGATCTTCTTTCATACTGGTTGAAGTGGTATAGCAGGCACTAGGGTTGCACATATCAGCAAGCTGAAGATGTGTAAGGTTATGAAATTATTAAGTAGCACATGAGCAGACATCTTAAAAAATTTACAAATCTTTGATATTTTCATCTATCCATCCATTTCTCCAGATTAATAAGATTGTAGAGTTGCAGTAACCTAAGGCTGTCCTGGTGTTATCTGGAGCAAGGCTGGAAACAGCCTGGGTTGGGGCGCATGTACTTTACATTGTAGGCTGCTTGAAATATGATATGAAATATAAGTATGGGCAAAACTAAGTAATAGTGTTACACTATTGTCTAGCTTTGTCAAAATGTGAGCAGTATACACACACACTTCCATTTCATGCTCCTCAAAGAATTTTGTCATTAAGCAGTCACTAAGCCATAGTTATTTTTCTAGGTTTCGTCTAAATGCAGTAAAATAACATTACTATATTAATAACAAAACATGCTACTACTCAGTACACTTCAGAAGACTATTAATGAGGCAACAAGTACACTTCCAATTCACAGCCTCACAAAAAAGAATTAGTAACAGACTAGATGCAGCATGCAACGTTACATTAAATTGTGCTAAAGTATAATATTTACAATAGAACAGCAAAGGTGGGTCATCAAAAATGATCTCATTAGCAGTACTGCTGGTTTCTGTAGTTTGCAGGAGGGATTGAGGTCTTATAAATAAATTTGGCACTTGTGTACTGTACAGAATGCATCCTTCACAGGAGGCTTACTCTCTTGATATGTTTTAGTTTTCAGTTGTATTTCATTTAGGTAAAAATGTAAATGACTAGACTATTCAATATATTAGGAGTGTTCTATTAGATAATAAATGCCTCTCTAACTAGGGATTCTTCATTTTCCTTTTGAAGGAAAATGAGTTGTACATCCATGTTGCAAACTAATAACAATAAAAACCCATGGGCAGGCATAAGATGGAGGGCACAAATGTCAACATGTGTCTTTCAGTGTATGTGTTTGATCTCACCATTATTCATTCATTTTGTAAATATCTGGAGATTACTGTACCTTTTGTTGAACACCAATTTCCTAAATATACAGAATATATGGATTGCAAACAGTGGCAAACTACTAAGACTGTAATGAATTTTAAAGGTACGTGACTACATTATTCATGCAAATTTACATAATTTATTTTCCATTTCTTAATTTACCAATAAAGGCATTATTATTACTTTGAAATACTGTACACTAGGGACAGTGGAGTGGTAGTAGTTAGACCTGCCTCATGTCATAAGAGTCCGGGGTTTGAATCCTGGACCTGCTATGCAGAGTTTCTGTGTTCTCGCCCCCTGCCAACATCGGTCTTCCTGTGAGTACTCCATTTTTCTTCCTATATCCCAAAGAGGTGCATGCCAGGCTAATTGGCTGGCGTGAGTTTTCCCATCATAGACCGGTGCCCCATCTAGTTGTTGCTGCCACCCCACACCCAGTCCTGCCAGGTTAGCCACCAGCTTCCTAAAAACCTGAAAGACAAGCAGGCTATAAAGATTGGATGGACGCATGGAATATCCTACCAAACTAGTCACCCGCTATATCCTAACACAGGGTCACGGGGGTCTGCTGGAGCCAATCCCAGACAGCACAGGGCGCAAGACAGGAACAAATCCTCGGGCAGGGCACCAGTCCACTGCAGGGCACACACACACACTAAGCACACACTAGGGACAATTTAGAATCGCCAATGCACCTAATCTGCATGACTTTGGACTATGGGAGGAAACTGGAGCACCCGGAGTTAACCCACGCAGACACGGGGAGAACATGCAAACTCCACGCTGGGAGAACCTGGGAAGCAAACCCAGATCTCCTTACTGCGAGGCAGCAGCATGACCACTGTTGATAGCTAAATGTCCCTGCACTAACCCACCCATCTCTGACCCAGAAATGTGCACACATATTGCCATTGTTTGACTATTGTGTACACTGAACCATATCAAGATAGTGCGGACAGCTCTGTGTATATCATAGCTTCACTAGGCCCTCCAAATGCCACTCTGTGTTGATAATGCAGTAAGTCAAGATCCTGCACAATCAAATGTGTGTTTATTTTTTGACCTTTCATCATGTCATGCTGTCATTACTTTAAACTGTATAGGAGTACCACTTGTAATTGTGGTAGATCAGTGCTTCTCAAACTCAATCCTGGGGACCCACTGTGCCTGCAGGTTTTTGTTCCAACCAAGTTCTGTTTTTAATTGGACTCCTGACCCAAATAAGTGAGCTGTTATTTCCCAGTTTCTGTGTTTTGGAGTCAATGGAGAAATAACAAAACTAAGTTTGCTTATTTTTTATTAAAATGTACTAAGCACTTATAAAGGGGTAGTTATTAACTTTTTAACAATTTTCAGCCGGATTTTCATTCTGCTTTTCCAGGTGTTCTGATTATTTAATTTAATTATCTACTAATTAGTAGGTCTGATGATAAAGTTATTGCAGCCTTTCATCATTCAATGCTGTTTACTTGGCTGTCAGTTCTGTTTGTTTTAATTATCATTATTAGGATACAATGAAGGGTGCAAACTGTACAAAAAAATAACAAAACAATAGGACAACAACAAAAGAGAGATAAGTGTTTAAAGCAAAAACAGAAGTATTTCTAAAGGTCTTATAAATATAAAAAGCATACTACTGTGCTTTTCTAAAGGCAGAATAAGAGAAGGAAAAAAGACCATCTAAATAAATGAGATCAATTATTATCACTCATTGTGAATTTGGCTGGAATAAAAACCTGCAGCCACAGTTTAGGAACCACTATGGTAGAATAACATAAAGATACCAATCGAAATGTAACATTGACACTGTAATTAAATGTATAACAGATCACTTAATTAAGGATGAATAAGCAGGTTTCATTGTATAATCGTGTATCATATTTAAAATCACTTCCAAAACAGTGTTTTTCATACATATACATACTTTCAAATATGTCTTTTGTTAATGTTTTGTAGATAGTAGAATATGACTCTCCTAATCACTGCTAACTTTATCCTTAATTTCACTTATACACTCACTTCAGTCTGTAACTTCATGTCGCTCATGAATTATGGTGCATGAGTGGGTTAACACAGCAATGATCCTCTGCTCAGTCCTAGAAATTAAAAATCCCAATGGTATGTTCCTTTTTTGCACAAATGACATAAAGGGTTCTCATCATGTAGACACATCATTCATGTGATATTGTAGTTTTTAGATTATCCGGGGATTTGTAGACTTATGATAAGAAATGTTGCAGTTGTCTCAAAATACTACAGTTAAAGTGAGCAAAAGGAAAAATATGTCATTTGTTGCTGAACCTGGAGGGTTTGATGTAATGTAGTATATGAAGAATATTGCCATGGTTTTGAACTCAGACATAAATTATAATGAAAAAAACCAAAATGATAACACAGGAAAAACATAAAACTAAGGAAAATAAAATCCCAATAGCAACCACCACGGAAGAGGATTTCTTTTAAAACCCTTTTCCTTAAGAGAAGAGAAAGTGCAC
Source organism: Polypterus bichir lapradei (assembly GCA_026402145.1). NCBI lineage: Eukaryota > Metazoa > Chordata > Cladistia > Polypteriformes > Polypteridae > Polypterus > Polypterus bichir. The sequence goes on from JANRMT010062822.1 coordinate 14,756,267, forward strand.
ATTGCTGCTTATCATACCAGGGCTGATTTATTGTCATTATAAGTCAGCCCTCTGAATTATAAAATCTGAATATAAAATGTAATTAATATTAAACTTTTATTTACATATATATATAATATCAGTATGACTTGATTTCACTATCACAATTTATATAATTTATATATTAAATATTTTCCATTTACGACATTTACTTCTACTTATATTATTTTTGTAAGGCATAATAATTGATCACTTTAATAATCTTCACTTTAAGCACAAAAATAATAACATATGTAAAATGTAAAATTAAAAGAGGTGGCGTAGTGGCACAGTGGTTAGTGCTGCTGCCTCAAATCCTCTGCCCAGTTGTTTTCTGTGTGGTGTTTGCACGTTCTCCATTTTGACTGCCTGTGTTTTCCTCTGGGTACCGCAGTTTACCTCCAGGAGCCATGTGTGTGTGTTAGGTCGATTGGTGATGCCAGATTGGTCTGGTGTTAGTCGGAGTGTGGTTGTGTGTGTGAGTGGACTTTACATGAGTGACTCTAATTACTAATTGTGACTCTGAACTGGACTATGTGGTTTTGAGAACACTCGTGTAAATGAACTATTCTTGATATTCCTTATTTGTTGAAGTTGACTATAAATACATAATATTTTACAGGGTAGGAGACAGAATTACAGTACAGATGGCATAAAGTATTTAAATTATGTGAGTGTGTCTAAGTTATTAATTTCCTCAATCCAGAAGTACTTTTTCTTTCTCTGAATAGTATGTCAGCTGTTAGACAGCATTTGTACCTGAACAACATTGTTTTCTTTTAATGAATATTTCTGTAATGTTATCAATTTATAGATTTAAAGGGTCATTATTATCATATGTACAGCACACATATGTGTATATGATGTATATCTCACATTACAGTAATGCTGGATGTCTAGGAGCTCAGTTGTGTTTTATGTCAAGTGGTTCACTATTAAGATGGATGAATTGCTACAATGTACAAAACAGTGAAATGTAAGTTACATTTACACTATGATGTAAATAATCCAGTAGCTCTCAAGGCTAGCCAGACTTGAGAATGATTGTGATTGTAGATAAATTATTTATAAATATCAGCACAATGATTCTCTTTTCCCATGTGCTTCATTTTGATTTGTCTAATGTTCCTTTGATGTCACAGCTTATTCAAATGGACGAGAGACATATGTCATTTCCATATTAGGCCCCAAATCCCTGACAAAACCAGGGTTTCTTGGGTCACAAGTTACCATTGTATTTTATGGTAATGGGTCATGGATGATTTGTGAAGTGGGTCGTGGCGGTTTGATTAAGCAATCAGCATTGCTCTGTCAATTGTATTTGATAACCCTTCCACTCCCGACGATTCTGCAAGGACCCACACATTGCTCAGACGACCATCCTCGATGATCCTCCAAGGGAAGACACTAACAAGGGCAAGACTGGGTCACCACGAAAAAAATTATGAAAACCTGGACTAAACAGCTTTTTTAAATCTTACTTAGTTGAAAAAGCAGATTAATAATACATCTGTATCTTTCCTTTGGGCTTACCTGATATGTTTCATTGGTAATTTTTAAGGATTTGCTGGATAGGTCCATCCATATTTATGCAGTGGGCCCACTATTTGAATGATTTGCCCACTTTTGAGGTAGTTCTTATCCAGTGGGTACTAGATTGTGAGGGTTACAGTGATTACTTTTCTGTTTTCAGAGTGCATAAGTTCTAATACCCCAATGGTGCCACATAGGTGGGTCCTCTGACAGCAGAAGCTGGTATTAGAAATGTCTTTGTCTTATGCATGGTGCCCACTATTTGCTTCATTCTCTGTAATCTTCAGCAGACATATCTGAGTAGTGAATACTTAGCTCATTAACTTAAGAGTCAGTGGAAGCTAAGCTTACTGATTGCTCTGTATTGTTTGTCCTGATCTTAGATGGCTAGTCTATGTACTGTAGTGCAATCAACAGTATGGAGCTGAAGAGTAAGAAATGTATTAAATGGATATGGATTACACATGACAATCTCATCCCTTACATTTTACCCGGTGTCACACTCCATAGGATGAAAACATTTAAATTGATAGGCAACACCCTTGATAAAAACTCTGCAGTTTGCTTACTTCACAATCTCACTAATGAAGCCCCCACTTCCCTCGTTTTATTAAATGTATTCTTTACAAATCCACTGTGGTCTAGATTTATAGTATAATGGCCAAAAGCATCCCTTCCCCATCCAAAACGGTTTGGCTTGGCAGTGCATCAACCTTTACAAAACACAAAGTGAAACAGGTTACCTGGGCTTCAGATTGTGTGCCAAAGCTGCACTCTACAAAGCATCTGTACACAATTTAGGTCGGAAACAAACAGGTAATGTAATCAGTGATGCCACTCAAAGGACGAACCACCTCTTTCATTTATTACCATCATAAAAATGTTAGAGGTCACCTAAAACAAGTACCACTTATCTTTTTAATCGATTCTTTCAAACAGGGTAGTCGCTTTGGGTCCTCCCAACATAATTTAACTTTAGAGCAAAGGGACTGATAGATTATGGAGCATGAATGCAGTTGTACATGTTATATATGTATTATTTACTATCTAGTATTTTTCTTTTCTGGTACTTCCTGTTTTTGTCTTGGTATTCTTGAAATTATGGCTATTGCATCCACACACATTCCTAGTAACCGTGATGTATTGCAATAAAGATTTATTCAAAGACAAAGACACTGGAGGAAGTGATAAGAACAAATTGTGTAAGCTTTTGAAAAGCAGATGGATTGTGAAAGTAGGGATCTGGAAGAGATGTTGGATTTGGATTTGGCTTTTTATTTTGATATGGACACCGAGGCATTTTTGGAGTTCTGGAGCAGCACATCAAGATCTCCTTTTTATGCATTTATAGCAGTTTTCTCAATGTATTTACTCAGTAATAAATGTAAGACTGATGGAAAGTTTGACTCCACGGCATAGTAAGTGATGAAAAATGAATAGACGTAAGCACTGTGGATGTTGACACACCATATACTGCATTTTTCTTCTACTCTTCTGATTTTATTATGCACCTGGTATCACTGTTGAAGACAACTAATCATTATATCTGTCAGTTATCTTGAGTGATGCGGTGACATTGTTTTAGTGTCACTGCACAATTTTTGATATTATACTGTGCAAGTCTGTTAGGCATTTACTTTACATAATGGGGTTTAACATTAATTTTTTAACATCTTCAGTGCTGCCAATTTTGTACATTATTTTTAACATTTAAATAGTTTAAATTATACTTAAATGTGTGCTAGTTTCACCAGAAATGCAGATATCTGAAGAACCTTCCACAGGATTTTGGCTTATCCTCAAAACAGGCACGTGGAACTGTAGTTCTGGTGCCCTGTGCTCAATGATAAAATCATAGCCTTTGGGTGGGCAAGTGCTCATTTAGGTTTTGGCTCTTACTCTTTCAAACTCCCTCCTTAATACGTGTGGCTGGCTCTGTATGTGCGGAGACTGGACCTGAACATGCAGTTTTTCCTTCTTGCAGCTTTGCTCAACTATACCTGTTTTTATTTTCTTTTAACTATTCTTTGGCAACCTGGTGTGTCTGGGTTGACCCCACTATACTGTCTGTAAGCTCATGCTGTCAGTCTGATTCTAATGTGCATTCATGGTTTGTAGCTAATCTCTGCAGGCTTCTCCTAGTATTTGTTTTCCTGTTACTCATTATGTGTACAACTTACCTCATATTGCATTTTGTTAGCTTCTTACTTTGAAGTGTAATTGTGTATGCATTTTAATTTTGATATAGTATGCATTTGACTTATAGGATAGGAGCTGGCTCTTATGTCACCACTGAATGTCCACATAGTTTAGTAAACATCAGAGCAGAGCTGCACCTAGTCAAAAGACTTGTGAAATGTGTATTAAACTTTACTTAATTTATTCTTATATAGCAGCTTTCTCTGTGTACTTGCATAGAAAAATTAAATAGATAATTTGAATTAACTCTCTTTCTTACTCTATGGCAGGGGTGGACAAAGTTGTTCCTGGAGGGCTGCAGTAGCTGCAGCTTTTTGCTCCAACCCAATTGCTTAATTAAAAGCACATAGTGCTCAAGTAACATTTCTGATTCATTTTAGTTGTCTCGTTCATTAAGATTTTGATCCCTTATTGCTTATTTTAGTCTTAAACAGCTGTATTCTTGGTTTTTAGCAATAAGATTCAAGTGACAAAATAAATTAGCATTTCTCCTTTTAGCTTGCATCCATTTACACCTCTGTGTATTTATCATACACTTATTTGGTTTAATTAAATACAGTGACACCTTGGAATCCAAACTTAATCCCTTCCAGAACCCCATTCAAGTTCCAAATCGTTCGAGTTCCAAGAAAATTTTTCCCCTTTAAAATAATAGAAACTGGATTAATCTGTTCCTGGGTCCCACAAACTTGAATTTTCAAAATGATTTTAACAGTGAATACTTTGGATTTTCAGGTAAAATATTAACAAATATTAATAATATTTGAATAAAAATGTAAATTAATAAATTTAAGAATATAAAAAACTGTATTTACCTTAAAAAGGAATGATGATGGTGCAAACAGTCGATTTAGACATCCCGAACATAGTAGCGAGATCAGCCACACATGTACTGCTTTCATGCTTAGCGATAAGATCTTTCATAACTTAAATTGTAGTTCTAATGACTTTCCTCTTACTCTTATTTTCCTCATTACACTTTTTAGGACCCATGGTGAATACACCAAGTAGCAAGCGTTCGAAGTACGGGGCAAAATTTGCTCAAATTTTTCACTCGGATTTCAAGTTGTTCGTGTTCTGTGGCGTTCGGATTCCAGGGGCAATACTGTACTTGGAAGGAGAGTGAAGAAAAAAAAGTGAAGGACTGAGAATTACTCATCTGTTTTAGACTTGGATGATATCCTTAGAAAGGAAAAATATCTAGGATATGAGAATGACCTGACAAGGCAAAGCACTAACATGCCATGAAATTAAATTATTGGCAAGGATTGTTTTCTAATTAAACAACTGAGCTGGAACAAAAACCTACAGCCATTGTGGTCCTCCAGGACTGGTTTTGCCAAGCCCTGGTCAAGGAGATGCAGGGAAACAACTTGTAAAGCTGAGGAAAAAAATATTTTTTCTACCTCTATTATATGAATTATTCTCAGTAAGACTGTCTTTACTGCAGTTTTCCATTTTAACTTGTTACTTTGGCTGCTTCTTCTATGATGATAATGATAAGCAATGGGGTGAACTGTGGCCTACACTAGACAGCTGCCAAATTGATCACATGAGAGCACAACTAGTTTATTCATAAAGCATGTTTTCAGTTACCAAATATAAAGTGTGTGTCTTTTCTCTTAGAAACTCTAGGTTGTTGTGAACTAGGTATCCCAAGCATTAAAGAGTTACAAATGTAGTTCTAATCACTTCCAGAAATGCCCACCAGAGGGGGATATCATCCTCAAACCCCAGCTAGTGATAACTGCAAGCACTGAATCTTTATAAAATAAAAGATTCAGTCTTCACACAAGGTATTCCAAATACAATGAAGCTTGAAAACACTAAGGCAACCCAATGCAAACAAAGTCCCAATATAGTAATACAGAAACATATACTACAAAAAAATGCATATACAAACTAGAGAAATAAACTTTAAATGGGAGTAGTTTTGCTTTTTTTTTTGCAAAAATATCTGCCAGTGGGGTAAGCAAAGAATAAACTAAGCTGGTGTGCTCTGGAAGTACCACTTCCTTGGATATTAGTTACTTTTGCTTTCAATTTGTGATTTTAAATGTGCAGGTCATTGTCCCTTTTATTTTATAGAAAGGCTCTCTTTGAACCCTTCTGTGTACTGCTATAGCATTTTAACTTTAATAATGGTTAGGATAGTACTGTAGGTTAAAAAAATGCAGAAAACTCTCTTATAGTATGTGTCTGTCTAATTCCCTCAGTCTATCCGTTCATCCATCCATCTATTATCCAACCCGCTGAATCCGAACACAGGGTCACGGGGGTCTGCTGGAGCCAATCCCAGCCAACACAGGGCACAAGGCAGGAACCAATCCTGGGCAGGGTGCCAACCCTATCCATTAATTATAAAATCCTACTTAACCCAATTTCACGGTTGCAGTGGTATATTTGCCCTATAAAAATGTATTATCGGGAAAAAAACCAACTTAACTCTTTCAGGGCTGATGTCGACTTTTGTCAAAAGGAGGAGTTGACGATGGTAATCAACTGTAAACTGTAAACTGTGACAAAACCAGTTTTACGTTTTAGTTTGACTTTTGTTGCTAGAAGGAACGTTAGATTCATTGGTCTGACCGAGATTCCCTTCGCTCTCGTGAGTAGCAAGGTACACACAACAGCAAAAATGGCACTGAGAAATCAAAGCGAATAGCAAAATACTAATTGGGTGATGTTTTGCCTATTATCTCTAAACTGGACTATGACTTGCCGGACTCAGTTTTGATAAAAGTGATTGAAAATGAATGTTAGGTTCCAGTTTCAGCTGATCGGTCCCCAGCTAATTGTGGTACTCACAGTGTTCGCCAGGGAGGACGGCCACATAACAATGATAAGAGGTAGAAACCAAATTGTAATGCACTGAGACTGTGATCGCTGGTGCTGTCCCAGCCACGCGAGGACAGCCTGGCAGCAAGCCTGCCGCAAATTCTTGGCAAAATGGCAGCCGCAGCATCAGACATTTTACGTTTATTTCTGAATGAAACCATTGTAGTTTTTTGGAAAAAATATTCAGCCCTCAAAGAGTTAAATTATATATTTCAAAAGTACTGTATATGGGATTTGGGGTTCACTGTGATAAAATATGTGCTATATGGGTGGTGTTTTCTGAAGTATTCTGACTCCATAAACAGCCCAGACATTTCATTGTAATTCTTTAGAGTAGCAGTACACCTTTCTGTAGAATTTTTGAATTCCTAATAAGTATTACAGTTCATCTATATGTAGCATAGACTATCCATTTTTGAAGATTCTTTTTTTTTATTATAGTATTGTAGAGCAGCAAGTAATCTGTCCCAGAAGCTCCAGGCACAAGACAGAAACTATCCCTGTGAAAATGTGATTCTGATTTTCAGGACAGTGACTTGGCTGCTTTGTTTTATGCTGCTCAATTATTTTTTTGGCAAAGCATATAGTATTTACAGTGGTATGGCAGTTAATGCTACTGGAGACAGGGTTGAAACCCTAGCCAGGTTAATGGCACACATTCTCATTGTGTCTTTATGGGTTTTACTTTGGGCAGCCCAGTTTTCTACTCACATCCTAAACACATGCAGATAAGGCTGAGCGGCAATTCTGAACTCTTCTGGTGAGAGTGAGCGTAGTCGTGGGATAAGCATCACTTACTATGGGACAGTGCACTGGAAGGTGCCTTTTTGAATAATTCTGTAGCATAATAACTATTGTGTTTTCGTAGTTGGCTTGTTTTGTAGCTCATTAGCTTTAAGTTGCTGACAACATGCTTACTTGCTTGATTTCTTCAGCTTCTCTAGACTTCCATTTCTAAATGCACTTCGTTGTTTTTTGTTTTGCATACAACACAGGAACTTACCCTGAGTCCAGGCCATCACAGAGTAAATTCACACACATAGTTGTATATACTATACTATCTCACTTTTATCAAAACAATTTAGAGATGCCTGATTAACTTAATAAGCTTATTTTAGCAATGTGGGAAACACCTGAAAATAACCAGGAAGACACAGAGGGAATGTGCAAATGCTGCAGAGAGCATGCCTAGGCCGTCAATTTACCCAGATTCTTGGAACAGTAAGGCAGTGTGTTTACCCATCATGCCAATTTGTGCTGGTCTGCAGGAAGCAGGTCTTCAGACCCTGGCACATAACAGTTCAAAGCTTTCTTAGCCAGTGTTTCCTCACAAAACCTTTGTAACATAATTTGTGACAGAAGCACATCTTAGTAACAGTGACATTCTTCTGTGTGGTACTGTACCAATGCAAAAATGTGGGTATTTACAGAGGATACATGCTATATTTAATAAAAAATATGTTATGAGAAAAAAGATATTCATATAAGAAACAGTAATTACATTTTGAAAACAGTGTAGGAATAAAAAACTTGTTCAGATTTTCAGCATGTACGCGATGTTGCAGGCTTTCTAGAAAGAAATGCAGTTTGCCACATTAACTAATCAGATGTAAATATATACCTTCTTATGAGTAAACTGTGTGCTGTAAAATTGGAACTGCACAATAAATAAATAATTGAAAGTTTACATTTGTGAACACAATAAAACACATTCTTCCTTTGGTCAGTGGAGACTGAAACAGTTTTTGTTCTTTTAGAAGCATCACTCTGCCCCCTACAGGCATCGCCCAGGATTTTCAACAATGAAGCAAAAGCTAATTGTTTTTTATTTTATTTCTTTTACATTATAAACCAATGCACTGAAATACCTATTGTGGCTTATCACTTGTATCAATCGCAGAAGAAATCAATGCCAATAACAATAAAAAAAACAATGCAGGAGACACATTTCCAATCTAAGTGGGCTTCTTGCTAGTCGATGATGCTGTTAACTGTAGCCCATGAAAATGCAGTAATTTAACTTTCTCCTCATCTTCAAACTATGAAATTAAATAAGCTATTACAGTACTTCACTTCCATATCTTTTAAGCTTATATTGTATGGCAAGCAAGCAACCATTACAATACATTATTGAGTCCATTCTGAGGGTAACGTCCAAGACAACAGAAATGTGATGCCCTAAGTTTATCTGTACCATCAATGATAATTACTTTTTGGGCTTCCTGCTCAATATTACAGCCATTAGTTTTTCCATGAACTTTCTGCTGTCTCAGTTGTTCATCGAGGAGACTTGACCCTCACTAAGGTCTCATATCTACTGTATGTTGTGTACAGTACTTAAGAATGACATCCATGCTGAGCTTGCCCGACTCTGTGTGGGACGAAGCTACTGTAGGTTTCCTTTTACGTCCTTGATGTTCATATAGACTTCAGGATGTGTTTCTCACATAGATGTGTGTAATTTCTTCTGGAGAATCATTGTCCTTGAAATTGGTGGCAGGATAGGCTAGAGTTTTTTTACATTAAGTATTTTCCATTGTCAAGAAATACCAGATATTTTTATGACCTGAATTAAATGAACAAATGATTTCCTAATCTATCATCTCACTCATACACACCAGGCCTGCATAGAGTCACCAGAGTAGCTAGATAAAATCCACACAGGCACAAGAGGGCATGCAGATTCCACACTGGCAGTGAACAGGTTACCTGGTCATTGAAGCAGTAGCCATGACATAGCAGTGTTAATATCTGTGCCAAAATACACAAACACGGGGTAGCTAAATAAAAATTAAAAATTTTGACGCTTACAGTATAAGATGTTTCTCTGTGCCTCCTCTGGCTTCCTCCCCTTAATTGGCATTTCGGAATTGAGCAAGTGTGAGTGAGAATGCCATGTGTTTGACTGGCACCACACTCAGGGTTGGCAACTATTTTGCCCCCACTGATAGGGATGATCTCAATCACCTAAGATCTTGAACTAAAGTAAGTGGTTCCAGAAATTAACAGCTGGATAATTAAATGTGCAATTTTATATGGCATGTATAAAGGAAAAATATGCAATAATTGTGTGGTGGATAGTTTACCAGTTCTTAAGAATTATGCAAGTGATAGTTTGGTTGCTGTTCACCACTGTGGGCAGCAAGAGAGGTGTTGGATTATATATCATGGAATGTGGAGTTCATTATACAGTTTATGAGCAATTTTCAAACTCTTTTTGCAGAATAGGGCAGTATGGTGGTGCATGTTAAGGGATACAGCCTTACAGCTCTTAGAAACCTTGGTTCACATACTGTCCAGGACACTGTTTGCTAGGAGTTTCTCTGTCCTATCCATGTGTTTGTATACTTTCTCCTGGCATTCTATTACCTTGCCCACCCTCCCAAAAACCTGCAATTTAAATTCATCTTCAGCTCTACCTTGTGAGTGTACCTTTTCCATACTGGAATCCCATGTAACGATGGATATTGCTTTTTTGTGGATGGGCCTGGTATAGCTTCCAGCCCACTACTTCCCTGTACTAGAACTGGTATATCTGGAAAAATGGGTGGATGAACACCTAAAAACAGACACAAAAGCTTTAGAGCATTCACAGAGAAGAAGGAACAGAGGCTAAATTTTTTATCTCTAAACCGGGGTGGACAACTTCGATCCTGGAGAGTCACAGTGGCTACAGGTTTTCATTCTAACTATTTTCTTATTTAGTGACCAGTTTTTGCTACTAACTAACTTTGTTTAATTTATTTGCTATTAAGACTCAGACCCTTCAAGTCAGGGCTGAGCATCATTGGTCTTGGAGGGCCGCAGTGACTTCAGGTTTTTGTTCCAACCCAAATGCTTCATGAGAAAACCATTCATTGCTGATGAAGTACTTATTGCTGAAGTGGCGTTTTTCTGCTTTATTTTAGTGGTCTTGCTTGTTAAGATTTTGAACCCTTAATTGCTTATGTTAGTCTTAAACAGCTGTATTCATTGTTTTCACTGTTCCTTATTAACAATAAGATGCAAATAACAAAGAAACCAGCAGTTTCTAGCTTGTCTCCATTTCCACCTGTGTGTATTCATCATTCACTATTTGGTTTTAATTAAGTACTCAGAAAGAAACTGAAGAGAAAGTCAAGAACTGAAAATTACTCATCTGTTTAAGTCTTCAAATCACTTGTATGATACATGTATCATTAGAAAGGAGAAAAAAATCTATGATTTAAGAATGAACTGACATAGTAAAGTTAAAACCCTAACAAGCCATGAAATTAAATAAGATCTGTTATTAGTGAGGATTGGCTTCTAATTAAGCAGCTGGGTTGGAACAAAAACTGCAGCCACTGCAGCCTTTCAGGATCGGAGTAGGCCACCCCTACTAAACAAATGGCCACAAAAGACAGGAACTGATGGAAGTATTTCACATTTTCAAATATAAGTCAACTAAACACCCCAATTTAGAAAACGTTTTTTCTTTAAAGAACAGTTCCATGGCTGTTATTCCTTTCTTTATACAGAATTCCAAGAATGAATACCTGTTAGCATCTCCAAAATTGCTACAATGCTGTGTGACTTTTTGAGACATGCTGTTCACTCACTTATATAGGGATTATGGATAAAGATGAAGATAATGAATCCTTTAATGAAAGTTCTTGATTGAGGACACAAGGGCTTACGTGGATACAAAGAGGGCTGGAAACATACAGTGTTTGAAGTTGTATATGCAGTTTAAAGGAATATTGCACCCAAAAATGGTACCTTTCTAACAGGCTACATACCAAGTGTTTTCATGCAGAATAGAGATAACAAAGTTTCTAATAGAACAGGGGTCTATGGTGACCAATGATGGACAATAGCAAACAACATCAAAAAGTTCATGAAACACGTTCAAACACACCTGAGCATTCAAACTAGACCAGCTTCCCCACCTCAATCATTGGTCAAAAGTCCAGCCCAGTAACAGCTTATTCATTGACTAACTTTGCACTGTTTGTGATATCAAGTAAATCTGTGCACTTAGAAGCATGTGAACCTAATGATTAAAAGTTAAAGAAAAACAAGTTAAAACATTAACTGGAAGACAAAATGCCTCATACTTGTGCACATCTGTAGTGCTTCAATAAACAGAAGGTCACTTCACCTGTGCAGTTTCACAGACTGCTGCTAAACAACCCCAAGGTCCTCCAGTTGTGGCTCATCACTATGAATATTAATATAACCAGGGCTGCTTTTGTGACGACATGTGCCAGTATTGGCACCTCGGCCACTACAACTGGTCGTGACATTGCCTACATTTTAAATGATTCTATAATCAATTGTGTATTGAGTTGTAGTTATATTCCAGTTTCATCAAGTGCATGTGAATTCATGGCTGTTACAAGGTCGATGATCAGCCATTGACAGTCAAAGCAAAGAACAAATTAGGAAGACTGTATTTGATGAAAATATGGAAAACGTTTAGTATTTTCTCTAAAAGTCACTCAAATTAAGCATTGATTGCAATATGGGACTATATAACAACTGTTTGATAGAATGTATAGTATGTTATTAATTTTAATAATTCTATTAATTCTAATTAATTCATTCTGTGTTTGTAATTTTAAACTGTCAAGTATTATACAATATGGAAAACCCACGCAGGCAAAGCAATGGTAGTGGTAGTGATGGTGCCTTGCAGCATGGGTTTGCAACCCCCTGTCCTTCCTGCGTGGAGTTTGCAAAGAGTTTTGAGTAGAGGGAAAAGTGCTATATAAATGTAAAGTAATATTATTATTATTATTATTATTATTATTATTATTATACTTGCTGTTTTGTCAATTTCAAATTTTAAACATTACGTTTTTTCATCAAATCACCAAAACATGTAGTGCTAGGATTGTCGCCCTCCATATTCCTTCCCAGTACCTTAAAGTTTATCCAAGTTTATGCTACCTTTTTTTTTTAACAAAACAAAATGCTGAATATAACAATGGGAGGCAGGCCAACAATTCAAATTCCCGTCACATTCCATATTTGCTGATGGTAATGTTTCCCAGAAGTGTTTTACTTTACAATATTTTAGTATGTTTGGTATGCTGTAAGCATATAACTGGGTAACTTCATATATCAATTATAAGACACAAGTAACATGTTTTTTTTTTCATGGATGTTTTTGATACACAACTGTTATATCAGAAACTTTGTTCTGCATGAAATGTGCAATTAAAATGTTTTCTTGACCATTACTACTACGTACATTAGGTAAGTAGCCTGTATTCCTTTAAGACTTCCAGCTCTTAAAAATTCACCAATCAATATCTTACTGTTTAATCATTTTCCAAAGATATATTTATTAATGAACAGATGATATACAAAATATTTTCTGTTTACTTTTCTGTCTAAAACCCTAACATGATGAATAGCACATAATAGCACATGAGAATGTAAATTCCAGCATTCTGAAAGACTGAAGTGGTGTTGTGATTTATCCAGATTAGTTATCCTCCCTGAATATTTGATTTTACTGGATTTTTCTTTACCTTTAGCTTAAAGCGCCATAGGATAATCTTTAGTTTCAATAAACGTCTGGCTATTTAGAGAATTGATGTTGTCTCACTCAGTCCAGCAGGTGGCTCACGGATACATGGAAGGAAGTGTAGCTCTGCAAAAACTGCATGGATCAGGCAGAGAGGACACTTTAAAGTAGAAATGCAGACATTTTACAGCTCTTCATAAAATATACATTATAATCTCTTTATGTTGTTAAGGAAGCTGCATATTTTAATAACCATTTTGCCACTTTTCCATTCATAAAACGCATGAGTGTTAGATTGTCAACATTTACATGTGTTAAGTGCCTCCTTTCTTGAAGTACATACATTGCAGTATTTCTTTATAAGCTCAGCTTCTCCAGTTTAATTGTGACTTTGTTGTTTTTTTGAGTAAGTGTACCCTTGTGATGGACTGCTGACCCCATCCATGGTTGTTTCCTGCCTTCCACTCAATGTACCAGATTCCCATGACCCTTATGTGCATTTAAGGAGTTGGAAAATGATGTGTATTTTCTTTGTTGTATTTGGAAAACGGACTGCAGTGGAACAAAAGCATTAGTCCTCTGATGATAATTTTGTCTTCAGCATCTGGTCCTATTTTATCTGTGAAAATTGTATTTGCCTTTTCCGCATGAAATAAACACATCATTTACATGACTTCTGGTTTTTCTAGTACAGCTGAACCTGTGGCTAGTGTCCTTTAAAATTCTTTCATTTCCATATTTCTGTTTGTTTGTCTTTTTGCAGATCAGTGCCACTATTTTTCTAGTACGTTCAAAGATCCCTGTCTCGTTTCTGTTTAATTTCAGGGTAAATTTTACATGATTCTTCAAGTTGCCCCAATGCACGTGAATTAAGCCCAATTTAGAATTCTGAAACAAAACCTATGATTCATATGGTGAAGTAAATTCAATACAGAGGCAACCAATCATGTATCATGTACTGTATGTCTTTGGGACTTTGTGGGAGGAAACAGGGTGTCTGGGAAATCCTATGATGTGTCATATAAGAATATAAAAAGATGCATTAATGCTTTAACATACATGTATCAATGAAATATTATTTCTTGCCATTACTATTATTATTATTTTTTATTCCAGTTTTACTTTCTGAAGCCAATTTTCGTGGTTTATGCTTTCTTCACAAGGTCAAGTGTGGCCTGAACCGATTATATGGCTGTCAGGTGTAGGCTGGGGTCCAGCATTGGATCAAATAATCGTATATTGCAAAGCATTCTCCCACTTCCACAAATACTTCTTTATATCACACCAAGTTAGTTTTACCACTTAATCTGTTGAGAATTGCCCCTCTACCACTTACTCCATTTCTTTCTGCATATTCCTAGCCACACTGTGTTGGTGGTATTTCTCAACATCATTAATTGTGTTGTAATCAGCTGAAGAAGGACCAAAGGAAATTAATCTGCCTTGGTACAAATTTGGTTTCTTTATATTGAAGCCAGACCTGAGGACAAAGTATGAAGCGGTGACTTGTTATATGTTTTTACACTTGTAATACAGTATTTTAATTGTTGCAGTAGATTTTTTTTTAAGTTTGGTGTATTATGGTGATCACTTGGAGTAAAGGCTGCAAAAGAAGCTGTGACAGAGCAGATGGTGATCATGAGATATTGGGTAAATAGAAATGCTTATTTTATTATTCATAAATCAAAAATGATAGTCCGAAGCACTGGCTAAAACTCAGACAAATATATCCAAATATATCCAAGTACAAGAATCTGAAGGACCAAAAGCCCTAAGCAAAACCCTAGGATTGGCTGGCTTTTATACAGTCTGTGAGACACAATACTAATTCTGCAGAAGAAAGCAGCCCCTATCACTCCATCATACGATTCCCATTTGGCTTGTCAATTAGCAAAAAATTCTAGCTGGGTATGATCAGGAGTAAGTCACACGTGGAAAGTGTGCTATGGTAACAGATACTGTTAAATAGTAATTTCTTATTTTAATAATGTTTTTATGTAGACTGTGATGGACTTGAACATTGACCAGCACTGGTTACTTCCTTGCACCCAATGGTGCCATAGTCGATGCTTAAATGGATGAATCAGAGTTCAGAATTTTGTAAGAGGAAGCAAAATTCACTTCATTTAATTGTTTAACATCCACTTATGAACTTTTTGTTTTATATAATTTGGTAAATTGTTTACACCTTTGCCATCCATCCATTATTCTATCCATCTATTTTCAAATCCACTCAGTCTAGTTCAATGTTGTGGGAGCCAAAGCATTTCATGACAATATCGGGTATCAGACGGGCCAGTCCTGAATGGGTTGTTAGTCCATCTTAATCACATAATTCTCGATATTGCCTCGTTATCAGTGTACTTTAGATATTAAATTTAATGTCTTTGTGGAAATAATGATGATTTAATGTACTAAATTATCTACTTCTAAACCTCATTTACATTAATCAACGTCAAACCAAAGGGCAATAAAAAAGACATACTGCTGTAATTTGCGTTTGAAAAACCTCTGAAAGTAAAGTATGTACCTTTAGATTTATGATACTTAATAAAATCTCAGATGATTCATTGCAGTACCAAATCAAACTCTGTAGTACCTTTGCTATCTTCCTCTTAAATTTGTGACTAAAAGCCATTGCAGTTCATTAAATGTATTTGCATGCAAACGTGTTACTGATGCCTTTGACCTGAAAAGATTAAATCAATCCGAAAGCTTCAGCTGTAGTCCAGACCTATAAAAGATATCTCAAAACACAAAGTGAAATATCTGGCGACGCTTTCTTGAATTTAGACTAGACCCATTTTTCTTCACATGATGAG
Source organism: Polypterus bichir lapradei (assembly GCA_026402145.1). NCBI lineage: Eukaryota > Metazoa > Chordata > Cladistia > Polypteriformes > Polypteridae > Polypterus > Polypterus bichir. The sequence goes on from JANRMT010062822.1 coordinate 14,772,173, forward strand.
CTGACTTTTTAGATTATTTGGGTAAAACTGACATCCCTTGTCTGTAAAGCGATCCCAACATTATTAATAATGAAGGGCCTCACAGCCTGTAAGATAAGTTAGCTTGGCAAGTCTCCTTTTTCACTCTGCTTTCTCTTCTGGTCACATGGCCCATGCAAACATAGTAATTTTTCATGAGGTTCCAGTGACTCTTGCAACTACTGGAGGAGAGGTAGAGAGAAAAACGCCTCACTATGATGAGGACCCAGCCTGTTGTACCTTAGCTTGCCCTTTGATGACCCTGTTGGAGAGGGGTCACTGTCGTCATAGGTCAAATGAGTTGTCTTACTTTGGAAAAAGGGGAATTGGTTACTAGACAGGAAAGGATCAAAAGTCAAGTTAAGAAATAAATAAATGATGGCCCAAAAAAAGAAAAAAACTCAGAGGCAAGAGGAAGTCGAAGAAGACGAAGATGATATAGACAGGAGCAAGTCCACACCAAAAGAAAAGAGCAAACACCTTGCCAACGGAACATCTCACAAGGAGAAAAAGAGGTCCAAGAGCACAGAGGACACAGAGAGCCACAAAAAAAAGTCTAAATCGGGCAAAAATGAAGAGGCAAATGGGAATTTGAAACAAAAGAAATCAAAATCAGAAGGGGATAAAGCAGATGAGTGTGAAATAATAGACAATGGCATCAAAGTTCGAAAGGAAAAGAACAACAATGACACGAAGGCAAAGGACAAAAAGAAAAGTAAAACTGCTTTTGAAGATGAAGGCTTGAAAGAAGAAGCAGACGAGAAGAAGAAAAAGAAGAAGTCATCTTCTGTGGAAAAAGACGACATGGGAACTAAAGATAAAAGAGCAAAGGACAATGACAAAAAGCACAAGAAGAAACATTCTGAAGAAGATGAGGTGATGCAAGAAGATGAGCGAGATGATGAAGATGACTCCAAAAAGAAGAAAAAAGGAAAGAAATCGAAAAAGGTTTCAGGAGACAGTGACGAGGAAAAAACAGATAAGAAGAAAGGAAAAGGCAAAAAATCCAAAAAACAGATTGACTATTGTGAGATGTATGAGCAAGAGCTGAGGAACTATCAGACGGAGTCATCTGACGCAGCAGAAGACGAGTATCACAGGAAGAAAGGTAATGCTGTGCAATGGCACCGTTTTAGAACTACACAGTTCACCTTAGCTGCCTCCGGATAAGCCTGGATGAGCTTGTGTGACTGCATCTGTGATGCTTTTTTATGTTCCACATGGCTAGCAAACCAGAAAGGCTCTGCTGAATAAAGTGCTGAGTCTAATAGCAGAAGCCAAGAGGAATCTCAGCTTTAATATTTTCCAATGGTCTCTGTATGCCTTTTAGATCTAAAGTATTATAGTGAAATTTTAACCAATTCGTGCTCACTTATACCAGTAAATAATACACAAAGTCTTATTTTCTCATCAAAAGGTACACTTGATGTGCTCTTTTGATTTTCTCTATGCTTTGTTATTAAATGGTTTTTCTCTTTGCTAACTCCTGACGGTTAGTTGTTGAAACTAATCATGATCTTAAAATGTCTTTCTCAGCTAGCATATTTAAATTAATAATAATAATAATAGTAATAAAGCTGTCTCATTTAGTATGTACTCTTTCAGAAGTGTGTTTTGTTAAAAGAAAAGATATTCTGGTATATTGGTATAAATCAGAAACTGATTTAATGTTATAAATAAAAAACAAAAAAAAACAGCAAAACACAATAACCAAAAAGGTGTACGTAAAACTCTAATGCCTTGAAGTGGATGGATGTATACACAAATCCATTTATAAAGAGCTTTAGATACAGATAGGGAGTCAGTAGTTTGTCAGTCCTTAGAGAAATGTTTCATAAAGGAACACATGCCAGAGAATTACTTTTTATAAATTCTATTGAAGGTTAGTTTTAATTAGCATAATAAAGCATTAGCCGCAAAATAGAACATAACTGTAATGCAGCTTATTGAAAATCTCAAGCATCCAAGGCAGTGTGGCAGAAAATACAGAGAATGGCATTCAAATTACTCTGCCCTTGATAATTTTCTCCAAAATATGTTTTTACCAAAGGCCAAAATTATTGCGCCAGTGTGATCTGTCCCTTTTTTCTTAACCCACTACAGTTTGTTTTCCTGGAATTTTATTGGCCATAGAGAGATCCTGCCACTGCAATGATGATATGTTTAGTGACATTTAAACAATGTCACTAGAATGTCATCGTATTCTAGTGACATTTTTTAAATATAGATTTGATAATGTAAAGCATGTGATTTAAATTTTAGAGACTTAGTCAACACCTAAAAGTTGCGTAAATGATGAAAATAAAATAAACTAGTGTGAGAGTGTAACTCAGACAGAACACTCCAGCTACAAGAAATGTGACAAGTTTGTAATCAGAAGACCAATTAGTCACTGGAGCCAATGAAGTTCACCTTTGACTTTCCCCAGTTTGCCCTAAAGTTTAACCCAGAGTTCGTTCTAGTAGTCTTTTAGAAACACAAAGTGAAGGAAGCACAATCCAGGTGAAGAGAAGCCACTTACACGAGCAAAGTTGGTCAGGTGCGTGCAAAAAGTCAAACACACAAACAAGACACACGCAAGACAAATAATTGTAATTAGAATGTTGAAGACAACTTGAGGAAATATGGCCACGCTTGAGAACAGGAAAAAAAAAAGAACAGCAACTTAATAAGTAAGTTCCAAGAAAATCTAAGTGGCCCACTTAAATGTAAAAGCAATTAAACTCAAATGGGACAAATTAGACTCAAGTGCTGCCTTCATTTAACAGGGGGAAGAGCTCAAGAGTGTGCAGAAGTGTGACAAGTGACAATAGCCTAGTGACTGTCTCCTTTTGAATTCAGTTTAACTCCATTATATTTATTTTTGTATATGACTCTTCACCGAGTATAGGCTCCGTTGGCTTCCACATATTTACAAGTATAAGGTGAACACACTAAATTGCTAAACCAAACAACAAACTTATTAAGTTAAATGGGTAGTAAAATAAAAATGAATGCCTATGATTACCAAAATAATAAACATATATTAAATAGTATCTGGGGCTTTATCTTGTTATCAGATTACCTAACATGAAGGGTACTAACTAACTAATCTCTTAGGTTCTTTTCTAAATGAAGGGTATGAAGAAATATTCAAACCAGCTATACAACAGTTACCTGTAACCTCTTACTTTTCTCACTGTCAATATTGTACTCCTCGTATTCAACCCTCTAATGGCAGGCTGCTCCACTGACTTACTTTCACTCCTTTACTTCCACCCAGCGTACCACCAATAGGGGTTGGACCAGGAATAAATGGCACTGCAAACACTGGGACAAAATACGAACTCCACTCATGTCGCAGTGCATGCCAGTCAAATTGGAGTGTACTGTATGCTAGTCTCTGTGCTGTCTCTTTTTTTTAATTTTATTGGTTTTATTGTAATCATTCCATACAAACAGATCAATTTTTACAAAAATAGGATTGAAAACAAATCAACCCCCACCCCTGAAAAAGAGAGCATGGCCAACGGAATAAAATTAAAAAATAGTAAAAATAAATACATTGATGAGTTTAATAGGCAGATACAGATAAATGGAGAAGAAAAAGAAATGGGAAGAGAATCCGCTTCCTCAGTGCTTTAAGAGCTTATTATAAAATATTATTGATTAGATCCTGCCAGGTTTTGAAAAAGTTCTGCATCGATCCTCTAAGTGAGAATTTGATTTTTTCCAATTTCAAATAATATAAAACATCAGTTGCCCACTGACTTAAAAGAGGAGAGTTAGGATTCTTCCAGTTTAGCAAAATAAGTCTGCGTGCCAATAGTGTAGTGAAGGCAATCACAGTTTGTTTGTCCTTCTCCACTTTAAGCTGTGCTGTCTCTCTACCCATATGCAGAACATCTTATAAAACTTACAGCATGAAGGAACTTTTCGTAAAGGGAAAAAAACAAGAGGAATACAAACAACTGGTCAACATGAAAAATAACAATCTATTACATAAGCTTTTTAAATTGATTTAATTCAGAGTCATTGGGTGGGGTTGGAGAATATTTAAGTAGCTCTGCGTGCAGTTCCAGAAACATACCTGAAATGGTGTCAGTCCAATGTAAAAGCAAATATATAACAAAATCATATTGTAAGATGTTAGATTTTATTGACTGTTTTATGCAAGGAAGGATTAATACTGGGTGAAATGCATACAATATGGCTGGGGAACTGATAGAATCCTGAAAGCTGCAGGTTTACATCTTAGGGATGTAGGTGGGGAGGATCACACTACCATCCAATTAGACAGAAACTAAAATCAGTCGCTATATTATTATTAAATCCGCATATTATAATTTTTGAATCAAGTGGTGATTGTAAACCTTCATTACTGAACAAAATGGGGCATAAAGCAGTAATGAGCACTGGACAGGGAGCTAGTCCATCACAGAGCACTGCACAGACTCACACTCATTCACACCTATGCCATCAATCAACCTAACACAGGAGAAAAACCTACATAGTCACAGGAAGAACATACCAGGGCTATACAGACAGCACACAGTGCAGTGTTTGAGCCCAGGAATCGTGAGCTGTGAGGTGACAGTGTTAACCAATGTGCCAATATTAATGCTCATTGATTTTGTGTTTTCAGAATTTGAAAGTAGGCAGTTGACCCTGTTTGCTGTATTATATGCCTTCTTGCGATCAAAATCGTGTTTGTTTTCTAATTGCATGGAAATCATCTACCACTGCTCCATTTTTCATATTTGACAGCTAGTTATCCATTTTATGGTGTTAGGATGCAGCTTGTTTATGTCATCCATAATCAGAATAAAATGGCATAACTGCTGAATAGTTTTAGCATTATATATACTATAACCCTCAACATACTCTCTCCTGTATGCCATGTAGTGTACAGAAGGGTAAGAGAGGTGGAGCATCACTTGCTTACATCATTTCATCATATCTTTCCAAACTTTAGTGTCTTTATAGTGGATGTGTGGGATGTGCCTTCTTCAATGATTCTATTTTACCTTGTAACATGATTGCAAAGTCTGGGTTGATGTAAAACTATATTATGAACAGTAACCTAAAGAGGAGCACAGTACGCGTATCATAACATGTGCATGCATCATTTACTATCGAGTTAAAAAGCAGTGTAAATGCAAGTTGTTTAGATATGTTCTGCTATAACATTATTCTTAGGATTGAGAAAAAAGCAGGGACTGTGAATAGTCTATAATTCTAAGGAAAATGAAGTGCTAATTTGATTTCTTGAGTATTGGCTTTTATAACAAAGCTTTAAGAAAGTCAATGAAATGGTCTACTAATGAAATAGAAGTACTTATTATTACTTACATTTTTTGAATGGCTTAGTAAACATTTGTTGGATTATAATCTAAGGTAAAACTGAAAGGCCTTGTCTTGAAGGTTAGTTTTGACAATTCCTTCTTCTTTTGGCTGCTCCCGTTGTGGGTCGCCACAACAGATCATCTTCTTCCATATCTTTCTGTCCTCTGCATGTTGCTCTGTTACACCCATCATCTGCATGTCCTCTCTCACCACATCCATAAACCTCCTCTTAGGCCTTCCTCTTTTCCTCTTGCCTGGCAACTCTATTCTTAGCATCCTTTTCCCAATATACCCAGCATCTCTCCTCTGCACATGTCCAAACCAACGCAATCTAACCTCTCTGACTTTGTCTCCAAACCGTCCAACCTGAGCTGACCCTCTAATGTACTCATTTCTAATTCTGTCCATCCTCATCACACACAGTGCAAATCTTAGCATCTTTAACTCTGTTACCTCCAGCTCTGTCTCCTCCTTTCTGGTCAGTGCCACCATCTCCAAGCCATATACTGTAACAAAGCTGGTCTCACTACCGTCCTGTAGATCTTCCCTTTCACTCTTGTTGATAGCCGTCTGTCACAATTTACTCCTGACAATCTTCTACACCCATTCTACCCTGCCAGCACTCACTTTTTCCCCTCTCTTCCACAATCCCCATTACTCTGTACTGTTGATCCCAAGTAATTAAACTCCTATACCTTCTCCAACTCTACTCCTTGCATCCTCACCATTCCACTGACTCCCTCTCATTCACACACATGTATTCTGTCTTGTTCCTACTGACCTTCATTCCTGTCCTCTCCAGCGCATATCTCCACCTCTCCAGCGTCTCCTCCACCTGCTCCCTACTCTCGCTGCAAATTCCTTAAAAGTAAATAACCAACATTCATTAAAATGAATATGTTAAATGTGTTTGTTGTGCAAGCTGATTGCTCAGTCATCAGTCATATTTAAACTGTCAAGCTACTTCTTATAATGTTAGGAATTATTGTTAACATACAGTATGTATGTGTTTTATTTGAGGACATATAAAATGCATTGAACTAAGATGCTCTTTCAAATGAGGATGACAAGGATACACGGTGGTTGTAAAATATTTATTGTTTGGTGGGTTTATGTTACTCTGTAGTGATGATTTAGTTTTTCTATCCGATATTTAATACAGATATTTATATGTATTCAAGGAATATTTTAAATATGAAACATTCTTGCGGTGGGCTGGCTCCCTGCCCGGGGTTTGTTTCCTGCCTTGCGCCCTGTGTTGGCTGGGATTGGCTCCAGCAGACCCCTATGACCCTGTAGTTAGGATATAGTAGGGTGGATAATGGATGGATGGATGAAACATTCTAATCATTTATTGATTCACAGCTATACTCGTAAGAACTTACTCAGAGCTAATCTTAAATGATATATCTATGTGTGTGATGCTGTTAGTATCATAACTGAATAATCCCACTTTTACCGTGGTCGGCTGCTAAGATACTTGAGGTCTTTCCCTAAAATTTCAAAAGATATATACGGTATAGATTCACTCCAGTGTTTTCTTACTAGATGTAACATATTGAAATGAATTTATGTACAGGGATATGTTTTACTCTTTAGCAGTAATAGCAGATGTAGTTATCATTATTGTCAGTTTACACATGCCTGACCAAAATGAAGAACACTGCTGTTCTTGGGTGACTTCATTTTAATTTACAAAAAAAAGAAAGAAATGAGCTTACCTGAATATGACTTGCACTTCAAGTTCATTTGTATAAATTGTATGTCTCTCGAGAGGTATGTCTCTGAGAAGTCCCAAACTCCATACATGCATTTACCTTAATACAAATAAAAAGCAATGATACATGATGGAATATTGCACAACTGAATCACATTTTTGCATTATTATTATGACCTAAATATTCAGATGATATTATATTGTAGGTTCCTTGACAATTTCCATTTCTAATATTTATAATTTTCCTTGTTTGAAGAATTTTTTTATACAAATAAATTTTGAAACCACACCTCGTTTTTTATTAAAATAGAAATCAATGTACTGATGTTTTCAAGTATGTGTTTTTTCTGACTCAGCCCTATGAGACTGTAGATGCAGGAGTGGGCTAAACTCTGGATTTGCACCCAGGTTGGCTCATGCCTTGTGCTACATGCTATCCCGTATTGGATTATAGGATTGAAAATTGTATGTTAGGCCAAAAGATTCAATGTCAGTCATTTAAACTGTTTAATGAAAGAAATGGAAAATACATTTTATCAAAGTGTATACAGTAAATCTCCACTTTACATTTTTATTCAAGAAGATTTCTTTCAGCAGATAAACACTCAATTTACTTCTGCAGTAACCTTTTACAAGAATTTCTTTTCATTAATTGTTATACATTATGGTGGGCATTGCTAAGCAGTATTTTTTATCAATTGGTGGTTGTCAGTGGTTCAGTTTGTTGCTCTGTGAATTCAATTTTTTTTCTGTTTTCTACCTTGTTTGACAATATAGTAATGCTGTCTTTCTTACAAAACATCTTTTCCATTCTCAAACTATTTACTAAGATCAGGATGTAATTAAATCATTTAAATACATGTTTCACTGATAGAGAACAAGCAGATTAATTGAGTTGCTCAGAGTCACACAATCTGTTGGAGAAGGAAGTGAACTAAGAACCTTGTGGTTAAAGGCCCAATGCCTTAGCCAACAGACCACTCCATGACTTATATACTGTATTTTATTTAGGTGAAAGTGTCCTATGCTAATTGCAAAGCACACGCACGAAAAATCTTCATTAGTAAAATGTATGATTTATCAATGTGATTATTTGGAAATTATCAAATGAAGTTTTCACCAAACTCTAGAGAATCTGATGTCAGTTGTTCAGAGAGATCTTTTAAAAGTAAAAATCTGTGAAAATGGGGAGTGTAGATACTGCAGAAGACTGAAATGAGTTGCTCTCTGTGTACTTAGTTACGTTTTGCCCTTTTATTAGTGTGTGTTGGAGTTTGTACAACTGAAAGTCTTCCAAATGGAATATTTGTTTCATTCAAAGTTAATTTATAAATTATCATAAACAATAATGTATAAACAATAAACAGTAGTGTGTGTAAAACATTTCCCTCAGTCAGAATCCAGTTTGCATCAAACTAGAAAAAGCAGAACTATAGCTCATTTGGCAGTAAATGCAATATACAAAAGCAAGAGGGAGACAAAGCCATTAAAGAGGACAGACATTTTGTTCAATAAGACAGAATTATATGCAGCTAATATTAATAAACCAGCCTGAGATATGATGTGATGTGCTCTCTTAACCTCATGAAATCGATTCATACTTATCAAAGTAATATTGTTTGATTTTCAAATCTTTTTATTGATTGAGGAAGGGATCATTTATGCAAACGGAAAGCCAAAGAGTAACGGAGACCCTCAAAACAGTAAATTCCAGAGGGGTCCTTTTATTTTGTTCAATGATTCCAAATAAAGTTTACCACTGTCACTCTTCTCACTTTTCAGCTAGGCCACACAGAAAGGTCATGAGCAGCCTTTTAAATATATCTCAGTAGTAGTGCAATCATTAGACTTATGTAACCAAGACATTTATGTATTAAATGTCTTAAGCTATCATAGGATAGAAAAAACAGTCACTTCCCCTCAAAGTTCTGTGCAATGTTGTCTATTAAACTTCTTCTTGCTCTTTATTTTATTATATTACCAGGATACCCTAGTTACCATCAAAGTCCCACCCTGCCAAACCAACAAATGACAACACACCCATCCAGAGACCTTCCGTGCCTAAGATGCAGACTCTACCTGTACGACTACTTAGAAACAGACCTTTTAAATGTTAATTTGTCCTAGGGTTAGCAGAAGGTTGCTGGTTTGAATCCTGTAAATGTCAGAAGTGACTCAACTCTGTTGGGCCCTTGAGCAGGGCCCTTAGACTGCAATTGCTTTATCCTGCGTATGACGTTAATCTTCATTCAGCCCTGCAAACAGGTCCTCCAACTTACAGGGAAAACTTGGGAGTTGTTGGCCCGAATTGGCAATCCAGCCACTGTAAAAAAACCTCACATTGTTCCAGTGTGGTGCTGAGGTGTCACTCTCTGCACTTAGATCCCAAGCCAGGTGGTTTGTTATGTTAAGGATGCGTCAACTTGCTATCAGCACATATTCCCAACCTCTCTTAGGAGAACCCTGTAGTGTCGACACCAGCTGTGAGGGATGTTCCGCACTTTTTTTAACTCTATTTATTAAGAATTTTAAAAACCAAATGAGATCAGTTTTCTATGATAGTCACCTTCCTTAGCGATGCAATTTTCCCAACTTTTTAATGCCCAATTGCTACTCCTCCCACCTTCACCACTTTTTGAATGTCCCTCGTACAATTATTATTTTGCCTGTCTGGAGTACCATCCAAGTCTTCAGTTTCAAACCTGTTTTATTCAATTGCAGTGTCATGGAGGATCACAGCCCTTACGGGCTTCATCAGACATAGCATAAGAGCCAACCATTGGCACAGCTTCAGTTTGTTGGATGACACGTTCACAAATGCATCTTCACCTGTTTGATTCTAGATAGACAGATAGATAGATAGACAGTGTGAACGCTGGCCCCGGCACAGACAGACGGACAACATTTTTGCACCCACACACTGTTTATTTACTATATACAAAGTCCTGTGCACTCACGAACCCCAGTGCCTCTTGCACCGATTTCCCCAATGTCCAGGGCCCACAGTCTCTGTGCCTTCCTGGCCGCCTCCCATCCTCTCTCTCCAGCTCCGTCTACTGCCTCCCGACTTCCACCTCTCGACTGGAGAGAGGCGGCCCCTTTTATGGGAACCCGGATGGGCTCCAGCTGCTTCCCGGCACTTAACGCTGGCCACACCCCTGTGTGGCGGAAGTGCCGGCTGCGCACCCGGAAGCCGTCCGTGTATCCCCTGTCGTCTTCCCCGGGATAATTAGGCACTGGGGCGCCGCCTGGCGGTGGCCACGGGTCCCTACAGGGTTGGGCTTCCAAGCCCTGTACCCGAGGCCCCCTGCATAACCAGGACGGACGCCCCCACTCGGTCTGGAGGAGGCACAAGCCCTCCTCACGTCCTCCTGGGCGTCCCGGCCGAGCTCCAGCCCCGGCTGGGGACCACAACAGATAGACAGATAGACAGATACTTTATTAATCCCAAGGGGAAATGCACATACTCCAGCAGAAGCATACTGATAAAAAACAATATTAAATTAAAGATTGATAAAAATGCAGGTATATCAGACAATAACTTTGTATAATGTTAACGTTTACAATTCCCCCCCCACCCCGGGTGGAAATTGAAGAATCACATAGTGTTGGGGAGGAACGATTCTGGCAGCATTTAAAGTAAGGCATGAACCAACCCTGGAAATGGCACCAGTCTATTCAAAGGCATACTTGCACACACCTATCTCCATCATACAGGGTCAATTTAATATCATCAACTAACACAAACTTGCGAGTTTTGGCATGTAGGAAGAAAACCAGAATAGATGAGCCTTTGCAGACATTTGGAGAATACGCAACCCCCTGTCTGTGATTTAAATTGTCTTGTAGCGTCTGTGAAGCAAGAGCACTAAATACTATGTCACCATTTTGTTATCTCTTCACATGGAGGGTCTTGGAAAGCTAGGTGAAGTTACCAAGTTGCATAGTTACACAGGAACCATGACAACATTTAAATCAAGTCTGGCAAGATATTAGGGCATTTCAGCTGTTACCCAATGAAACAAGCCTGACAGATTGAATTTTCATTTTAAAAATTCTTATATTTTTTTGTTTGCTCTGACAATATACAGTAGATCCTGTATTGGTTAGCATTTTATACAGTGATTTCAAAAGTAAAATTGGCACTCAATTAAAAAAAACTTTTAAAACGAAGGATTTATTGTTGCCTGTATTGTAGAAAAGGCTCAATAATTACCATACTACCTTGTTGTAGCTCTCCATAAAGAGCATCATATATCTACAGGCTTCCTAAGACCTGACTGTGAACTCTGGACACCAGATATGTTTCACTAAATTGAATCTTCTTTGCTGCAGAATGTTGTGCTACTTAGAACACAAGGATAGTATGCATAAGGGTGATATGTTGACCTAGAAATGATTAGTTCAGAATGCTTGGAGAATATTGAATCATAAGTGAAATTAGTAATTAAATTGGTACATGGTGTCTTCTTTTAATTGCAGAGTGTTATGCAGTATATTTCTTGCTGTTAGACTTTAGTGTTGGCCATTGATTTACTCTTTTGACCAGTGTGTTTTTTTACACAGAGGGAAGATGTACCTACTGTATGTAGTGAGTTGTAAATGTCAAGTGATTGCTTTGGGCAAGGATATGCTGAACATAACTAAGTGCTATTTTAATGCAGGAAGGGATCTTTCCAAGTAGATATTGACAAGAATCCTCTGTTCTTGAGTGTTAGGCTATTAATTACCACTGTTTCAGTACAATGTGCCTTCCTGAGGCACTGCTGTTCCTGTGGTTTATAGAGTCTCTCTGTGATAATCCTGTCCAATTTTATGTTAGTTTTTGATAATCTGGCCTGATTAGCTAGATTTGTGAGATTTATGAGAGAGTACAATAGCTGCCTATTACAAAAGAACCTATCTAAGGTCATTCATCAATTAGTAAAACTGAATACAAAAAGACAACAATAACCCATGGTCTAAATCAAAGGGAAGTTTTTGCCCCAACTAGAATCATTTTATTTTGTGCCTGTGAGTGTTATGCCTTGTAGCCAGGCACTTAAAACATGGAAAAGTGAATCTTACACATAATGTAATTAGCCAAGATGGCCACCATCGATCACCACTCAAATAATTGCCACACCATGTGAAAACTGTGCTGAAATTGCTACAAATAGTTGGAAGATGACATCACAGCAATGCCACAGACACTGATATATAAGCAAAGATCCAGATCTATGTGACACAATCAATGTAGTGATGTGATAATGCTTAGTAGGTTGCCAGGCAATGAATCAGCCTAGCAGTTCTATCCTGACAGTGACTTTTGATTTGTATCACTCTATGATGGAGAAGCAACTGTTTAGGAGAATGTCTCTCTCTGTTTCCTTATTTGAAGATATCAGGTAATAGCTCGACACACTGAAACTGATAGGAAGCTTTGGGGAGATCCTGCAAGAGCTTTTTGTCGTACTAAAGTTCCGACACCGATATATAGATGTACATGTTAAGAGTGTGTCAGCAAATTACATATTTCATCATTAGGCTCAGTGTGGTAAAATAACCCTTGTTTTACAGCTCTACAATGTGCTACTCTTTCACGTTTGCTCCTCATTTACAGTCCCCTGAGGAAGTAATTTTCCTCTCTCTTGATTTCCTCTTTATAACACATTTCTGGTGCTGATAATCAAATATTAGAACAAGTGAAAAAATAACACATTTTTTTAATGTAATTAATTTATGTAAAGAACGAAAATATAGGGTGTTCAAGCCCTTTGCAAAACTGGAACTTCAAATTACACATAATTACACGCAACCAACGATACACAGAACACTGCAGGGCCAATGGGTCCAGTCTCTTCAGTCAGAAACAGGACAGAACACTTTCACATACTGCAAAAAAGTATTTCTCTAAATAAGATATTACATTGAGAATGTGATGGAAATTTGAAAAAAAATGCTAAAGAAGACTTAGGTTAATAATAAGTTTTTATTAATTATTAATTAATTATTTTGTTTGACATCTGGTGGGGCTGTAGCCCACTGGGTCTTAATAAAGTAATGCTACTACTGATTACCTCTTTTTATTCAGACAAATAAGCACAAACAATGCTAACCACTTAGCAAATAAGAACAAAGGAAACCAATTACTGCATGTTTTATACTGTACTTAGAATTTAAAATAAACAGTAATATTTCAATCTATACTACTTTAGTCTGTGTTAGAGTATTATTGATTTGAATTAATTTGAAATATATGAATATACTGGGTGTTGTATTCAATCAAGTATGTGTAAAACAAGTTGATTTCAAAGTAATTGCACACAAAAATCAAGCGTAATTTTAAAAAATAAGTCATGAAATAAATACTCTACACTAGGCGGAGAACATAAAAATGTGGTAAGCTAATACTCAAAACTGGTCTGTGGGGCCTCTATGAACTAGAAAACAGTTGACAGTTGGAGACAGGGGATGAGTGAATACCACAGCATGGCAGATCTTCTTCAGTCTTTAAATGACACTACATCCTGCCAGTTCTTTTCCCCTCCTACCGTTTTAATAATCATGTCTAAGAGTCTTTAATTAATTTTAAGTATTTGTTCGTGGGTTGGAGCATCATACCTTCAATTCACTAATGCTTATTTCATCCTTTTCAGATCTATCAAATTATACTTCACACAGCATTTAGTGGCGTTTGAATGAAATAATCTTGATAGTCTAATGATTACAGTATGATACTGTATATTGGCCCAGACAGACAAGGTTAGTTAATCGGAAATTAAAAAAGCAAAACAAAAATAAAACTGCATGGAGTGTTTTCAATGCAAACACCATTGATTTTAGTGTAATTTTCATAAGACAGTGTTCATGGACTCCCAACACACATTATACATTATAATGTAGCAGAGGTGTTTTTATCAAAGATATTTTTCTGCTTTGTCACGATGAATGGTAGTATCCATTACACAATACATGGTGAAACACCATTATCTACTGTATTACCTTTCAAAAAATGAGAAATGCAAACTAATATACATTTCATATTGCTACATGCAGACATGTATCAACTGCTTCATTTAGGAAGCAATTCTATCTGGCTTCTGAAAAAGCCACGTCTTACAAAAAGATAACAGAAAACAAGGTACATTCTGTAATATAATTTGTAGCATACGTACATGTAAAGTACACTTGAGTGTTATTTTAAATGTCAGATATACTTTATTTATGCATTTGTATTAACTGTTGGAGCTGATATGACAATACCCCATTAAATTATAGTTAAAATAACAATAATGTTATTACCTTTTTAATTTGCATTCTTCTACATAATGGCTTCTATGCAGGATATGATATCTGTCTTTACAAGTGTAGGTAGCCATTGAGCATTTAACAAAAAAATTGGCACCTACTATAAAGCTAAAGATGCCTAATTTTAGTGTTCATATAAGTTCGCTTTTATGTCTTGATACTGGTGAGTTGAGGTCTCTCCCAAAAATCCATCTCATTTCATCTCATTTACTGAATCTGCTTTTCCTGGTGTGGTCATGATGGCAGCAGGCCATGCGGATCACCTCACACTTCTCTTTCTCCAGCAACAGATTCCAGCTCTTCTTGGGGAATTCCTAGGTGATACCAAGCCTGCAGAGAGATGTAATCCCTCGAGGGAGTCCTGGTTCAGCTGCAAGGTCTCCTCCCAGTAGGACAACCCCAGAACAGCTCTGTAGGGAACCATCTGGAGGGTATCCTCATGACATGCCCAAACCATCTCAACTAGCTTCTCTTGATCCAGGGGAGCAGCTAGTCTGCTCTGAGGATCTTCCAAAACTCTGAGCTTCTCACCTGTCAGATCAGCCATCCTGCAAAGAAATCTCATTACTACTGCTGATACTCTCAATCTTATTCTTTCAAACATTAACTACAGGTCATAATCATAGGTGAGGGCAGGGATGTAGGTTGACCAGTAAACTGAGAGTTTTGTCTGTTGACTTTGCTCCTGCTTCACCACCACAGACTTATACAGCACCAACAGAAAAGGTGTCACAACTTCAATCCAATCATTTTCCCTTTTTCTAATACTCATGAACAAGATTCCAATATACATGAACTCCTCCACTAACAACAATTGTTCTCCCTTCACCTGGAGAGAGCAATTCACCCCTTTTCAAAAGGAAGCCATGACCTCAGTCTTGGAGGTGCTGATCCTCATGCCACTTACTTGGCAGTGAATCACTTGAGTGAATGATAAAGGTAACAGTCAGAAGACCCAAAGAAGACAACATCATTTACACAAAGCAACAATGCTACCCCTATCTTCCCCAATTCGACACCCTTAAATCCTCTGCTGCACCATCGATATCCTGTCCATGAAGACCACAAACAGGAGTAGCACCAAGACAGAGCCTTGATGGAACAATGAACAAAGTCGACTTAGCAAGTGTTTAGGCTCAGCTCTCACTACATTCATATAGGGAATGAACAGCATGCAAGAACGGCCCTGTTACCCCATATTTCTGCAGCACCTCCCACAATACATGCCAAGGGACACTGTCATATCCTTTTTCCAAACCTATAAAACACATTTGGACTGGGTTATCATATTCCTATGGACTCCAAGCAACTGCACCAAAGATAAGAACTGGTCTGTTGTTCAGCAGTCAGGGAGTAATCCACATTGCCCCTCCTGTATCTCTGGCTTACCCTTCTTAAATATTTAATATTCATTAAATATGCTTTATTCATTTTAGGCATTTGGAGTTTTGCTGGAATTGTCCATTGAACATTTAAAGAACTGTCTGGTTATATGTGATTAACAAATAGTTTCTTGCTTATATCTTGGAGGCAGTCTTGCATCTAACACCTTGTTTAGCTCTCAGCAAGGGGATGTATTTATGTAATGTGACCTTTGTTGCTCTGTTTGAAAAGAACTTGTTTGAGCATTCAAAAGCTATGACTTGAGCTTTGGTTGCAGCCTCATCTTGTGTCTTTTTTGTCATGTCCTGGAGTGCTTTATTCTGCGGTGGTTTATTTGAATTCTGTCTTCTGGCATCCTTAAACTGTCTCTGAAACTTGATCCTCTCTCTCTCAGTGCTGGTAAAAATAATAAGATCAAAAGTGCAGAAATAAGTCCAAGGAGAAAGTATGGCAGAGAGGGAACTTGAATGAATGATAATTTCTAATGAAATAACAGTGTTAACTGACTTTCAGAAGTATGGTCAGTTGTTGGGCATACAGCTCAGAAAGCTGTCCATATGCCGTTTCCCTTCAAATGAACATTACAGATGTCTATTTCTGGTCAGTACCCTTTAATAAAGAAGTACATATTAGGGGAAACGGAGCAAGCATCCAATAGAGCGTCTTCATGAGAGATTGTGGGAATGACACTTCACAGGAAGTAACGAACACTGAGTAAAAGTTTCAGTAAAGCCTGGCTGTACTGACTGCATGAAGTGACAGCAGCTTTGAGAGGTCAAGGATATTTTTATTAAAAGTGTTAATCAAAAACCCTGATCATGATACTGGTAGGTTTTACTACATTTTCCTGAAGGTTTAACAATCCGTCCTGTATAAAAGAATTTCTAAAATCGATGTAAAATCTTTTTTTCAAGTTCATTTTTAAAATTGCAAAGTAACATCTTGCCAGAAGTGGCCTGAGTTGCCTTGAAAGCTTGCATATTGTAAACTTTCTAGTTAGCCAATAAAAGGTGTCATTTTGCTTAACTTCTCAATACATCTATAATGGCAAACGTGGTACAATACCCTAGTACTAAGTAACATTTAACATCGTATTTATTTTTTAATTTTGTACATGTACATACTTTTGACTAGTTTACACTTTCACAGTCAGGGCTCTAGAGTGCGACCTAATTTCTCAATGGTGCGACTAAAAAAAAAAAAAAAATCAAAGGTTGCACCAGTGCGACCAGCCGTTCGAGGGGGAAAAAAAACGAAACTCTGTGACTCTTAAAGTCTCCCTGTTGTTCAACAACAGACACACATTAGGCCCATATCATGGTCTAAACCAATCAGAGATAGTGAAGGGGCCCGCACCCCCCTCTGATTGGCCGTGGTCCAGACATTCCTGTACGTGTTGTGGAGCCAACCCGGACACAGACAGGCGGACATGTTGTAATCACCACCACACGTTTATTAATACAACTATTTACAATATTTAAAGTCCAAAAGTGCACACAAACAAACCCCAATTCACAGTCCTGGCCACAAATGCCTTTTCTTCGGGCCGCCTCCACACCTCTCGTGCCTCGTCCTGCTTCCACCCGACTCCAGCCCTGAATGAATGGAGACGGCCCCTTTTATAGGGTTCCCGGATGAGCACCAGGTGTTCCCGGCAATCCTCCTCTGGCCACGCCCCAGCGTGGCGGAAGTGCCAGCTGTCCTCCCGGCTGCTCTCCGGGCGCCGACATAAGTCTTCCCCCCAGCACTTCCTGGTGTGGCGGAAGTGCTGGGGTAACAGGTCCCCAAGGCATTGGGGCGCCTCCTGGCGGTAACCACAGGCCCCTACAGGGTGGAGCTTCCATGCCCTGTACCCGTGGCCCCCAAAGCAACCCGGAAGACAACCCCCACGTGATCCAGGGTGGGCACAGACCCACATCCGGTCCCTCAAGACGTCCCGGCCGGGTCATGGCCCCTGGCATCCCTGACACTGCCCCACAGCCAGCGAAGACCACTCGGGGAAAAGAGCGGCCTGTCCCGCGAGGGCAGCACAGCCCCGAAGCGGGTCCAACTCGAGGATAGCCGGGGTCCGGCCCCGCACTCCTAGCAGGGACAGGGGCGGAGACACGGCCTGAGCACCACCACTTGGTGCTCCCCTGCGCCTCGCACAGGTTGTGCTCCCCCCTCTTACCGGCACCCCGGGGCCTCCTCGTTCGGCACCCCCACCGAGGCCTCCGCGCCCCTTTGGTCGAAGCCACTCGCTCCCTTGCAGCCTCCTCCAGCCGTGGCGGCATTCGCACACCAGCAGAGAGATCCTTCCGCAGACGGTCCGACATCAGAGGGCAGGTCCCCAACGAAGGGGGTCCTACTGCTCTCCCGGGGTCCGTCCCTACAAAAGAGAACACAGGGGCAGAACCACTGCCAAGGCACCCTTCCTGTGCCACGTACTGGCAGCGTTCCCCCCTCCAACCGGCACCCCGGCACTTGCCTGTTCGGCACCCTCTCCGCGGCTTCCGTGCCCCTCTTGATGGTGGAACCGCCGGCACCGCCTGCGCTCTCTCCGCCGGCCTCAGGGATTCCCTCTGTCGCCGCAGAGGGCAGCCAGCACCCGGACGCGTGCACCCAGCACCGCGTCCCAACATATCGGAGGAATCGGCACCCAGCCTGTTATTCCTCCCTTCACTCTGGGACGCCATGACGGTTTGAGACTCCTTATGGAAAAGAAGGCGCCTCTTTCCCGTCTGCGTCCCTACAGTGCAGCGTGAGACCGCAGCCGACTCGGGGCGGAGGGCGCTAGGACCCGGGGCACTTAGCAGCCCGTGTCCATTCAGCGTCCTCTCGGACTCCCCCCTCGCCGTGCATACAGCCTGCGGCGCCGCACCTCCTGTCGGAGGGCTGCTTACTCGAAGCTGATCCTTGGCATCACAGCCATGTTCAGCAGACCCTCCTGCATGCTGTACGGAGTCGGTTGTACTCACCGCCTCCACCGTACCCCTCCGGCTGGAGATTCCAGCGTCGCGCCGTCCCGTTGTCGCTAACGTCTTCAGCGCCGCGAGCGCCTTCCTCTCCAGTACCAGCACTTCAGCCCGGATGGCACGTAGCATCTGCAAAACACGCTGCTCCGCGGGCTGAAGGGAGATCTCCAGCTCCGCCAGAGCAGCCGGCAAAGACAGGAAGTTAACCGACGCGGAGCCTACCTGTCTGTCAGCCTCCGACGTCGGCCACTTCCTGTGGGCCTTCTCCTCCGGCCCAATCGGGTCTCCCCCCTGCCCGTGATGGACATTCCTTGGACCCACCTCTCTACGGTCATTGGCGGGCACACAAGACACACCGTCCAATCGCGTGCCTGTCAGGGGGAGGGACTTCTGGTCCGCGGCCATCTTGCGTCCCCTTCTGCGGCGGCGACGTGGTTGCCGGCAGCCGTGTTGTTGCCAGCGCTTATCGAGCTGCAGCGTCTCCTCCTCCGCAGCCCTCGCGGCTGCCGCTGTGCTGCCGGAGCCCCGCAGACCGGCATGCGCCTGCCACTGACGTGGGTCCGGGAAGTCCCTGCCTGCAAAAGAAGTTACACGCGCGGCCCCCACGGGCCAGCTGCCATTAGGCAGGGAACTCACCTCCCCGGACTCGTCAAACCGAGGACCCCTCCTCGGCGTGGCCTTTCTTGACGCTATGCCGTCCCGGGAACCTGCAGCAACGCCGTGGTCCTCAGAGCCCGCTGCACTCCTGGTGGACACACCGCCCACCCGCATCAGGGAAACATGGCCTTCCTGCAGACCCCTGGCGGTCCGTGGGGTTCCTTTACCCCGCGGGGCTGTGTGCACGCAGCACCCGCGGAACGTGGGTGGGGTCCCCTGCTGCACCGGGCAGTCCACAACAGAATTTTTGTAAACAGGTCCCCGCCTTGAAACAGGCGGAGCATCCTGCCGGCTACGCCAGATGTGGAGCCAACCCAGACACAGACAGGCGGACATGTTGTAATCACCACCACACGTTTATTAATACAACTATTTACAATATTTAAAGTCCAAAAGTGCACACAATCAAACCCCAATTCACAGTCCTGGCCACAAATGCCTTTTCTTCGGGCCGCCTCCACACCTCTCTCGTGCCTCGTCCTGCTTCCACCCGACTCCAGCCCTGAATGAATGGAGACGGCCCCTTTTATAGGGTTCCCGGATGAGCACCAGGTGTTCCCGGCAATCCTCCTCTGGCCACGCCCCAGCGTGGCGGAAGTGCCGGCTGTCCTCCCGGCTGCTCTCCGGGCGCCGTCATAAGTCTTCCCCCCAGCACTTCCTGGTGTGGCGGAAGTGCTGGGGTAACAGGTCCCCAAGGCATTGGGGCGCCTCCTGGCGGTGACCACGGGCCCCTACAGGGTGGAGCTTCCATGCCCTGTACCCGTGGCCCCCAAAGCAACCCGGAAGGCAACCCCCACATGATCCAGGGTGGGCACAGACCCACATCCGGTCCCTCAAGACGTCCCGGCCGGGTCATGGCCCCTGGCATCCCTGACAGTGTGTGTACGTTTGAAAATGCATGTGATGCAGTCAGACAGAGAGAGGTGAGTAGCCCATCAGGTAAACAGTGGATGTAGCCGCGGATTATGAGAGAAGATGAAAAGAACGATTGACAGCTTTTTCGTTAAGAATGTTAAGTTAGGGCCTGATCCGTCCGAAAATCATAACCAATGCTCTGACACGGAGCCATCAACCTCCCAAGTTATAGCAAGCCCTGGTCCGGAGACGGCATTAGATAATGAGCCACATACGATCGAGTCAGAGCCCACTGAAATTAAAAGGGGTAAAGTGTATACATTTCGAAAAGAGTGGCTTGACCAGTTTCCCTGGCTAAGATACAGTAAAGCCGATAATATAATGCACTGTATTTACTGTAAAGAGTGTGGGAAGACCATGGCCGGCAGTAGTGCATTTGTGACTGGTTCTAATACATTTAGAATTGAAACGCTGAAAAAGCACAATGCATCTATAAAACACATTACATGCCGCGATAAATGCACTGCTCAAGTGTCCCCTCTCCCCGCTGCCTTTCAGTGGCAGGCAGCAGCAAACAGATCATCAGACGAGGCCGAGATGATAATTAAGTTTAACGTTGCCTACAATATTGCAAAAGAAGAACTTCCCTTCACTAAATTCAAGTCCAAAATAATTCTTATGAAGAAAAATGGCTTGAACGTAAACCCGACATACAGCAATGATGTCGCGTGCGCCCAATTTATAGGAGTCATCGCAGATACATTGAAAAAAAAGACGTCTGTGCAAATTGCGAACAGTGCGTACATGGCATTCCTGATCAACGGAGACACAGATATCGCCACAAAGGAATGCGTCATTGTGTACAGTCGTATCTTGCGGAGAGGAAGACTGGTGAATATACTTATTGGACACATTGAGGTCGAGCATGCTCATGCCCAAGTCTGGAAGATTTTGATGCTAGAGAGAGTGTGGCCAGCTGGTTTAGTCAAGGCCAAAGATCAAGAAGGCCAAACTACAGGAGTTGGCCATCCGAGGGGTATGTGACTGCAATGGAGGATAGTCCATAAGACATTGAGCCATGAGATGTTCAGTTTGAAGCCCTTAAAACACTTAATTTAGATTTTCTTTTTAGTTAATTTATCTTGAGATTTTTTAAGTTTAAATTTCAGCTCAGTAAAGCACTTTAAGCACCAACACTTTTTCAGTAAGTTACCTTTCTTGTAGAATTGTGCTTGCCTTCAAATAAAGAACTTTATATTGACCAGATTGTTAGTTAATCATTTACAAGTCAATATGGCCTATATGGACAGCGATAAAAAATAAATAAATAAATAAATAAATAAATAAATAAAGTGAACTTGTAAAACTGTGGTGTTAAATGTGATGCGGTTGAAAATTTGGGTGCACCTAACTTTTGTGCTGGTGCACCTAAGAAAAAAAGTTAGGCGCACCAGTGCAACCAGTGCAAAAAGTTAGTCTAGAGCCCTGACAGTGCATACATGATTTTTTGTTTTGCCCCACTGTGGTCTTGATACAGATACTTTTAGAGTGTTTTTCATGGTCTCTCCTAGAGTTTCTGGTTATGTCAGCTCTTTTTTGCAAGGGTACATTTAATTTTCTTCCTAGCTTTACAGTATCTTCTGTATGAATTTGGACAGACCAGAAATGTAAAAAAAGTGTTAAAGCAAAGCCAAAAAAGGTAAAAGAATAAAACACCTTATATCACTAATAACACAAACATAATGGAATTGTTATGCAAATGTACCAGAACAAGGCACATGAGCAAAGTCTAAACCCTTAGCCAGGGGCATGAAATGATTGTGATAGCACATTACTGTGATGTAAATAGCTTGCTATTGGATAATGTCAGGATTTCTGACACTTGGCATCTGCAAACGTAAGGGGCTCCTCACATGATAGCTGCATTGCAATTTTAAGAGGCTAAGTTAATTCAGAAAAGTTATAAGATTAGTATTAAACAAATGGACAGCACTGTGGCATGGTGAGTAGTGATGCTCCTCACACGTATAGCACTCCAGATTCAAAGTCCATGCTTAATGCTGTGTTTGTTCAGTTCGCAAGCTCATTTTATGCTTGGGTATTTCTCCTGTTATTCTGGGTATTCCACTTCTCCTCCTACTGTACATCCTAAAGACATGTTTACTAGGTTGATTGGAATTTCTAAGTTGGCCCCATGTTGATGTGTGCCTCAGTGGGCCCAGTGATGTACTGATGCTCCACTCAGTAGGGCCTGCCTTGTGCCCCTCACAGCCCTACATTGAATTATGCCGATTTGAGATTTTATGCATGTGTTAAGGAAATGCATTTATTATCTTCTCAATCTTTTCCTTCTTTTGTAGTTTATGAGGTGGTCACTGTAACAGGAGATGTCCGTGGAGCAGGAACAGATGCCAATGTTTTTGTTACTCTCTTTGGGGAATTTGGAATCACCCCTAAAGTGCACCTTGCCAGCAAGTAAGTCTAATTTAAAGAGTTTCCTTTACAGCCTCCTTATACTTCTGCATAAGGCACTCTGTGGCATTACATAAAAAAAGGCGGGGAGTTCAGAAAGTAAAGTCATTGATCTGTTCAGAAAATTTGGAGGATTCAGATAGACCAAACATCCCACCGGCCTGAGTAAAACAAACGCATTTCATAAGGGTGGCTTTGCATTCCTTTAGAGTGTTAAAAATGAAGCCTATATATCCATTCATGCTAAAGGAGAACTTCATTAGTCTGAATCGCTCTTCTGGATGTTGATGAAGTGAGAGTGATGTCACTTTTAGACTTGTGCACTTTGTGAAGGGCTCGCTCACTTGAGTTCTGTTACAGAGACATAACTCTGATGGATGATAATAAATACATTGGATGCTGTGAACTTTTGGTTGCAAGAAAATATATTGTGTAAAATAAATACAAAAAATTAACCTCCTAGGTTACGCCACTATGTAAGGGTTTAGCTGATGAAGACGGTGAAACTAATGGAAGCAAATACTTCTAAAAATGTAAAAAAGAAAGTGCATTTTTTTTAACTACCATGATTTAGTAAGTCGGTCAATTTTTACAGTTACATGCATTCATAGCAAAAGAATATTGCTGTAATACTACGCTAGGCAAGGACCTTGACAGTCTATTATTCACATTTGCTTGTAAATTATATTTTGTTGCTGAATGCAATTATAGTACATTACTGTGTAGCTACTTACCATAACAAACCCTGTAGAAGATATGAAAAGTATGATATTACAGACACTTTAATAGCTTATATGAATCAAATGGTTATAATATTGTTGAAGTAACTCAGATTCTTCATGTTTAACGCACTTGTTGTTACCATCTATAAATGTATTAATGTCTGTGTGTTCCATACTTCACTGGCAGAGTAAAACTTCCACAAAGTGTGTAAGGTTGAATTTTATTTAGTGTTAGTTAAACTGGTTAAAAATGTGTTTTTATTTTGGCTTTGCTGTTTTTGTTAAATATTCTCAATATACTCTAAAGTGTGAAGATTTTCAATAGAAATGCTGTTTTTTAAATATTCCTTAACAGTTAATAGTTTGTTAAAACTCGGATAGCTTTGTTAAATACTGTATTCCTTAACATCCAAAGTTTCTTTTGACAACAAATAGATACAGAGGATATGTTTGGTAACCATGTACTTTTGCATTTTCTCCAATTCTACAGCACAGAAAAGAGGTATTCTTTGATGTTACTCTACATGTCGAATAAATAAGCCCAAATACATCAAATGTGATATTAACTCATATTTTGTGTTGCTATGTTGGAATGACAATTTTAAGTTACATGACATTCTAGAACCTTTTACCATGCATACAAAGACAGTTAAAGGTAATTTGCTGCATGTAGAAAGCACCTCCATAAGAAGAGTTGGAAGGGTTTGCGTCATTGCCAGTTGTTGGTAATGGTAATAGCATCACACTCCATCCTTTTTTAATTTAAACGTAATATCAAATTAAATACTTGACTTGGCAGTTCTTTGTATTAACATCCCAAAGACTTGCGTCTTTGGTTTAATTTGTCTGTGTGTGTGTGAGGGGGATCTGCGGTGAACTTGGTGTCCTGTCCAGGGTTCATTCTAATCTTACTCCTGATTCTGCTGGGATAGGCTCCAGCACTCCATGACTCTGTGCATTTGACATTATTAAGTTACATTTAAAATCAAAGGACCTGCAGGAATGACATATTTCGTACGTGATATTTTATAAAACCCCATACTCTATTATTTATTCAGTATCCTGAAACAATAATTTAATATTTTTGATGAGATTTATAATTGGCACAGAAATTGGGAATTTGAGTCTTTTAGCTTTTTCCTGTACTAACATTTTTATAGAAAAGAAAAATCATGTTTATGTATTGCTAACAGAAAAGCAAAAGCAATTTGGTAAATACAATTTAAAATAGCTCAAAACAGGCTAGAAAAATAGATGTTCTCCTTTGTTTATCATGGTAAAAGGATAGAATGGCATGTATAACGTTTAAATAAATGACTTCATCTGTACTGCTTGTGAACAATGGAAGTGCATGATCTTTTAAGCCTGATTTACTTCTCTGTAATTCAGACTAGAGTACTCTGCAGATCTGAAAAGTAAGAATTTGTTAAAAATGTATGACAGGCTTTATAGAAACCAAACAGTATCATGCATACATGGCATTTTATACTGTTTTGCCGTGGTTTTTACAAGGTATGCTAGGTAGTTTTCACACCAGGGCAAAAAGATAAAATGGCATGTGTCTTCTCAGATTTATGGTATGCAGTTGAAAAGAGGTTGTTTAAAACTACATGAATTTTTATACCGATTTATCATGTAACACTGAATTTAGAGCATACAAGAAAAATAATATTCCGTCCAGATGGATGGAGCTTGCATGAGTTCTAATCTGATCAGATCAATCAGAATGTTAATGCTTCACTCCTGGAATGAGCGCTTAACTGAAGCGTCTCAATCCACCTGTGCTGGAGTCCAGATTAACTCTTGGCTTCATCTGGACCTCTGCTTGAAAAATAAATCTAAAGGCCTAAACTGTGCTTGCAGAATTAGGCCTTTGAACCAGAAATAGTAAAATGAAACAAAAAAAAACCCTAAAATAAAAAAAAAGTGCATGATAAACAGGATAAAATTACATGTATTTTCATGTGGCGTTCCACTGATTGTTCTCGTTATTGGATTTGTTTTCTGAGCACAGATTTTAAATGGTAAATAACTAGGGGTCAAACTTATAGCATGTTGCTTCCCACAGACAAACCTCGCTAATTTGTTAAAAACTTTGTAGCTCTTAACTGTTGGAAACTCATATGTTTGGATTTCATTTGGAAGTCTAGACCCACCACTTACAATGTTAGGAATTTGCAGATGCCAGTTAAGATAAATAAAAGATTTGGTTAAATTTTACATGTGGGTGTGATATTGATAAACTGAGGAAGTCCTTGGTGGCTTTCTAATTGTTACTTTATCACATCTTGTGTAGTAGTGACAGATACATCTCTAGACAGATGGCAGAATGGTCCTGCTGCCTCAAAGATTCACATATACTTTTAAATGAGTTTTAGTTTTGGAAGCATCCTGTAAAATCATCTTACATGTATAGGTAAAACACAGCAGGATCTACAATATCAGAGAAAACATAAGAACACGAGAAATGAGAAGCCATTTCTTAGTATGTCAAGCTTTTTTATATATTTAATAGCTTAGGAGCTGTAACATCTTGCCCAGTTCAGTTTAAATGTCATCAGCTTGTTCCAGTTGTCCAAGACACAGAGTGGTCAGCTTGGTAGCCCACTGGTTAGCATTGCTGCCCCACAGCTCTAGAAGGCCTTGCAATCGACTGGAACCCCCATCTGGAGATAGTTCTTGCTCTGTGCTGGATGGTGCAGGAATAGCCAATGGTCTCCTGTGTCCCTAATTTAGAATAAGTTTAAATTTTCACTTAGATTAAGTGTTATATCCCTTCACTCGCATATATGGGTAAAGCTGTCAGATGACAACATGTTTAGTGTATTTATTAAAAGGGTTTCATCTCATACAGAGAACATTACTGTACAAGTTTACATGACCTGCAGTATGACACACCTCAGGTAAGTAGCATTCATTGTGTTTGCAGATGGTGATTTAAGAGAAAGCAACATTTTGGAATTGAAATGGAATTTGTCACAAACACTGCCAGTGTTTTGACTTAAATTGCATTATTTCCAAAGTTTGCATGCAGAAATTTGAGATTTTGTGTTTAATATAGTATATGTGTATTCTATTTTCCTCTTAACTATATGCTTCAATGTGACTTTAGGTGTGCTTCCTTTGGCTGCTTTTGCTTTAAGAAAGAATTTATTGTAAAACTCCTTTGAGTTTCAAGGTGTCACCCTATCACCTAAAGTAATTGGGTCAGTAACAATAGGAAGCTCATCTCCTGTTGTTGCTCCAGTGTATCTAGTTCCCACCTGACACGGAGAATCCTTTGAAAAGATAAGCTCAATAGTAGATACTGTTGCCATGAGCTTATGAATTGCTATCAGTGAGAATAGTGCAGCTTTGAACTACAGTAACTTTATCAGCTCTCTGCTGTTTTTATTTGCATGCACTTGAACTTTATTTTTTTCACTTTCAGTTTTCTTTTGGTATTCTAATATGTGTTTTTTTTGCCATGCATTTCAGGAGCAGAACTGCTTTTGAAAAGAATAAAACGGATGTGTTCAGAATCAAAACCAACAATGTTGGACCAATTAAGAAGATAAGGTATATAATTTATCTAATAGAAGTTTTATTTTGTGTAATATGCTTATACTACCCAGCGCAGTATCACAATGGTATACGAGGCTGTCTTACAGTACAGAGTCCTGGATTCAGTTCCTAGTCTGGGCACTGTCTATATGGAGGTTCATTGGCTACTCTCAATCTGCCCAATATAGGGTGCGAGAATGAATGTGCTCAATGACAGACTGGCAGCCAGTCCAGGTTGATTTGTCAGGCTGCATGTGACTGTGTGTCAGAATGAGTGGTCTCAGGAAATAAATCAATAGGTTATTGTTACAGTATGTGCACCTTTCTTCTAATGAAATGTAACATTCTAAGATATATCCTCGGATACACTAACTTGGATGTATCACTAGTGATAGTTTCTGGATTCGTTAGATATTTTGGGTCTTTTCAAACTATCATACACCCTCCTCCAGTCAACTCAATCAAGGCTGATTATTCTGCTGTGTCCAGGAAACATCCTACACCAGACTGATCTCTTCCCTTCAGCCAAAGCCATCTGAAGGCTCTTTTTGCAGCCTCGATGCTATTCATAATGGCTCTTGGCCTGCTTGCCCCAATGATGCCATGGGTTCCATAGGCTCTACACAGGCATTGTCCTACAAAATCCCTCTACGGATTTCCACACCAAAGCAGCCCTCAATCAGCTCTTGGTATTTTGCCTTCTTTCTTTCTTGGGCCTTCTCCTCTGTCCTCTCCTTCCATGGAAATGTAAGCTAAACAGGGGTTGATCTGTTTTATGGTCTCAGAAATGAGGGTGATATTTGGTGGCAGTGTTGTCTGGATGATGTGAGATGCTGTCTTCAGTTGTCTCTCCAAGTCAGCTGCCATCACTCAGTCTTGTGCTGTATGCAACATACCTGTAGCACAATACCTTATTGTCTGTCTTGTCTGCTCTTCCTCCTTGACAAAAATGACTACTTTGCTGGACCAGCAGGCATTTCTACCGGCATTTCTACCCATACTGATTTCCCCTGCAATTGATTTGAGCACTTGATCCTGGTGCCAGCGGTCATACCCTTCACTTAATGCCTTGAGGAAACAGCTTAGGATGTGTTCCAAAGTAATTTTACTAGGAAGTAAAGGACAGGGAGGTGCATCCACTTTTCCCCATAAAAACAGGTTTGAAGGACATCATAGACTGCCTGGATCAAAAACTTGATTCTGTGGGGATCACCCCTCCAGATATCTGCTCCATTGCCTGCCCTATTGTCATACAAGTTTCTTGTTGTTTCGTGGCCAATGTTGTACTACTCCTTTCTTCTTCAATAACTGCTTGAAGTTTGTCCAGATTTCTCCACTTCTTCATATGAGTGAATTGTAACGTGCTGATGTCCTGCTCCCGAGCCCAGCTTTGCCTTGGACCTCACAGCGGTCTCTAATTTAGGGTGACATGACCCAGTGTACTGCAGGTGCTCTCCATCTCATGTCACCATAAAATCCTCCTTCACAGAGCTAAACAGTACAGTGCAATACTGCTCAAGCTACACAGCAGTCCTAACTACCTTTGCAGGTGGCTGCTGACTGTCTCCTTAAAGACTTCCACTACTGAGATAGGAACCTCATAAATCAGCAGTGATCAAAAAATCCATGGTAGTATTCTGTGCTGGTAGTTACAGGCCTTGAATTTACCAGGGTTGCATAGACCTGTTGTTATACTATTCTGGTAAAGTTTTGACTTGTAGTTTGTAGTTTAGCCCTGAAACTTGCTATTCAAATAGTTGTAAATATGTACAACTGAAGTGAAAGTTTTCCATTTTTGTAAATCTATTGTGCATTAACTTCACTTGTCTGCTGAACCAAAGTGCTGGTTTATATTTAAACACTGTGGTAGATCGAGGGAGCGAGAGCGCCCCCTAACCCCTGTCCACGACTCCAAACACCAGGTAAAAGTCCAATAGTTGACTTTATTAATTCTCCACAGTGTACAAAACACCCTCTCCTCCACAATACTCATTAACTAATCACTAATAAACTCAATAATACAATCCTCCACTCCCAGTCGCGTTGCCACCCTTCCACCCAGCTCAGCTCACCGTTTGGGAGCTCCCACAGTCCTTTTATATTCCCTGACCCGGAAGTGTTCCCAATCCTCAGTCCATGTGATTCTCAATCACTTCCGGGTCAGGTAAAAGTTCTTTTCTTCACCCCGGAAGCCCGTTGCTCTTCCTATGACGAACTTCCAGGTCATAGGGCACAAAGAAATCTTCGGTCCTCCCTGCAGCTCCCGCTTGTGGCCCCCATGGCATCCAGCAGGGCTGTGCATAAAAACTCCATTGTCCATGATGCCCTGCTGGTCTTCTGAGGACCTCCATGCTGCAAGGAGGGCTCCACCTGGCGGCTTGGGGGTATTGGCCAGGATAAATGGCCGGCCATCCTCCACAACACTAATGTTATACAGAATAACAGGAAACTTTTAGTTTTTCTATGGATGCCGACTTCAACACAGTGATTTATATAAAGTGGTCTGTCTCACAGTATAAGATGTCAGAGCTTTAATAGGCAGTAACATCTGGAAAGTTCAGTGAACTGTAGTCTTTCAGTGAAATTCATGCAATATGAGAGATACCTAGAGGACCAATTGACCTTTTCAAACACGTAATTATCCCCCCCCCGGGACGCTGCAGGGTAACTCTTCTGGGTTGCTGTGGCTCCACAGATTCTCACAGGGCACACTGGGAGTTGGAGTTCACTGCAGCCCTGTTGAGTTTGATGGATCCCACCAGAAGGAGCTGTAGAAATGGCCGAGCCCTTTATGGCAGGAATGCTGCCACACCCAGAAATGCTGTCAGAAAGAGATTATGGGACACCTGGAGCACTTCCGGGTACTGTATGAAAGGAGCCAGCTGCCACTACTTCAGGAGCCAGATTCGGGAGGGAGTGAGACGAAACCTTCTGGAGGAGAAGTGGAGGTGAAGGAGAAAAAGAGAGAGAGAGAGAGAAAAGAGGAAGAAGAAGAAAGAAAGAGAAAGTATTGTTACTTGTACTTATTGTACTTAAGTACTTGTACTTATTGCTTCTGTGTACTGTGCTGGTGTGGGGAGTGATAGAGAAGCGCTTCCCCATTTATAAAATACTAGCTGTCCGCTGCGGCTTCGTCCGCATAGTAGTGAAACAGGACAAAATTTACAGATCAATAAACAAACAGGTATCTCTAGCTAATCGGAGGTAAGGTGCTCTCCAAAACGTGGCCAGAGGTACACCGATTCGTGACGTCACGCTTCCCCGACCCCTTGGCCCACAGGTTCTGTCTCGGATTACCGCAAATATATCACTCCTGCAAGCGAACTATGATATTTAGCACAATGAGAGAAGTTGCAAAATCAGCCGGAATGTTCAAGCAAATTATAGAAAAAAACCTGGATTTTATATACAGTATATATAGAGATGTGTGCTGTGTGGAAAACTTTTGCCTGGTATCTGCTTGTGTCTGGTTTGGGTAGTTAGTGTGGCATCTGCAGGCCACAAAGAGTAATATTGATTATAGAAAATTCTGAACACAGATAATAGCTTATACGGAAGTCATCTCAGTCAGTTATTAAGAGTAATAGTGCAGCCACATACAATAGCATATGGACCTCGTTTCTAACATGAAGTGTCTTTTATATGAACTTTGAATGTTAGTTCAGTCTTTGCCTAGTAGGAGTGTAATGTGGATTGCTGGTAAGATATATTGTCCTGGTTTAAGTGTGTAACTGTGGTTCTATGGACTGAGGTCCCTGAGGCTCATTGCAGCCTTGTACCTGTTATTGCTTTACAAAACCTTTGAGTGAACAAAATAAAATGGTGTGAACACGAATGGAAGTGTTTTTCTTCTACAAAAATTTATTAAACATATTTATAGTAGAAATCATTTATCATTAATTTTTCATTTAAATATATGGCTTCTAGAGATATTAACATCTGTTACAGAGCATTATTTTGTAATAATGAGAATGAAGAAATGTTGTATTTTGAGAATTGGGGGGATTTTGTATTTTTATTGAGTTTAATGTAGGAAAGATGATGAGCAAAAACCAAATTTCATACCAGTTTTCTTTAATAATAAAGTGCTTCTTCCATGACAGGATCGAACATGACAACACAGGTCTCAATGCCAGCTGGTTTCTTGACAGAGTGGTGGTCACAGACATGAACAGACCCCACCTTCGTTTCTATTTTCCATGTAACAACTGGCTCAGCAAAGAAGAAGGAGATGGACTGTTTGTCCGAGATCTCCTGGGCAGCCTTAACCCCATGGATGTACCAAAACGTATGTTCATTATAATTTTTTACAATCCAACATGTGTCCTTTAGTGTTCTTTAAAGTGTAAATTATAGTGGATGGTAAATTTAAAAATTGAGTGAAAATGAGTTTTTTTACTGTGTGTTTTGGACATTTTTTGATCTTTTTGTTGATTTGTATTTTTGTATTCTCTGTATTACGCTTTACCAGTGTATGATATCATGAGCACCAGGAATATGAAACCATGTAGAAGCACTCATATTAACGGCAGGAGCTTTTACTAGTGAGAGAAGGAGAAGACACCATTCATCAAAACAGTTAATTTAGAGAGAAAAAAAAGGTTTTTATTTTGTTTGTGAGAAAGGAGGCTTAAAAAAAGAAAATGTTTTGGTTGGGGATAAATAAATCACTAAAATACAAAACCTAAAAATCAAAAAGACAACAACAACAACAACAACATTTATTTATATAGCACATTTTCATACAAAAAAATGTAGCTCAAAGTGCTTTACATAATGAAGAATAGAAAAATAAGAGACACATTAAGAAAATAAAATAAGTCAACATTAATTAACATAGAATAAGTGTAAGGTCCAATGGCCAGGGGGGACAGAAAAAACAAAAAAAAACTCCAGACGGCCGGAGAAAAAAAATAAAATCTGCAGGGATTCCAGGCCTAACATAAATGAAACAGTCCTCTTTGTATTTAGACGATTTTTATTGCTGCGGAAAAGCGTAAAGGCTTCAGGAAGGAACCACAGAGTGGGCTCCTCTCAGTTGTTATGCTGACAGGAGGATAGGGAGTGACAAATTAAGCATTAAAAGCTTGATTTCTGCTTTTTCATGACCAATCCATGAATACTATGAGTATTTTGTGTACCAATTTGCTCCTTCTTTGAAGTTGGCAGCTCTTTAGCCAACTAGCCTACCAGATCAATAGTTATACCTGTCCAGCAAACTGACCTACTAATTCTCTGACTGTTCTGTCTGTCCAAACATTCTTAGTGTCTAATTTCCCCAAATACTACTAGACATCTCCAGTCTACACAGCCACATTCCTCTGATTATTGATCCTGATTATTATTTTCCTGGACCAACGACTATTGGAAGCAATTATTATTACTGCCCCTACTTTGTTTTTTAGCCAAAATATTGCATATTGTGATTTTTCTCAGATTCATTCCTGAGGGACACTTGTGGCTGCAGGGTTTTGTTACAACCAACCAGAGGTGGCCTTAGGAGTGTGCGGGGCCTAGGGCTGACTAACCCCATGCAGGGCCGGACTGTATAAACTTGTGCGCGAATTTAATGAAAATAATGTTAACATGCACTGGATTTTCTCAATATAGTATTCAGCAAAATTTTTGCAAGATAACACACGGACTTTATCAAAATATAACGATATAATCTATTAAAAAAGTGCAATTCATAATTCATGACAATACCATGACAGTGCGAAATGCGATGCTGTGTCATGCGGAAATTAGCAGGGCCTCTTCTAGAAAAGTACCCAAATGGCAAGAGTACTCTGAGTCTCGATATGCAGGATGTCACAGTCATAACTGACATTGATGTCATGTCAGCCGGTTATTCTTAGCGGTACATGTTTTTATGCATTAATATATATGTTTTCTCAGACGTACATGTATGGAATTTGACCTTGAAGACAGATTTTTAAAAGGGTTCCAAATATATATATAAATATATATAATATATATACTGGAGAATATAACTTAACAAATCCACTCAGACGGGACACATGGACCTCAAATGTGGGGCCCCCTTAGGCACGGGGCCTGGGGCAGTCCCCCCACTTGCCACCCCCAAACACCACTTTTGCAACCAACCTCTACATTTAACTAGACTTCTGCTTAAATTAAAACACATTTGTGTTACTCAGGAAGGGATTGCTCTTCTTTATCGTGCTTATTTAGGTTTTGCTGTTTTTATAAGTCATTACCTAGTAAGGATCAGAGAGAAGGATATAAAACTGCAGAGACATTTCCATTTAGTGTTGTTTACATCCCCTATCTGCCTACTCTTTGTTTAGTTGTCAGTATTTAAATTCAATTAAGAAGCAAACTTAAACAAAAAGACAATTAGCAAAAAAAAAAATCAGAAAAAAGAGCAAAAGAGAGCTTTAATTATGTAAAAGCAGCAAAAGTAAAAATATAAAGTCTTCGAAATTTTATATCAAATTTCAAAATGACATGATTGCAATCTACAGTACACAGGTAAAATACAAAAAAGTGCCAACAAATTAAACAATGAGGTTGATTAAAATATGTATGAGTAACTGATTGTGAAACTGCATGAAACAAATGCCTGTATTCACAAGGGACCATCTGAAATGGTCATGAGAAACATCACTGTAGCAGGCACTTGTATGGCACACTAGATAAAATGGGTGATACAGAGCACAAAAATATTTTTCTTCCCAGACAGATCAGTATGTAGAATCTTCAAGGCATTTTTCTCACCTTCAATTAAAAGTAGCGTATTAGAAACTATTTTTTAGATTCATTATACTAATCCAACCTTGAAATCACTTGTAAGTCATGGTCCCTTCTTGATAGAGCAAGAGGGTTTAATTAAAGTTGCGATCCAGAAACGTACTCATGATTATTTTTATATGTGAAACAGATTTATATAAGCTGTTAAGAAAGTAAAGTTTTTAGAATGCATTTCACCATAGTTGCCATCCAAGTAAGTTTACATAAAGTACAGTCACTTCCTGATTTTCACAATGTGGGTGTTTTTCTTTGTTTTCCAAGCACACTTTTCAGATTATTTAATGGTAAATCCATGAATACACCATTCTGCTACGTGGTACAGGTTCTTCATTTTCTCTGTAAATAGTCTACAATATAATTTGTGTTTCTCAGCTAACAATTGGCAGCATAGCCGACCAAAGATAATTCAGATTATATAAGGTACTTACTTGCTGTAAACCTAAGGGTAATTTTAGTTATTCATATTGTAATGCTGTTGACTAGTTGCATCTACCAAGGTTGAGTCACCCATAGTATAAGCAGGCAGGTGTCTATAAAAATGACATGCCTATAAAGTTGCGAATCAGTATTTCAACTAGTACAGCATCGACGAACAGTCCTTTTATATTCTAACTAGTGTGGCAACAGTGAGCAGTCCTTTTAAGAATGGTTGGCCACCTAAAAGAGCCGTGCAAAATGTGGATAATCCATTCAGGTACTCGGTGACAGCGCAACATTAGTGTCAGAGGTGGGATGAAAGGAAGATCTAAAGTTCAATTTTAGCAAGTGCTGAGTGCTGTGGAGTCTGCAGTAGACTTATTTACCTCTTTTGAGGAGTGCTGGAGAGTCTCAAGGCTGAGATCTGGAATGAAGTTTGCAGCATCAGTACAGGAGGGGATACAGCTATGAGACTGCTACCTCTGTAGCTCCACCAATGCTTTTCCATCTGCTAAGGCTCATTGGCCTGAGTGTGAATACCAATGGAGTTTCCTGCTCAGAGAGCTGGGAAGCAGTAAGGCAGATCAAGTTGCCATTGACCCCAGCATGAGCAGTATGAAGCAGTACCAGCTATAAAACAGTGCTTGAAAAGGACGAGGCAGATAGCAGAGATGTTGCAGAGAAGCAATGCAGGGAGAGTCTTAAAGCTGAGATTTGGACCTGGAACAGTGTTTGCAGCATCGGATCGATGAAGGAAAACAGCCATAAGATACATCTTCACCTCCACACAAGGAGGTTCACTTGCTCAATTACAACTGACAGATCACCACACTGAAGTGCGGTGTTCGACACCCCTCTACTTCACTGCATGAGGGCCCAGTGCTCAGCAGCCCAACGTCGGTCTCTGATAGTGAAGGATCCTTTTTGACCCTGTCGCCACAATTTATTTAGCTCAGAGACAATTGGGGTGGGGGGCATTTGGGTTATCAGATCCTGCCCCAGCAAAGGATTCCAAATTGGCCCTTTGTGGCAGAAGATAGCCCTGGACAAGGTGCCAGTCCATAAGGCCCATTTGAATACACATACCCACAAAGGGCTAATTTGGAATAATTTAATTTAGTTAATCTAAACTGCATGTCTTTGGGGATATGAGAGCAAAAGTGGTGCACCAGAGGCAAGCACACACAGACATGGAGAGAACAAGCAGTGTTCACATGCACAACAACTGGTCATGGGATTCAAATCCAGCACGCTGATTCATGAAGCAGCAATGCAATACCACACTGCCCTATTCAAAATTACTATGTTTTAGAATTTAAGTTAATAGAAGAAAAGCAAAACAAAGAAAACCAAAAACATACAAAATTCGGCAACATGTATAGAAGGTAGTAAGGAAGTATGCCAAGGCTGAAGATATCCCTAGAGAGTCATCATTCAGGGAAGCCAAGAGTCCTGCTATATTCTTAAAACAGTATCTTAATATAAATAATCCTATACAACTGCTTAGCTTTTTTGCATTATTCTTTTCAAATCTATTGCAGGAAAAAAAATAATTAATTGAGCATTATTACTTATGTTGTTGCATTTCAATTTTCTTTAAACAAATGAAAACTTTCTTACCGTTTGCTGTTTATATGAAAAACCTGGACTTTGTAAATTGTTAATATTTATAATGCTTTATGATGATTAAAACTAATTTTAGAAACTTTTATGTTAAATTCAGGTATATGCATGTAGAAAAAGAATTATGTTTCAGAACATTAACACTTTTTTATGTTTTCTTTTTTAGCTAATAAGTATATTGTGAGTGTATTCACTGCAGATGTTAAAGGGAGTGGGACAGATGCCGATGTTTTTCTTAATATATTTGGAGAAAATGGAGACACTGGTATGTAAATACTGCATTAAAAATAGTCCTAAATCTAAATGTAGAAATCTGAGTCACGTTTGGAACTTTTTTATATCTGTTGCATTCTGAACGTTTTAACATAAATATCAAAAGTCTATGGATTTGTCATCTACTTTGACCAATAGTATTTAATATTTTTTTCCAGGTTTGTTTCTGTGTTTGGCTTTAAAAGACATTTTCTGCAATAAAAATGTTAAGCTGCTTATCTACATAGCATTGTCCTTTATATTGATGGGGGATCATCTTTTATCTTGTTAAATGGACTGAGGAAGGAACTTGGAGCTGCCATTTACCAAAGGGTTCAGTTTATTTTAACTAATCTTGAAAATGGCACAGAATAACAGAGGAGCTAATAAATGGGCTTGTCTGTGTGCTCCCCAAAGGGACACTTCTATAGAGCTTTGAAGACAGAGACCATGATGAAAAACATGTTAGCTCTAGAAAAGGTAATTAGATGTCACTAAAATTTGGGATTAAATGATCATTTTAATTAAGATGTCAAAACTCTTTATACAGATTTATAAACAAAGATTTAAAATATAACTACTTTTCAGAAAGTCACTTTTCACATCTGTATTGCTGTGCAGAACATTAGGTACAGTATACTGAGCTTTGGAGACAATAAAACTGTGACAGCCAATTATTATTGTCATTTACTGCAAAATTAAGAGACCCCATGGCTTTCTGTGACTAGGGAAGCGTGCCAGTTGTACAGTATATCGTATTAGTGGAGTGGGCTTTTATTAATATTGTTTAGTGTGTGACCCACAGTTTTAAAGAAATAGAAGCAAACATGCATGGTATATCCCTGCTGTGACAGTAATTTGTAAGTTCATAATTCTGATGTGTGGTGTAATGTTTTACACTTATAAGCTTTAAGGATTTTGATTTCTTGGGAAAAGCATCTTATTTAACTTGAATCAAAGTGTTATTTTTACAAAATGACAAAAAGTAAATATTTTGATCACCTTTGTATTTTTTTTAGGTGAAAGGAGACTGGATAATGATAAAAATAACTTTGAAAGAGGTGCAGAAGATAAGTTTACAATTGAGGCCCCCAACCTGGGACGCTTGAGAAAGATTACCATTGGCCATAACAACAAGGGCTCTTCTGCTGGCTGGTTTCTTGATAAGGTATTTTATGTGCATGACCTGAGCTTGATTCTGTTTATATGGGATAATAATTTTGACAAACATATGTTTACAAGTTAATGTAATATAAACTATGACAGTTTCCTGTTGGTTATAATTGTCTGTAAGGTTTAGACAAGACACCTTGTGCTCATCATTCCTGGAAAGTCTGATGGACAGCTTCTAAAGAGATTTTCTGTTTGCTGAGGCTTTGCCCACAACCAGACAAGTGCCACCAAGGGAGGGCGATACTCCCCCGGTGGCCCCCCAATAACCAAAAGAACTTCATTTACTTTTATTCTGGTATGAAGCTACTTACAGAAGTATTAATGTACACTACATAGGGAACTTTATGGGAAAGTATTGTTTGTTTTCAACCCTCCCATTACGTTCACTTTCCAGTTAATGTGAAATGTTTAGAAGACAACGTCTATGTGCACTGGTGACTTAATGTGGTTCAGTTTATGTAAAAGATTATTTCTTTTGCAAATCTGTTTTCTCTTCTTGTTAAGTTTCTTTCCCCATAAGCTTATTAAGAATTAACTTTGGAATTAAATTGGTTACCTAGCTTGCTTGCTGCCATCAATTGCCACGCTTCTCCCACTTTATTATCAACATCAGACAAACTTGTTAAGCAAGATATGTACTGAGTTAGATGTATGTTTATCCAATGTGAGAATCATCACTGGTTAGACCACGGACCATTTGCTGCATTGTGTCTCTATAAAGAATTGTGGATTTCTACACATAATCTGTGGTCTAGTGACTAAGGCTTTAATCTGTAAAGCATAATGTTACTTGTTCAGTCCCCTTGTCTGCCTCGCTTGCTGATCCTGACCAAGTAACTTATGTAGCTGTTGTTTCAGTTGCGCAAGTGTATATAAAAGAAATTCAATTGTACTTAAAAAACTACCAACAAAGTACAAAAATTTGTAACCACTTGTAAATCTAGTGTCATGCTGTATGTTCCCCTTCTTTACACTATTTTGGTTTAGAGCTTTTCATTTTTTAATGAGTGAACTAAACTGTACTGGGTGCCAGTTAAAAAATTATCATTTGGTTTAGAGTAAATGTAAGTGAGTCTGCTAGCCACATATTACTAGGAACTGTATAATAATTATGTTGTATTTTGATTTTATTAAATTGTTTAAAACATGCTAGTGTTAAACATTGTGAGTTGCCTGTTTAGTAAAATCAACTAGTCGTGAGAAAGTTTCAGAACCAACTAGCTACTGCTGCTCCTATTGCTGATGAATAAGGACAAGTGACTGGAACATCTGGGTCGTCCTTTTTAGTATTTAAGTCCTCTAACTGAAAAAAGAGCTTGATGGCCTATCAAACAAGGCAAAACGTAAAGCAAGTTAACTAAAGAAATAGGTGTGCCAAGTTCAGGTAGTAGCCCTAGTCATCGGTCTTCTCTCTCCAGTATGAGATGTGTATGAGATTTATAGCAGAGAGACCACAGGGTGCAGAGTCAGTTTCCCTCCATGGGCAGTTTCTCAAGGCTGTGGGAGAAAAGGGAGATGCTACCATCAGCAATAGTGCCCTCTTGCGTCCCGGAATGGTAGTGCTTAGCTCAGATGTGCATGCGTGACACCATATAAAATTTGACAGACACAGTAATTATTAGGTATATGGTAATAAATCTACAGTAATTTCCTTACTATTATTTTACTCACATAATAAGATTTTGCAGTAGGCTACAAAAATCATTAATACCACATTTATCAGAATGATGGTTTTGATCAAAATTAGAATTATCAACTATCATTAAAGTCACCTCCTCCACTGCCGGATTATTATGTTCAAAAAATAGCTGGACATATTAGAGTTAAATTCGAAAATAATTAAAAATGTACTGGGCGAGCTTTTTTTTTTCTATCAATATGCACAAGAAAGAAAAATAATAAATCAAACAGTTTTTAATGGCAGGCGCTAATAAGTCACTTAAAATGTCTGTATCAGTGTAATTAACAATGGCGTTCATTTGATTTGAAGCCAACTAAATGCCATTGTGTTTTTACTCAAGATGATTGCTGATGGCAATTTAAAATAGTATAATCCATGGACTTTTTTTCTTCAAATTCTTAATACCAGAAAGGATTTGGTTTCGACACCAAATGCCATTAAGAGTTTTAGTGATCATACTGATTGGGAGGCTTAACAAGATTTGCAGAATGCTGTTCTATATAGTTCTTGACATGGTGCATTTATTTCTAAACAAACGTGCACATAATTACAGCAATTTTGATAAAAGGATGAACAAATAATATCTGTAAACATTTATTTTAAAATAGTGGAGGAGGAAAGCACAATAGAAGGTGTTTGCCATTATTATCAATAATTTGAATCTGTGGGTGCAAAGAATACTTAATACTCAGTGAACAAGTTAAAGTATGTATTAAACTAAAAAAAAGATCCTTTTTGATTTTATATTTTTTCTGTCTCATCTTTATAGGTGATTATAGATGATTTGGGCAACAAAGCTGTGTATGAATTTCCTGTTAATCGTTGGTTTGCAGTTGATGAGGATGATGGCAAAATCCAACGGGATATTTTAGTGGGGGGCAGCCAAGCCACAGGTACATTTAGAAATTGATTTTTACATTTTATGGTTCTTGCAGTTATATAAACATATTCATCCCTCGAAAGTTTTCATTTTATCTGTCTACAGCATTGAATCACAGTGGATTTTATTGGGATTTTTTTACATTGATCAACAGAAAAGGATACTTTATTGTCAAAATGAAACCAGCAAAGTGGTCTACATTAATTACAAATCCAAAAATCAACATAACTGATCACCCAAGTATTCACTACCTACAAGTCAGTGTTTAGTAGATGCACCTTTGGCAGCCATGACAGCCTTCAGCCTGTGTGCACACGTCTCTTATCAACTTTGTTCATCTGGACACTTTAGTTTTTTCACCCATTCTTTTTCGTAGAACTTCTCAAGTTCTGTTAGGTTTCATGTGGATTGTGAGGAATCAGTCCTTTGGATTTGGTTCTGGACTTTGACTTCTCCACTCCAGGATATTAACTTTTTTGTTTTTACAAAAAAGTAGGTGTAGGTTTGGCTTTACACTTGGGGTCGTTCTTTTGCTGGAAAGTGAACATTCTCCCAGGGATCAGGTTTTTTGCAGACTGCATCAGATTTTTCCCCCTGGATTTCCCTGCATTTTGCTGTATTAATTTTCCTGTCTACATACACAATCCTCCCAGGGCCTACTGCAGAGAAGCACTGCCACAGCATGATGCTGCCACTACCGTGCCTCACAGTGGAGAATAGGTGTTTTTCATAATGTGCAGTGTTAATGGGACATTTAGTCTGGTGACTAAAAAACTGAATTTTTGTCTCATCAGACCATAAGACCTTCTTATAGCTGACTTCAGAATCTCCCATAAAGAAACTTCCTTGAGTGGGTTTTTCTTTATCATACTCCCATAAAATTGAAACAGCCAGGCAACAGTTATCGTCTCTCCAGGTTAAGTCATGGTAGCTTGCAGTTCCTTCATTGTTATTGTAGTATCTGTTGGTAGCCTTCCTCACTAGTCATCTTCTTGTAAAATCACTCAATTATTATTGTGGATGGTCCCTTCTAGGCACATTCACAGCTCTGCCATACTCTTTCCATTTCTTACTGATTGATTTAACTGCACTCCAGAGGATATTCATCCAACCATTTTTCAACCCGCTGAATCCGAACACAGGGTCACAAGGAGGCAATCCCAGCCAACACGGGCAGGAACCAATCCTGGGCAGGGTGCCAACCCACCACAGGACACACACACCCACTAGGGCCAATTTAGAATCGGCAATCCACCTGACCTGCATGTCTTTGGACTGTGGGAGGAAACCGGAGCGCCCGGAGGAAACCCACGCAGACACGGGGAGAACATGCAAACTCCACGCAGGGAGGACCCGGGAAGCGAACCCGGGTCTCCTAACTGCGAGGCAGCAGCGCTACCACTGCGCCACTCAGAGGATATTCAGTGACTTGAATATTTTCTTGTCTTCATCGTCGACTTGTGCTTTTCAATCAACTTTCTAATGGGGTTTCTTTGAATGTTCCTTAGTTTTACTTGTGTAGCTTAAGACATGATACTGACTTAACCACTTATTTATACTACAACCAAGTGAAACCCCTTGACTACAGAGAAGAGATCTCCATTAAACTAATTCTGTGACCTCTAAAACCAATTGGCTGCAACAGTGATGCTTTAGGTGTGTCACATTAAGGAGGGGGGTGACATCTTATGCAATCAGTCATTTTAAGTTTTCATTTTGTTACGAGTTTAGACCTGTTTTCACTTTGACATTTGAGTTCTTTTTCTGTTGATCAGTGTGAAAAAAGTCAAAACCATTTTGATTCAAGGTTGTATTTAAAAAAGGGGGATGAATGCATTTGATCAGCACATATATATCGTAAAATTTTGAATTAGAACAAAAGTGCTATGGGACACACTTGCAATTACATATTCAAAAAAAAAAACACAATATTTGTAACTGTATATTCTTGTATAGTATATATTAAATTATAAATTAAATTTATTGATGACAGAATAATGCAAGTCTGTTTGAAGATTGGAAAAGAATAAATTGTGTATTTTCTAAATACAAATATACATATCTATTTTGAAGTGTTTGCAGTTTTTAATTTTTTCTATATTTACAAGTTGGTTTTCAATTATTCCCACAAGCAGTATTAGCACATTTAACACTTTGGCCTGAGACTTACATTAAGGCCTTGTTTTCATAACTGACGTTTCAGTTTCTCATTCACAAACTATGCATTAGTTCTTGCCAGTTACTGTAAGCTTTGTTTGAATTAACATTACTAGTTACCTCCCCTACACTGAAAGTGTTGACAGCTAAAGTGTGTTGCCTCTATTCATAACTGTGAATCAAGACTCATCCTCAGCTGCTCTGCATGCCTTCTCACAAAATGAATCTGACTGTTTTGTAATTCAACCCTGTAGGTATTGTTTACAATGTCTCTGTGGTGACTGGTAATGTCAGAGGCGCTGGCACCAACTCCAAGGTTCATATTATCCTGCATGGATCAAAGGGTTTGAAGAACAGCGGAAAGATCTTCCTGGAGGGGGGGCAGTTTGAGCGAGGCCTGACAGACATCTTCAATGTGGAGATTGCTGCGTTGCTCAGCCCCCTTAGTCGAGTCACCATTGGGCATGACAACTGTGGAGTTAGCTCTGGCTGGTACTGTGAAAAGGTGAGAAAAGTGGGCCAACAAAAAATACGCTTTATGTTAGACATGTCAAATGTGCACAATGAGGCCAAATGGGGACTAAGAACATGATAGTATGCACAGTTTTAACAATATTCTGAAAAGAGGCCATTTACAATGGCAGAATATGATAAGGCCTGTTAGATTTTAAGAAGACACTTGAATGCTAAATAACTATTCAGCTACCAGATCACTGCTCTTGTGACCAACTTGTGTCT
The DNA here is from genome assembly GCA_026402145.1 of Polypterus bichir lapradei. Taxonomy (NCBI): domain Eukaryota; kingdom Metazoa; phylum Chordata; class Cladistia; order Polypteriformes; family Polypteridae; genus Polypterus; species Polypterus bichir. Next base: position 14,814,804 of record JANRMT010062822.1, read on the forward strand.
TTTGGAAAATCTCCAATAGTTCAGGGTTTCACTAAAACAAATTTCATACTCAATGACTCATTGCTGCTTCTTTTTAAAGTCCTTATTTAATTAAATGACCTTTTCTTTTCTTTATCATGTAGTCACAATGACGTTGATTTAATATTGAAAGGATTTTAGAATAATTTCTTTTAATAGGTAAATGACTCTTTTTAATTTCTTCTTATCCATCCTGTATGTTCAGTTGTTTTCCCCTTAATTGTTTGTGAATAACAGCAATTAAAAAGGAGCACAACAAAAACATACAAATGACAGATGATGCTAAAAATGAGCAGCTAATTCAATGCAAATTCCATAGGGTGTGCATTGTTAGACTATGGTTTAAATAACCAAAACATTTCAAAATATGTAAAAGTGCAAAGTCATAATTCTTCCCTGCGCATAACGAAATTCAATATTTTTTTAGAAAGTGAGCGATTAATGCTGTCAGTTTCTGGATTCTAACAAGACAAAGCAAGTTGTCCCCAGGTTGATAACTACAAGTTTAAGGCACAAATCAAACATCTCGTTATTGATTCTCTAACCACTTCATTTATTTTATTGTTGTAGGGGTGGTATACTGTTCTGAAAGCCTCAGGCGCAATTTATGCTTGCATAGGTTCACACATTTTCCTGCACTTACTCATACCGAGCCAAATACACGATAACAATAAAAAACACACACGTGTCATACAGAAGGCTAAAATATTGGAAAAAATAAATACTCAGACCCAAGAAGAAGAGAGAGAACCCAACAGGCAGTAACTGAGTTCTGAGGAGATTCAAACCCAGGAATCACAAGCTATGAAACAACAGTAGCGACACAGCCTCAAGTGTCAACTAATTCTTAAAAATTCACCTTAGAGGAAATCTTTTTAATGTAAAAAATATATTGTAGACCTCCCCTCAAATATTGAAAGAAACTAAGCAAATATACAACGTCCTGCTCTAGAGTCTGCTTTTCAAGAAGGGATTTTCTGAAATCATTTGCTTCATTGCACAATATCAAATTATAATATACAGTAGATCAAAAACAATACATTTTAAAAGGTAACAGAAAGAAAGATGAAAGCTAAATTATGGAATTAATCCCATAGGAGCAAAATGAGAAATGGATTAATTGTTATGCTGTGAAATAATATGTTTATCTTTTGAAATTCCAAAGCATGTTTGTTTTTATGTCAAAATGTCTTCCAGTCATTAATTAAAAATGTAACATTCCAGGTGGTGGTATACTGTCCATTCACTGGTATTGAACAAACGTTCCCTTGTGACAAGTGGTTGGATGAAGATGAAGGGGATGGCCTAATTGAAAGAGAGCTTTATGAAATGGTGTCACTGCGACAAAAGAGGCAGAAAAGTATGGTTACCTTTTCTATGTTATTTCTTTCTGCATTGAAACTAAGTAAAATAAATGTACTTTTGATTAATGAGATCCTGAAAATAAAAAAAAAAAATCAGATAGATCTTTCCCATCTAAGCAGTGGGAGTAGTTTTAGAAAATGGGTGAAATAAATGAAGTTTTGATTATTAGGACCTGTACAAAGGTAGCAGATAGGTATAGAAACTGATCGATGGATGGAAGAAACTTTTTCCCCTCTGCCTTAATCTCATCAATGGTTATCAAGTAACCCTGGATGAGATAAGACATCAGATGAGGTGAGTAAGTCATGCATGCATCACCAAGGAGCCTTTTCTTATTGCTAATTGAAAAACTCCAGTTACAGAAAGTTGTCTGCCAGAGATGGAATGTAACTCTTTCAGGGCATTTCCATCTGAAGTTGCAGTTGTGTTCTGGAGAAAACTTGTTTTCTAGAATGGTGAAGCAAGCACTAGACATATAAAGGCAGTAAGGAAATGGATGAATGGGGTACAAATGTAATGGGCAGACAAACAATATACAATAACAAAAATAATAATGGGAAATGCTAAAATATGCACAAAAGTGTTTATGACCCTTTGGAAACAGACATGACAAGCAGGGCTTGACAGCAATCTCATTTTGCATCATTTATTGTATTATAGGGCTCTTGTATCACTGCTTTGAGCATGGAAAAGGCGCTATATAAATAAAATATATTATTATTACAAATCTGCTTACATTATGAAAATTAGTGTTTTTTGAGTAGTGGAAAGTAAGTAAGAAGCAAGAAAAATGTGTTTATAAATCACATTGTAACACAGGTTTCACTGACCAAAGTGGTGTACATACAAAGAATAATAATAATAGCAATAATAATAAAAACATATTGAAAAACTAAGAAAATGAAAACATATCTGCAATTTTCATTAAGAGTCTAGAGTGTACAAGAAAGCCTTGAGCCTAGATTTAACAACAAAATGGAGGGAGCACACCAAACATCATCTGGCAACGTATTTCACAACTGTGGAGCTGCAATAGAAAATGCTTTGTCTCCTTTTTTTTTTAAATGTGCCTGCGACACATGCATGATTTGTTTGGTTGAGGATCTAAGAGTCCTGAGAACTAAATAAAGAAAGAGAAGATCTGAAATATAGGGTGGAGCCATCCTATGGGAACTTTAAAAACAATTGATGATGCTTTAAATTGAATTTTATACTGAACAGGATGCCAATTAAGTGAAGTCTATAGAGTACAGTGATCCCTCGCTATATTGCGCTTTGACTTTCGCGGCTTCACTCCATCGCGGATTTTAAATGTAAGCATATCTAAATATATATCACGTATTTTTCGCTGGTTCACTGATTTCTGTGGATAATGGGTCTTTTAATTTATGGTACATGCTTCCTCAGTTGATTTCATGCAAGGGACGCTATTGGCGGATAGCTGAGAAGCTACCCAATCAGAGCACGTATTACGTATTAAATAATACTCCTCAGTGATATACGATATGCTTCCCGCATGGTGCTTCGCATACTTAAAAGCCCGAACAGCACGTATTGATTTTTGATTGTTTGCTTTTCTCTCTCTGACATTCTCTACTCCTGACAGAGGGGGTGTGAGCAGAGGGGCTGTTCGCACACTGGCCTAGAGGATACGGACGCTCCTCTAAAAAATGCTGAAAGACTACCTCCACATTGCTCCCTTCCTTGCAGCTGCTTTGTCTGGCGGTGCTTCGCATACTTAAAAGTCCGAACAGCCCTATTGATTTTTGATTGTTTGCTTTTCTCTCTCTCTCTGACATTCTCTGCTCCTGACACGCACTCCTTTGGAAAGGAAGATATGTTTGCATTCTTTTAATTGTTAGACGGAACTGTCATCTCTGTCTTGTCTTGGAGCAAAAAAGTTTAAACTTTTGAAAAAGAGACAAATGTTTGTTTGCAGTGTTTTAAAGTCCCTGTCTCTACAACCTCCTGTGTTTCTGTGCAAATCTGTGACCCAAGCGTGTCAATGTAAAAATAACAGTATAAACGTATGGTTTTTACTTCGCGGATTTTCACCTTTCGTGGGGGGTTCTGGAACGCAACCCCCGCAATCGAGGAGGAATCACTGTAATATGTTCATGCTTTTTAATGCCAGTCAAAAGACATGCAATAGCATTCTGGACAATCTGTAAAGAAACAAGTAGTGAGTATGGAAGAGCAAGGTATAAAGGATTACAAAAGTCCATTGATGATGTAATGAGTACACAAATTAATTTCTCTATAACCTTCTTCTTTCGGCTGCTCCCATTAGGGGTTGCCACAGTGGATCATCTTCTTCCATATCTTTCTGTTCTCTGCATTTTGTTCTGTTACACCCATCACCTGCATGTCCTCTCTCACCACATCCATAAAACACATGACAAAATTGATTTAATTGTAGATATGTCTCTTAACTGGTAAAGACTACTGTGATGGTGTGGGTCGGCTCCATGCTTCCACTTCCATTTTGGGAGCCTCTTGAACCTGACACTGTTGATAGTCATGACCGGGAAAAACCCGCAAATGAGGACACTCACGCATCCAAGCAAAGGGAAGGTGTAAAAGTGCTCAGTTCAAAAAATCAAAGTGTCCAGAAAGTGCAGTGCTGAAAATGTCAATAAATAAATAATTCAATAAAATAAAGGTGCTGTGGAGATTACAATTCAATAAATAAAAAAAAAATATTAAAAACAAGGTTAAAAAAAAAATCCACAAGCTCCTGTGCCTTCCTTTAAAAGTGACGCCTCTCCGGCTTATCCTGTTCGGATCTTGCAGCCTGAAGAGACATCGATCAACAGGTGCAGACACCCATTTCATCAGGCCTGTGTCCCCACTGCCAATCCCACAGTGTCTGCGGGCAATCACTGAGCCCTCTCCGCCCAGACTGCTGCCGATCTCTGATCCCACAGGGTGCGGGCACTCGGTACTCCCACCGGTAAACAACCTAAAAAAAAGCTGTAAAGACTCATTAGATTTCACAGAGAATGCAGTTGTAGGTCATCGGCATAAAGGTGAAAAGAAAATGAGGAAGAATGTATAGACACAAAAGAAAAAGAAAATACATCGATATATATATTCCACCATTTGTATCTTAGAGAAAGATCCCACTGCCATATATCAATAATTGTGAGGGCTAACTGGAAAGTTTACACTAAAGAATGTAAATTAAAGAAGTGGAACATGAATGAGCTGACTGTTTAAAACCTGTATAAGAAATGAAAAGGTAGCACTGAATATAAACACATCTTGTAGGCTTTGAATGCTGACTGAAGCTATAAGTTGAAATTCAGTGGGAGCGGGTGAATGTGAGACTGCAAATAAAGGAATATGATATCCCAGTGCTATCTGAAAAAATTTTGCCTAATGAGCAGATACCTTGTAGCAGCTAGGGATTATTTTTACAAGGGCGACCACCTATAAGAAAAGCATTACTAATAAATGAAGGAGACTGCGTGTGCCATTTCATCTTAACTCCCGACCAATGTAGTGTGATATGCCAAGCCTAAACAGCACATGTGATGACTGGACCAAGGCCCAGCTTATACTATTTCGGTTTCAGGTTTGACAAAATTATTTCATTGAAGGTATAAGGATGTGACTTGTACCTTTTTAATACAGCTTAACTTTCTAGGAAGAGATGTTTGGAGCACTAAATACAGTAGGTATTGTGTGATGACTGACTGCCTGAAATGTGCAGTGGTTAGCAATTCTCCTTCAGTAGATCCTGGTTGTACTCTGAGGAGTTTGCATGTCACCCCAATTTCTGTGTGTGTCTTCTTTCCTGGATATTCGCTTTTTCTCCCATAATCCCAAAAGAAGATGTACATATTAGCTTTATTGGTCATTCTAAATTAGCCCCTCTATGTGCATGAGTGTGCCCTGTCATGTTTCCTGCCTTGTGCCTAGTGCTGCTGGGAATAGGCTCTGGGCCAATGATCCTGAATTGGACTAAGCAGGTTTGAGAATGTTATGTTATGAATGGCAATACTGAAGATTGGAAGGCGAGAGGCAAGCATCCTTTTTGGAGTGTGTATGTGGGACAAACTCTAACTAACATGTCCTTCTGTTCCACAGAGATGTTTAGATCAGGGGTTCTTAAACTCGGTCCTGGGGGACCCCCGTGGCTGCAGGTTTTTGTTCCAACCAGATTCCTAATCAGTGACAACACCTGATAGCACTGATCTCTTTTAATTAGCTGGTTTTATTTATATTTTATTCTACATTCAGAAAAGCACAGCAGCATGATTTTTACATTTCTAAGAAACATTTCTTATAAATATTTCTGTTTTTGCTATGAATTTAAATGCTTAACTCTCTTTTTATTATATCTCAACCTTTCTCTGTGCAGTTTGCTCCCTTCATTGAATCTTAATAATGACAATTAAAAACAAGCAGAGCAGAAACCCAAGCAAACAACACTCAATCGTGAAAGGCTGCAACTAATTTTGCGTCAGCCCCACAAAGTAGTAAATAACGGATTAATTAAACAATAAGAACACCTAGAATGACAATCAAGATGAAAAAACTGTTAAAAAGAAACAAATACATATAACTGCTTAGTACATTTTGCTACTTTTTTTTTTTTACCAAACTTAGTTTTCTAATTTGTATATTTTTCCCCAAAACAGGGAATCTGGGAAACAACAGTTCACTTAATTAGCACAGGAGTCCAATTAAATACAGAGGCTGGTTGGAACAAAAACCTGCAGCCACAGTGGGCCCCCAGGACCGAGTTTAAGAACCCCTGGTTTAGATCATAAAAGTGTCCATGATCCCATAATTACCTATTTGGGTTAGGTGCATGGAAGCATGGAAATTAGAAATAATATGCTCATCTTGATAACTGGGTGGCATGATGGCGCAGTGGGTAGCGCTGCTGCCTTGCAGTTAGGAGACCTGGGTTCGCTTCCCGGGTCCTCCCTGCGTGGAGTTTGCATGTTCTCCCCGTGTCTGCATGGGTTTCCTCTGGGTACTCCAGTTTCCTCCCACAGTCCAAAAACATGCAGGTTAGGTGCATTGGCAATTCCAAATTGTCCCTAGTGTGTGTGCGTGTGCGCGCCCTGCGGTGGGCTGGTGCTCTGCCCAGGGTTTGTTTCCTGCCTTGTGCCCTGTGTTAGCTGGGATTGGCTCCAGCAGACCCCCATGACTCTGTGGTTAGGATATAGCGGGTTGGGTAATGGTTGGATGGATCTGATAACTGCAGTGTGAATAAGAAGGGCAAAGCCAAGGTGTGTCCAAGGGGTAAAAGAAGATTTGACTTTGCATGAAATAATTTGTAATGGAAAGAAGAAATTCAGTTTAGTCATTGAAATATGTCGACACACAGGCCTCTGAAACAAGAAACCACTGAGATATTCTCAGCAGAGCTAACTGATTTTCAGAGGCAATTCATTTGATGTGAAACTGCCGTGGATCGACTGGTTTTATATCTAAATGATATTTGTAATCATTTAAACGATGTTAGCATAAATGCATTATGACATAAATAGAATGATGTTTAGCAGTAAGTGCAGTATCCTGGGATTAAGTAGCATAACATCTTTAAACCCACTTAATTCTGTGCAGGCTGTTCTGGTAGCAGTGAGTATGAGGGAGGAACCAATGCAGTCTGTGGTGCCACTCCATCACAGGGCCTGTTCACACACTCTCAGAACACTTGTATGTGGAAGTGGAGAAAAAGCTACCCAGACAAGGGGAAAATGTGCAAACGTCACTAAGACGAAGACTAATCATGGAATTAGAACCCAGGATACTGGGATCATTCACAGTAGATTAGAATACACAATGAATACAACTGGGTCATAATGCTCACTAAAAGGGACTCTTAAAATTCAAAAAAATTGAAAAAAAAAGCAGAAGACTAGAGAGAAATTATCGATTTTTTGTCATTTTGGTTAAGCATTCACCTAAACCATTTTGCAGATGAATGCATCAAAGAAAAGTCAACTTTGGACAGTTAAAAGCTTTTTCAACATGCAAGGTATTAAGAATTCTAAAATGGCAATATTTAGTTATTTGCAAATGGTATTAGGGAATAGCCGAGAACAAATAAGATTAGTGTAGTCAGCATGCTTAGTTAGTGCATGACTGTGGACTATCTGTTTCAACAATGAGGCATATTTCTTATTAATTTGACAGTTTTTTTGCAAGTAGATATTGCAAGGTTTTAGATTTTTCTGTTATTTGTATGAATCACCATGCAAGCTCCAAGAATGTGTTCAGCGAAGAGAGAGAAATATTAAGACATAAAACGAAAGAAGGAATCAAAAATTCAGTGAATTGTTTAAAGAATGCAGTAGTGAGTTCAACTGGGATGCCGTACAGTCACATTACTTAGTTCTTTACCATAATGGACCACTAAGCTGGTAACTTCTGCAAGCTTCTGATAGCATAGAGCATTGTGGGAAAAATTGTAGGACAGATTCTAGCCTAAGAATGAATTGGTTCAAGTACCGATTGGCTGTTTTAAAGGGGTAACTGAGAAAAGAGTAAATGAAACTACAAATAAATCTAATTGTAGTAACATGCTAATTGCTGATCCCATTCTTAATCAAGGTCTGAATCAGGTTTCATTTATTTATAGCATCTAGACCAGTCACCCCACTAAATAAACAGGAAAACTAACTAATGACTTTAAATTACGTTGTTCCTGCATTTATTTGTGTACTTATGTTATGCTTTACGGGCAGACCTTCCTTTGTGTGGTTTAATGTATAATAAATGCTTCCTTTCTGTGTCTTTGGTCTTAATGGCTATCAGATGGCGTAATTGCTAAATGGCTTAATGGCTAAATGGCATCCTTGTAGATTTTAGGTTCATTGACAGCTCAAGATTGCTCTCTGTCTTTCATAATATTTTTAAATTTTGTATTTAATTTCAGAGCATCCCTGGTCACTGTGGATCTGGACCAGTGATATCAAGAATGCTGGGACAGATGCCAACATCTTACTTCAGATTTATGGAGATAAGGGAAAATCAGATGAAATGAGATTGGATAACAACTCGGACAACTTTGAAACTGGACAAACTGACAAATTTACAGTATGACATTCTTTGTGTGTGTTGATTTAATAGCACTTTTTAAACGGAGTGTCTGAATCATTTTGGATGAGAATTTTGTAACATTTTATGCAACTTTTTTCAATTTACAGGTCGAATTACCTGATCTTGGGAATTTATTCAAGCTGCGCATTTGGCATGAAAAAAGACATCCATTTGCTGGATGGCATTTAAATAAAGTAAGTCGAATTTTGCTTTTTCCAAATAACCTGATTGTAGAAATTAAATAAACTGGCAGCACTCCATTTTTGCTACCAATCCTCACATTGAAATAATTCAGTGTCACCAATGAAACAAATTTCTTTTGTTTTATTGTCAGGTTTTGTAGCTCATTCAGTTTTCAAAGCATGATTGTCTTGCAAAAGAATAACTGTCATATCCATATTGTCTCGAAGATCTCATTGTCTATTAAAAAACCAAGAGGCATTTCTGAAGTATAAAATTTCCCTTTTGCTGTGCTCTTTTATTTTATTTTATGGTGATAAATTCCTACCCGTTACCATTAGGCATCAAAGCTATGAATCTTCCAACTGAGTTCAGTTTAACATCAAAACATGTAGTCACTCGGTGTGAAGTTTGTGGCTTATGCTGGCCAGTAATGTGTGGAGTTGTTGCTGATAAGCAGACTGAAATGTTATCATCCAGTATTAGCCTGGCCAGGCAATTTGGTTTCCCTTCAGTCACTGCAGAAATATTTAACTCACAATTCATATGTGGTGCTAAATAGGGTCAAGACTATCATGCTGGTAGCATTTATCTGTCAGTAGACTTACCCCAGAATATTTGGAAATACGTTCAAAGGACGCAACACTAGAATGTCAGTAAACACCTCTAGGACAGTGGACTGGAAAGTAACTAGATTGTTTATTTAGCTGTTCTTTGCTAAAGGTTTAGCGACCTACAAATAATCCATCCATCAAAACCACTTTATCCGTGGACTGGAGTGCATCCTGAAACAAAAAATTGAATGATCACTTTTTGTGGGTGCTGTTAGAGAAATGTTAATAGGTGAATTTATTTTGGAGTTAGATCTTTTATGAAAGGAGCGTGACATGGTAGTACCATGTTTTAATTTGCTGCTCGACATGTACTGTACAACAGAGGCAGAAATGCTCACCTGGACTTCAATTGTGTGTAGTTTACAAATCCTCTTTGTGTGTGCTTGAGTTTTTCTCGGGGTACTCCGATTGTCTTTGCACATCCCAGACACATGCATCCAAGGTAGATTGGTGACACTAAGTTGACCCAAGTAAGTATCAGCATGTGTATAAGTATGTCTATGTAAAGATCAATGCCAGCTTTCCACACCCGTAAAAGTATTAAGTATGTTCAGTAAATGGAGGAATGAGTGGTGACCTGTGAAAAGGCACAAAGGTTAGTGGTACTACCTTTCACAGACAGCAACCTGAGTTCGATGCCCAACCCAGACACTGTCTGTGTGGAGATTATACATTCTCCAAGTCCCAGTGTCAGTTTTCTCCAGGTACTCCAGTTTCCTGTCACATTCTTAACAAAGTGCATCTTATGTTAATTGGAGTCTCTAAACTTGTCCATTAAAGTAAATGTGTAATTCTTGCCTTGTGTCCAGTACTGCCAGGATATGCTTTGTCTTTCCATGCACAAATGTATGTTTATGAAATAATTAAGGAAATAACTCATTGTAGTAAAAACGTTTAATTCATACATTCATTCAGAATTGATGCTATCAAGAATCACAACTTTATAGAATTTTAAAACATTGTGTACGTAGTAAAACTTTATTTCTGTTACATACCTACAATCAGCTCACTTGACTGGATCAAGATTTCTAATTTTTTCTTTGTACGTGCTTGATAGAATAACGACCATCCAGAGATGTTTGTAGTGTAACTTATGTAAGGGGTTGTTCAGTATAGACTCTCCTGTCTTATACTGTACTCAGGGAAAAAGAAATTGTGAAAGTTTATGTCAGGGTAATTTGGAATCTGAAGTCAAGAGGTGAATTGGGTGAAGGCTTGACTAGTGAGATGAAGAGGCCAGGTCCACTAAACTGACATTAAATCAAATATAAACACAATACCTTTAATGAGGCTGCTTAGTCCCTCTCTTTGCAAGGATGAACCACTTGCTGCCACCTAGTGAAACAAGTTTTTGCAACATTTTACCAGCCCTGTTTATCATACACCTTACACCTAAATTAAATGTCTGCACCTTCCACTAAGACATTAAGGAAGGCAATCTGTTGTTTGTTATACTATACTTTAGTGTTAATTTCAAATACAGATAAAGGATAATTTTATTTTGGTGCCGATTTACACAGAAAGTGTGTAAGGCACTTTACAACAACAAAAACAATAATTTATTTCCTGTATGACCCAAAATCACACAAGGAATGCCTCAATGGGCTTTAACAGGCCCCGTTTTTTTCACAGCCTACCAGTTTTGACTCCCTAAGAAAACAAGAAAAAACTCCAAAAAAAGTACATAAAATAGAAAAATACTAAAAGACAGTGGTCAGTCAAAATTCAATCAAATAAAACAGAACAAGAAATAAAAACAAAAAATAGTAAAATGATAAACAAACATAAAAATACCTAAATACCTACCTACATAATTGGAAATTAAAAGCTTGCTCAACAGAATGCCTTAAATCTTGATTTGAACGTTTCTAAACACTGCAGTTGCCTAATGCTGCTTGGGAGAGCATCCAAAGTTTAGGAGTATAATGGATCTCGTTCATTTAAAAAGACATGGAAAGACATCAATTGACCCTTTTTTATACCGCAAATATGTCATCAATAAATCTGACCCAGAGAACAACATGCAGGCGAAACGGATAAGAATTGGTATATTCATAAGTCTCTTGAAAGTAAGCCACATACAGGTTAGCAGTGCTAGGGCTAAATGCAGCTAGCGCTAGCCCTCTAGAGAGCATTTTAGTAGCTATTGACCTACCAGCTGAGCCTGTCTGGCATAATATGTCTACCGACTGCGCTAACTCCACAGAGGAACAGGCTGATGCGACTCTGAGCCCAGTCTGCACTAATCTGCTACCATATATTAAGAGCCAGCACAGAGGAAAATGAAAGGAGTGTAACCCTTGTATGTTCACCAGAAATAGATCTACAGTAAACAGCCTTCTACTGTCTGAAAAGGTTAAGTGTTTTACTGAGGAATCAATTAATGTGTAAAAAATAGCCATGTGCAGACAGTACAGTGGGAAAAACATTTAAGGACTTCATTACTGTATCACATAAAAAACAACTGAGATTGTAAAGATAAAGGTAAATAGAAGAAACATATTTGATATCATATTTACAATAACAAATATAACATTTTCAAACCCTCTTAATCTATTTTAGGGTCACAGGGCGCCAACGCCTATCCTGGCAGCTGGAAACTGCACTAGACAGGGTCCCAGTCTATCAGAGGTCCGACATATGCACAGCCTCACTCACACAAGGCCAATCTGCAGTCTCCACTCCATGAAAATACACATCTTTGGGAATATGGGAGCAAAATGCATGTAGACACAGAGAGAACATGCAGACTCCACACATATGTTACTGGGTGTGGGATTTGAAACCAGGATGCTGCATCTGTGAAGCAGCAGCACTAACCACACCACCACCAGCAGTAATCAGTATTATTACAACTCCCCGTTACCCGAAAAACTAATGAGTTATATAATTTTAGCGGTATGACTATGATTGTGCTGTCCTTATGTTGGCAACTTGGTCTTATAAGGGTTGTGAAGGCCGGCACTGTTTTTATAACATCTTCCTCCTCAGTTGTATTTATGACTATTTATTAATTGAAATTTGTTTTGCTAAAACAGAGTGATATGTAGAGTGACCCTATCCAGAGATTCTTGTCTGTTTCTGTGTGCATCTTGTATCAATGCGCAGATGTCACAGTTAAGGCATTGGTGTTTCATCCACCGTTGCTCCTTGATGGCTAGCTAGCACCACCTTAACCATCATTTTTTATGTAACCTGAACAAGCTGAGCAGTTTATCTAAGCACCTACAAAACATGCCCAAGCAGATAGGTATATCTCATATTTACTGAGAAGCCTTCTTTGAACCACACTTGCCAACATAATAAGCTTGTATTTTCTTAGCATTATCTGAGATGATGGAAATTAGTGGCTTAATTATCTAAATGACCACCTATATAGAGGTGCCTTTGAATTTCTCATTTACTAAGCTGTTTCCTCTCATATGTCATCTGTCTGTATGAATATACATACATTTAGTGTTTCTTATCCATTTGTCTAAATCCTGGTGTTTAAACATAAAGACAACTAAAAACCATTTATTGTGCAGATTACATTGGTGAAGACCTTGACTAAGGAGAAGTACAACTTTTTCTGTGGCCGCTGGTTGGACATTAATGAAGATGATAATGAGATTCTTAGAGAGCTGCCTGCTCAAGGAGACCTCGTCAAGCAACCACTTAGCAGTAAGATAAAGCAGATGCACCTACCATAGCAAAAGCAATGCTTTGTATTTTATCTCTTAATACCCAATGTATACCAGATTGTGAGGAAATTATCAAAACTACAGTATATGACTAAAATCAGCACATTTGTATTTTGACAAAGTCAAAAAGATTTTTAAGTTAACCATATAATGGCTAAGCCTTTTTCCTTTTATTATGTAGTATTTTTCTTCTCAATATAATATTGCATTTAATTATCTTTAGGTGTTTTATAAATAAACATGTGACTGATGAATGATCATTTTAAAATTTTAAAAAATAACATTAGTATTTTTTTTTAGAAATTTCATTATATGTATGCATTCAGAAATTGAAACATCAAGCTGAACTCACCATCTGCTAATTTTGTGGTAAAACACAATTGTTTCTCTTTCTGAACTTGCAAAATTAGCTCTAGATAAGAATGGGATTTAATTTGGCAAGTGCATAACTGTTTTTGCAAACCAATGAACTTTATTTTATTTAGCATAAACTACAGCGTGCACAGTCCCAAGGTGCAGGTAAAATGATTTTATTTCTGAACTGTGTGAACTGACAGTTTAAAGTGGTGTGGTGAGCTAGTGGTAAGAACTGAACTAATAACGCTGGTGCTTGGTTAGAATATTGTTTTGTACGCTATAAAGTGTGTGCATTTGTGTATCACCGGTGGATGTCATTTGAGTATACTGGCACATGGGAGTCATGATGCTGTGTTCTAAGGATGACATTGTAAGCATATAAACTTTCTAGCAGGAGCAAGCAACAATTTATTTAATTGAATTTAATTATGGGCAATCATCCTTTATATTTCACATAATGTTTATATCAATTAACAAAAGATTGAATAGTTTCAGAAAAGTGCTCCATATACTTAAGGAGCATTATGTAAAGATGAAATGCATTTAATATTAAACAATGTGCTGTGCATCTGAGACTTTGGAGAGTATAATGTTTTTCCTTGTTATTTGCCGCCAAATACAATTTACAACTAGTAATAGCATTAAATGTATATAAATGAATGATACTAAAAATATAACAGCAGTTAATTATCCAACAACTCATACCGACTTAGCCATATTCATCCTGATTTTGACATTAGTTGCTGCTGACATTTTTTTTCCATTCTTGTTCTAGTTGTCAAATACAGGGTAACCATCTACACTGGAAATAAGAATGGAAGTGGCACAGATGCCAACGTGTTCATTTGTCTCATTGGAGATATGGGTGACACAGGGGAACGTGTTTTGTATGCCAGCAAAAATAATGTCAACAAGTTTGAAAAGGGAAATGTGAGTACAATTCATTTAGTGTCATCATTATGCCTGTTAGATTCAATGACTCTGACTTCCTTTGACCTGGTAACAGAAAAGGGATGTTCAGAAAAAGAATGGATGTATGGTGAACATTGACAATGGTGCTAAATATTCAAATAACTTAAAAACAGTAATGCCTTGTCTCAATAATTCACACCAGGAAAAGCTGTAAGTATTCCTGTTACTTCAACGGATATTTTAAGATAATATATTTGTTGTTTTAAATTTTTGGTGTTATGTATTGTGGCATCCGGCCGGGGCTGGAGCCTGGCCGGGACACCCAGGAGGACCAGAGGAGGGCTTGTACCTCCTCCAGACCGTGAGGGGGCGACTGCCCTGGTTACGTTGGGGGCCACGGGTAAAGGGCGTGGAAGCCCAGCCCTGTAGGGACCCGTGGCCACCGCCAGGCGGAGCCCCGGTGCCTGTAGAAACCTGGAGCCCAGCACTTCTGCCACACCAGGAAGTGCAGGGGGAAAGAAGACAGGGGACACCCGGAGGGCTTCCGGGTGCACTGCCGGCACTTCCGCCACACTGGGGCGGGTCTGCGGAGGAATGCCAGGAAGCAGCTGGAACCCATCCGGGTTCCTATATAAGGGGCCGCCTCCCTTCATTCAGTAGCGGAAGTCGGGTGGAAGAAGGACGGAGCTGGAGAGAGGATTGGAGGCGGCCAGAAAGGCTAAAAGACTGTGTGCCCTGGACATTGGGGGAACGGTGCTGGAGGCACTGGGAAGCGCACTGACTAAACTGTAAATATTGTGTCAATAAAGCGTGTGTTGGGTGAACTTAAGATGTCTGTCTGTCTGTGTCCGGGCTCAAGTTCACAGTATCTACTCAATTTTTTATACTCACACAGCTTACACTTTTGTTGATTTTTATGGATTCTGATGAAGAAAATCTTAATTGGCCCAGTGTGCTTTGTAGTTAACAATAAATGTTTCTTTAAAATTTTTAGACTCTCTTACAACAATATAATTTCCTGTGTTGCAGTATTGTTTGATACAATAACCTTCTCACAGTCTAGTTTATCTACAAAACTTAATTAAAAATTGATGAATGGTGTTTTAAAGTTGTCTGTCTGGTTGTAAAGTCCTCAGCACGCTGCTTTAAGTACAAAAGACAGTCCAGCTGGGTAAATAGTAACTCTTGAATATGTTTCTGCTCTTTCAGTATTAACATTGTGGAGACAGCAATCCTGTCAGTCTATAAAATGTTTTTCCTTTTTATTACTTTTCAATGCCAGTGTGTGAGCATCAGAAGTTTAATGGGCTGAGTTTTCAAACATGCCACAGATGTCAATATAAGGCAAACAGCACTCATCCACAAGGTTGAGCAGGCAGACAGGAGACGGTGCAGCTGTTGCTTAGGTGGGATTGGCTGCCTACACAAATCTGAGAGCATGAGACACACACAAAACAGAGACGGGCATTGCTACTTAGAACGATGGGTCTTCAGGTGCACAGAAAGTCAGAATTACAGTCATCTGTGGGGTTTGACTACCTAGATAAATAGGAGTAATCAGAGAGAACAAAATAGCCACCAGATCAAAACAAAAGTGATTTTAGGCACGAAACAGAAGAAGAAAACCTAAGCAGTGTCTCTTTTTGCCTTTATCAAACAAAATGAATGCAGCAACTATATGAGAGTAAGAATGTCCAGAGATGTGATATCACATGTGATGCCCTTTGCATGACAGCACACATTAGTGGTGCAGCGTATTCACAGCACTAATAAAATGAAAGAATGAAAGTTAACTCTGTCCAAGATTTCAAACATAATGAGGTTGTGGACTCTGTGGGTGAGAATATATCTTTGGAGCTGAACAGTCTCTCATCAGAACTGTAGTTACTTTTTTAAGCAATTATCTACCTCTTTCTTCCAAATGTTGTATGCATACCCTTGAACAGACGCCTTTTACAGCAGGGTGATGCACATTTTCAAATTACTACCTGATGGATTCCAGTGCCAAGTTGCACTAAAGCTGCTTGCCCTGAACATGGCATCTGTAAACCTTCAAATTAAATTAAAGTGATCAGACGAGTATCATTTATATCCTCAAATATTGCTGATGACATCTGTCACCTTCTTCACGCTATCGATACAGCCTCAGGTTTACTGTACTCACCTGCCTTTCCTTCACTAGATGCAGTTAAGGTGTTTGAGTTGTGCCTCTCTGGCAGGTATCACATTTAAGAGTTGAGTGAGGAGTTTATAAATATGATAAAGATCCTTAACTCCTCCCTTTCACCAGCAATATTTAGAAATGTATGCATCCTTTCAACATTTTAGTTTTAATCTTTTAATCTCTTGAGCCTCTCAGAACCCTCCCTACTCAAATTAGATGAGGGTAACCTCATTATTTTTACAAGCAATTGAGTTACAACCCAAGCATCCTCCCAACATCCTTCTTTGTCCAATTTTAAATTCAATCTACTCTCTTCCTTGTAAACCACATTTGTCAGTAGTCCCCCTCTGGCAAGGTCATTTAAATAGCTTAATATAAATGTTACTACATTAGTGCGGAACATTGATGTGTCTAAGGACTGCCACATTCTGAAACACATAAAGTAATGTCTCTCTTTTTGGTGAGGGCTCCTCATTCTTTTCATTCTTTATTAACTATGATTAAAACAAATATTGTTTCTCATTTTAATTTCATTAGCTCCATGCTCTACCTCTCATTTTCATCTGTCTGCTATATAATAAAACACTAAGGTCTATATGTGTGTATCCAGTCCCATGGTGCAATCTGATTGATCAGTTTGGCTTTGGTGATGTGATTGAAAGAGGGAGTGCAAATGTAGTAAATGTGGAACAGCAAAGGTGTAACAGTCTCGCTGAGAGTTGCCTACAAAGATGGAAAGTAAAAACGTGGGCAAGGAGGCGAGTAAGGCTCCTCTTGAGAAGTAGGCTTTACTGGAATGTGCTAGACAAAGAGAGCGGCGGTCAAAAGAGGTTCATGCACAGGAGGATACAGATAAAAGGTGCTGGAGGTACAAAGGGCATTTTTAAATGAATTCTTTTACCTATCTTCGACAGATAACATGGCTAGTATTGTATAAAATACAAAAAGACACTCTATTAAATGCTCTGCATTAATTGGTGAAATGCAGGATGAAGGGGTCGTCTTTACCTGACATAAAATATATCAGTAATGTATATATGTTCTATCTGATCTCGGGCTCAAATCAGAATACCCTCCTGGTCACCCTCCATCCTGGCTTTCAACTGCTTGCAATTTGATCTTTTTCCATTTTCTCTATCTCTGTACTTCATATCACCTCCCTGAAATCCCATCTCCCTAACCTTGACCCTCTCATTTTGTATGCTCTTAGGATGAGGTGTCAGATTGTCACTTCTACTTACCAGTCTTTCACAATGAGGCCTTTCAAGTCAGTGGGTGGGGATCGATTTGTCCTTAACTCAATTTTTCTTTTTGTAAAAACTTGATTGATTTGTATGGATTACAATAAAATTAATAAAAATATAATAATAAAAAAAAAAGTCAGTGGATACTATGTATTCTTTAAGTCTTGGGCCTTTCTGGGCAGGAGCATGCGTGAAGATATTTAAAGGCTTGGAGCTTTGGATGGTGCAATGGCTATAAGCATAGCCTTCTAATTTTCCGTGTCTTTTCTTCTTTTACCTTCAACTGAGGCTAGTCCTTAAGACATATGGTGTTTTGCCATCTTCTCTCTCACCCTCTTTTTGATTTCATTTGTTCCCTGACTCCCTATCCCAAAATGTTCTTCTTGGTATGCTTTTTTTTTTTTGCAATAAGGAGCCTGTATGCCTTTGACATTACAGTCGTTTTGCAAAATTGACCTCAAAACCCCTCGCCTTTTCTCCTGGATTTTTTTTTTTTAATATCTCCCTTTACCCTTAAAATCCTAATCACCCACATACACAATTTAAATGTAAGCATTGTCTGGATCTTACATCCTAAACACTATGGTATGGGTCTGGCCACTGAACCCTGGTGCCATTTCTATTCTCTATATATCCCTAGTATTTTCTGCCATATGATTTGACACAGCTCCCCACGTGTTCCTTCTTGTCCTTCATCTTTATTCTTGGTTCTGTCTATTGATGTTCCTTTCTTGCCCCTTAACTTTTTCATCCTAGACCTCACTGCTCTTCTTCTCACCTCTACATAGCAGAGGCTTTACTCCTTAAGCTCTATTGTGGCCAAGCTGGCACTGGCCTCTCGCTGCATATCCCATAAATCTCTCTAGTAATTTTTTCATAATCTGGTTCTTTCTGCTTTGTGAATCATCTGGTCATTCCGTTAGCATCTGGAAGCCTCTTGATCTCTGGCAATTTGTGAATCCTTTCAGCCATTTTAGTTTCAGGTCCAGTGGTTAAACATTGTATGCTCTTTCATGTATATCTTGGCACCTTCCTCATATTTCTTTCTTTTTTATTTTGCTTTCTCCATTTGTTGGAATATTGTAGTGGTGGGAGTGTGCATCTAGGGGCAGTATTGTTTTACTATTTTGTTTTAAAAGCACTTCTAATCATTTAACCTTTGTACTCATTTAAATCAATTAGAATTTCATGACAAAAAAATGGAAAAACAGCAATTACATTCCCAAACATGCAGTATGGAAGTATATATGGCACCCCAAAAAAACTCTACAGTAATACCATGGCTTCTTACATAATTATTCCATCGGTGGGCTAGTGCATAAACTGCTGAAAATGGTAGTTTTGTTTGGGAACTGGCTTCTCCCCATATCTGCTGGATAAGATGGTTTTACTTTATTCATCATGGTGAAGCTAACTGTTGGGAGGCTGTGTGTTATCAATTGATAATAAAGTGCTATAAAGTACAGTGTGTGTATTATAGGTGTGAAGGCCCCTTCATGGTCCCCCCTTCAATTACTTTTTTGTAACTATCAACAGGCAGATGAATTCTTGATTGAGGCAGTATCCCTCAAGCAGGTGAGACGAGTAAGGATCGGGCATGATGGACGAGGAGGAGGCTGTGGATGGTTCCTTGATAAAGTAGTGGTGAGAGAGGAAGGGCAGCCTGAAACACAAGCCATTGAATTTCCTTGTTACAGGTCAGCAGATTTTTTAGACGTCCCTCTTTAAAATAAACACGCACAATACTTTACCATACTCTCATTACTAATTATTATGCTGATAAATATTCCAGTAAATGTTCAGGAATTGTATAACTGTGTAGATTTAAGTTTCCATATTTCAGTGGTATTATAAGATAAATGTATATAACTGTTTAATCCTGTTTTAACTGTTTAAAACTATCTTAAGTCAAATAACATCACATCATGTAATATTTCTTCTTTCTTTTCCAGATGGCTTGACAGGAATGAAGATGATGGTCAGATTGTACGAGAATTAGTGCCATCTGGAGATGCTCAGATGCTTAAAAGTAAGTACTTACTATTTATTTATTTTTTATCTTAAGATTACTATGAAAAGTATAAAATCAGTCTATTGAATTGAATAATATAAAATGTTTACAAATAAGAAGCTAAAAATTCATACTAAGGCCTCATAAACATCTGAATTTCAATGCTGACTGGATGAGGCAAAGCAAATTCATCATTTTAGTGTGTGTGTTAAAATCTTTACACATCTGATGTAGTTACGTCACCAGTGATGGGTTGCATTGGGCATTTAGTCTTTTGTGTAGACTCATTTGTGCATTGCAGAGTTAATTTATCATCAGCGCAAACCAGAGCAGGATCATCGGACGGCTGCACTAGAATCACACACAAGTATTGTTATCGACCGCTGAATCTGTGCCGTTCAGGCAGTGATAAAACTGAACCCAAACTACTGCCACTAAATCATGGCACAGCCTGCAAATATTCTTACTTGTGTCATGATTTGCTACTTCTTTGGCATTATTCTACATTTACTTTGATACGGCAGGGAACATGATTGTCATCAGAGCAATGCTTTTGCCAGCTTATCCTAGCATTTAGATTAAAAAGATTCCTTGCTACTCATACTTTATGTAAACTTAATATTTTTTGGCTTTCAAACTTTTGTTTAGCATATTGACTGTTGGTCTGATGCCCTCATTCTTTTGGCTTCTCATTCCAATTCGATTTTCTTTTTGGTTTTTGATCTCACTTTTGGTATCGGATTTCCTTTACCCCAATCACCCTTTTCCTGAACCATTGTCCTTGTACTTTTAAGGACAAGTGTCTGTTGGTCTTTTATTTGGCATAACAGCTTGTGCATAAGCTTTGTATAAGTTACATAAAATCAATCTCTAGCCATTAATGTCATTTTAAGTTAAAAAGAGTTGTTTCTAATATTTTACACATAACTTGGATATCACTAAAGAACTATGGTAATATAAAGAGATTTTCTATTTAATCACCTCTCACCATGACTGTTTTGTGTGGCTGCTCCTATGTCTTAGCCCCTTTTTGCTATTGCCAGTAATGTATGGAGTAGTCAAAAATGGTAAAGTGTTGCATATTTAAAGTAGCCGGTGGCACAGTAATTAACCCAGCTACCTCAAAGTTCCTGGAGACTGTTTTTTGGCCCACTTACTATCACTGTACAGTTGGCATGGTCTTCCCATCTCTGCATAGATGAATAAATTCATGACTCTAAACTGGCCCTGGATGACTGTGACTGTGTGTGGGTGTATGTGTGTGTGTGTGTGTGTATGTGTGTATGATATACTCGCACCTTGTCTACATACTCAAGGTTATTAGTGACTTGATTTGCAGTTCATTTCTCCTAATGAGAATTATTGGGAACGTAAGTGGAACATATTATATGGCCTTTGTGAAGCTCTTAAACAGGGATGATACAGAAACTATTAACATTTAGCAAGAGTTCAGTGTCTCTGTGTTTTTTTCAGATATCAGTTACCACATCTTGGTGAAGACTGGTAATATCAGAGGGGCCAGTTCAGATTCCAAGGTGTTTGTCAAACTGTACGGTGAGAATGGAGACACAAGTAAGCAGTTTCTCGTGGTCTCTGATAATGACCTGCGCAATTACTTTGAAAGAGGACGAGTAGACGCATTTACTATTGAGACCCTAGATATTGGAAAGGTGATGTAGCTTTCTTATTTAGAATACACTTTTTCAATCTTTTGATACTTAAGTCTGAATACTTTTTTTTTTTTGCCAGATTAATCGTATGCTCATTGGGCACACTAATGAAGGCCTGCGTGCTGGTTGGTTTCTGGACAGTGTTCAGATCAAGGTGCCTGTTCATGGAAAGCAGTATATGTTTCCTTGTCATCGCTGGCTTTGTAAAGATGAGGCAGATGGGAAAGTAGAAGTGGAAATCTACCCCAGCGAAATTTTAGACATTGAAAAATGTAAGTTTGATTATTATTTTTTAAATTGGAAATTAAAGAGTGTTCTAGTAATTAGTAATTATTAAAGCCGTAAACAGATAAAAATAATGAACTGGAATAAAACCTATTTGGCTGCTTTTTAAGTAAAGTCTTGTTTTGTCAGTACAGATTCTATTGCCTTTTAAAGGAATAATGTAAAAACATAAAATTAACAAAATTGCTTAATCTTATTCAGAGTTGAGGCGGGCCAGCACCAGTCCTGGCAGCATTGTGTGAAAGGCAGGAAACAACCAGGGCCCACTCGCATAGGCTTGTACATACTCTGAAATACCTTGATGTTTGACATCAATTCTATTTGATCAAAGAGATGTTGCTGTTTCAAGTTTTCTTTTTTTATTGTAAACTGCATATATTGTATGTGAAAGCTGTAAAAATATCAGTCCATTCATTGGTCTTCCAGACTTGTTTATTTCACCCTAGGATAATCGCATGAACTTCAGTCATATTATATATCTCAGCTGCATTAGGCATGAGGCTGAAGTATTAGTCAGTCACTGGGCTCACTCACTCATGCCAGGCCAATTTAAAGTCACCACTTAGCTTAGCTTCCATATCTATGGCATGCTGGAAGAAATCAAGACCATAACACATACTGTATTGATATAGGGAGACCATGGAAACTCCATATAGAATTGAACCAAACTACAAGATTGTATTATTCGCAACTTTGCAGCTGGGTATACCAACCCCTCACTTGGCTGTATAAATCAAATTCCATCCATTTTCCAGATCTACCTGTTCTGTACAGCATAGTAGGTAACTGATATAAATACAATGTTGTAATCAATGTGTTCTTTATCTTTTATACGCATAAAATACCAACTTTATACCATTCTGAATAACATTCCTTCCAATATTTTATTGTGAAACTACCTACAGTATGATACATGTCGAAGGTGGGTTGAAATCTAAATAATCAACATAGAACTCAGTGTTAACATTTGCAGTGTACCAGCTATTGGTACGGTATGTTTTTTTTGTAATGCATGTAATAATTAAATTAATTGCCTTTGCCATTCCAACAGATGTGCCATCTATTGGAAGGACAAATTCAATGAGTTTATTTGTTACAAATGTTGGTGATGCTTCTTTTAGAATGACAGAGACATAGCAACCAGATAGACACCCAGACACTTACCATTTTATTAAGGTGGAAGACTACAATAAAGCAATCACCAAATAGTTTATTTTTAATTGAATTATTCTGAAAGTTCATTTTGAATGTTATTAATCAGTAACAGTGAATTTATCCTTGTGTTATTCACTCATAATCATGTAGTACTACTTTTAATTCATTTTTTTTAGCTGGTTTTATTCATCCCAAATCACAGGGAGATGGAGACCATCCTGGCCATTTCTGTGTTTTAGGGTCTAATCAAGCACAAGACTCCCCTTCATACAGGACACCTTTGCCTATGCTAACATGCACAGATTTGAGAGGAAACTAGAGTGCTTCTGAGAAATCTTAAATTTATAAAGAATAATATGCAAACTCTGTTTCAGCCTGGGAGTTAAACCCTTTTTTATGTCTAAACAACTGCACCATATGACACACATGATAATTTTTTATTTGTAATAGAAATAGGTATATAGTTTCATATTTTCCTTAATAGCACAAGTAGATTAAGTAATTTATTTAAAGCCAAAGTGTGAGATAGGGGTTGAATTTGAATTATTGAGCTTTTCATTTAAGGGCAGATTTTTATGCAATAGATCACACTGTCTATAATTGAAGCCTAGCAATGTATAAATCATTTTGCCTCATTTTTGTGAACAAGCTCATCATTGCATATTTTTTGGAGATAAGAAAGCATTAGGCAGCATGGTGGCATTGCAGGATATCTCACAGAATTTGGACTTTTAGCTAAACTCCATCTGGAGTTGAGTTCTGCTGTTGTTTGTGTTTCTTTCTTAGAGGGGTCTTAGATTCCTGTTCAAGTCAGAGCCATTCTGTCTCGTTGACTGGTATTTTTAAATTGTTCTAACCAGTAACAAGATTACGTGGCCAATGAATGAATCTGACCACAAAGCATCCTTTGCTATGCTGTTTCTTACTCGGTGATTCCATATTAATGTAGCCTCTTATTTTCTCTTTGTTTCTGAGCAAAATGCATGTTACTAATGTGTCCTCATAGTGGTTGTTCTGCCGTTCTACCGTTTTGGAACCATTTGGCCAGCAGAATGTACCCGATAGCATTTTCTTTTATAATTGCATTTGTCTTGACGGTGTTTTCTTTGTATAGTTGTTTTATAGCTACTTTAACTATGACCATAAGTAAATAAGGAATTCTAAAGATTTATGATTTTGTAAAATGATTTCATGTCATCTTATAGTCCATTATGTGAAGGGTAAAGGGCATTTGGGTTTGAGTAATCAGTTCAGTCCAAACTGCTGCTTATCATGTTATCATCATATTTTGAAATTCAGGAAGTGGTGCATGCAAACTATCTCCTTACTTACTTTCCAGGTCACAGTGGCCACTGAATTGTCAGTGAAAATATGAACTAAGTGAAACTGTACTAAATATTTTGGTGTGCAGTCTAAATATTATGCTTGATTTGTGTTGTGTCAGTCGCAAATGCTTGAAGTGACTGTGGTACAGGCTCTCACCGCCTGACTTTTTAATTCCAGATGACTTCTTCATATTTGTCTACTGACTCAGTGGATTGTGAGCAACTGCAAAGATGTTGGTTAAAAACGGACTAAGAGATGCATGCATTTTCAAGAAAGCGGAACAAAAATACTTTTCTAAAATAATGAATATTGCTCTTAAAATGAGGACTATACTATAAGTAAAGTGAAAACAAGAATTGCCAGAAGTTGCTACAAAAACTGTGAAAATATCACCAGAAACAAAACACTTAAACTACAAACCAAATCACAAAACGAGGCGTTATGAGTTCAAGACTAACACTGTTCACGGTTTATATCTGAAGTCTCAGCCAGAGAGCCGAAGTGCTGTGTTGAGTTTTATAGCGGAGCCTTCATGACAAGATGTTTAGCGATTCTTGGGAAGCCTTCCTTACCAAAGGGGCATTGTGCCATAGCAACTCAGCAACAAAATGCTTAGACACTAAAATGGTGTTGTGATGCACTTAAAGTTAAATTACAAAAATATTTATATCTTTCTCAAACTTCAGGAGGCTGGGTTTAGTTTCAAATAAAAACTTTCATTTAATCAGTCGTGGCTTAAATTGTATGTTGTAATGTGTTAAAAGAATGGTCTATCCAATTTGAAGTTCAAACTTATTCAAAATTATTGTCATTAATGTATCACATAATAAAAAGAAATTCTTACTTACATTAAACATATTTCACTCTAAACTGCAAGCCATCTTACAATGCTTATAATTGTTTAACTCAAAATATTAGTTTTATTACCCATCTTTTTTCTTTTAAGAGGCGGTTCTGCCTTGAATTATGAAGTGCGTACTACGTATGAATCATATTGCTATTTTTATGTTAATCCATCAGGTCTGAGGTTATGTTTGTATTTATGTTGGTTAGTAGCTGTTGTTATAGCAAATTTTAAACAGATAATAAATTAGGACAGTATTATCTTTTTTGCTATATAAACCAACAGTGTTATAGCCAAATTTTAAAATAAATTAATTGATTAAAATGTTTTCAAAGCTACTCATTTCTTTGCAACAGCAAAACGTGATCAAACAAGCTTATTTGTATGTTAATTAAAATGATACTGCTAAATATTTTGAATCAGGGTTAAACAGACTCAAATATTATTTGATAAAGTGTAGTTATCAGGAGCTTAAATTTAATTAGTCATAATTGAATCTGAACATAATACTATAAACTCAAACACTAATACAATTTATTTTTGATTAAATGATGCTGAGGAACATTGTAAGAATGCTCCGTGAGGTACAGATTTGTTTTAACAATCAACAAACATGCTAAATCGATTTATGTAGCATGATGCTGTGGCCAGCTGACTAAGGACTTGAATATAAAACTGTAAGCATTGACACCAGATGAACCTTCGAAATTTTGAGATAACTGATATCACAGTATACCACACTAAACCATACAGCTTGCTTTGAGCAAAGATCTTAAATGATGTTGGAATGAACTTCCTGTCTTCTTTCTATAGCTTTGATTAATACTGTAGGCATAAATATTGTGTTGTCTTTTTTCATATTAATGATTTTTTTATATATATTTTTAGTGACCAACTATGAGGTGACAGTCATCACAGGCAACGTCCGTTCAGCAGGCACTGATGCCAATGTGTTCATTCAGATTTATGGAGAAAATGGAAAAACAGAGCTGATCAACTTGAGAAGCAGATCTGACAATTTTGAAAGAGGGTCAACGGATGTGTTCAAGGTAGGGGTCATTTTAAGTCGTGCATTGTGCAGTATGTGGACTAATATATGCATTTATGTAAAAATACCTATAAATTAAACTGACATAACATTGCATAATCATCATGACCATTTACAAAGAAATGGCTGATATGACTGTTTTATTCTTGGAAAAATGCAGCAGACATTATAACCACTTGATATATAGCTTGTTTTTACAGTATGCGATTTATCTTTAGAGTAACAAGTTTTTTCACACATCTTTGCGATTGACTCAATCGCATCATTAGTGATTGTACCTGGGGGGTCATAGGGTGGTTAGGGACTCTAGGCAATCATGCTTCCTTGCCCATAAAACCCAGCTGGGGTTAATAAAGTCCCAACTTATTTCTTCATTCACAGTGATCTTGAGGACTGTCCCTGCAGCCTCTGTTTATTTTTCTGATGGCTTCCCTGTTGTGCTGTCCTGTGATGCTAAGCAGCTTAAGGTCCCTGTAGAGCGATTGCCCTGCAATGCCTCAACAACAATAACAACAACACCATTTATTTATATAGCACATTTTCATACAAAAAGTAGCTCAAAGTGCTTTACATAATGAAGAAAAGAAAAATAAAGGACAAAATAAGAAATAAAAATAAGACAACATTAGTTAACATAGAAAAGGAGTAAGGTCTGATGGCCAGGGTGGACAGAAAAAACAAAAAACAAACAAAAAACTCCAGACTGCTGGAGAAAAAAAATAAAATCTGCAGGGGTTCCAGGCCACGGGACCGCCCAGTCCCCTCTGGGCATTCTACCTAACATAAATGAAATAGTCGTCTTTGTAGTTAGGGTTCTCACGGAGTCACTTGATGTTGATAGTCATACAGACTTCTGGCTTTTATTCCATCCATCATTGTTGGAAGATCACGGTGCTTTGAGTAGATGGTGGTGACGCAAGCCACCACCAAAAGGACACCGGAAAAGGAAACAGAAGAGAGAGTAGGGGTTAGTACAGATTTTAGAGCCACCATGAATAGTTATTATGATGAGTTGGATATACAGAGTATCAGGATTTTAATTACAGTGAAGTTATGAGAAGGCCATGTTAAAGTAATGTGTTTTCAGCAGTTTTTTAAAACTGCTCTACTGTATTAGCCTGGCGAATTCCTATTGGCAGGCTATTCTAGATTTTAGGTGCATAACAGCAGAAGGCCGCCTCACCACTTCTTTTAAGTTTTGTTCTTGGAATTCTAAGGAGATACTCATTTGAGGATCTGAGGTTACGATTTGGAATATAAGGTGTCAGACATTCCGATATATAAGATGGGGCGAGATTATTTAAGGCTTTATAAACCATAAGCAGAATTTTAAAGTCAATCCTGAATGACACAGGTAACACAGTCAACAGTCCACCTCTATTGGCAAACACAATGTATGCCATTCCTACTTCTCCACTTGTACAGATTCTTTGTATCTTCCCCTCTTTCTCTCATATTCATTCTCCTTCCAGGCTTACTGGGGACCTGTCAGTTCCAACAGAACTACAAGTCTTGCTCTGTCAGATATCCAAACCATATTTTGCCTCATCCCTTCAGTGTGCTATAGCAAAAATCTTTTACCAGGTGCCTTGCAGGTTTCTTTGTTACTAAAGGAATCTGGACCCCTGCTATTGAGAAGTGAAAGTTGTATATCACCTTACCTCTCTAGTAAACGGGAACGGGACTTAACTCTTTGAGGGCTGAATATTTTTTCCAAAAAACTCAGTTTTCTGAAAAGCACACAAAGCAATGGTTTCACACATAAATCAACATAAAACATCTGTTGCTATGTGCTGTGGCTGTTTTTGATGTATGTTCAGCATCTCTGGCAGCAGTGGGGGCTATTCGATAGTAGGAATGCACGGTGAGCTGGCTGCCTGCTGGTCTTTGCACAGCAGGTGGGCGGTGGTGGCGGTCACAGTGTGACGCAATCTGGTTTGTACCTCTTATCATAAGTGGTGGTCCTCCCAGGCGAATGCTGCTGTTTGTGCATCACCTACCCGAAAGTGTTCAGCACAACGATCAGCTGGCAACCGATCAGATGATGCTGGTAACTCACTTTCGTTTTCAATATCCATCTCCAGATCATTTGCTTCATACTCTGAGTCCGACAAGTAACAGTCCAATTCAACGAAATTATGTAAAACATCCATGGAGTATTTTGCTTTGTACATTCACTTTGGTCTTGCTCTTGCCAGATGTTGATGGCATTTTAGAGGTTGTATGCTCTTCGCTACACATGCACACATAGAGAATCGAGGTTAAATCAACAAAGCAATGTAACTTTCCTTCTAGCAAAAAGAGTCAAACTAAAATTTAAGGGCAAGTTTTGTTACAATTTACAGCTGATTACTGTCCTCTAATCCTGAATTTTGACAAAAGTCGACATCAGCCCTGAAAGAGTTAAATGCCTTGAATTGCTTCTGAGCCTGGGCAGTGAGCCACTAAAGCCCTTTTAGGATCAATGTGCATCCAGCCACCGACAAAGCTGTCAATGTCAGATTGTCCACGAATGCTGTGAAGAGAGGCTGTCATAAATGAAACTTAGTTAGAGGGTCCCTTCACTCCACTTCTCAAGACTTGACCAGCAAATACACTCTAGTACACATCAATTGTTCTATTCGTTTCAATAAGAATTTTCTTAATATTGCTTTTCCTGTTTGGCTATGGTCTGGTGCCCTGGGATGAACTGGTTTCCCATCCAGTGTCAGCTCCTGCCTTGTGCCTGATGCTGTCCGGACAGGTTCTTTCTCCAGCAACTCTGACCTGAACTAAGTGGATTTAATAAAGAATAGATGAATGATTGATTACAAGTGTATTTCTTATTTGCAGATATTGTAATTCTATTGATGGGCATAAATGTTTAATAAAAATGTTTTTAAAATCCTTGGTTTTATTAAATAACTAGCTGTGTAAGCCCGTGCTGTAGAAACCATGGATTCTGGCACTTTGCTTTGCAAACATACTCGCCTCCATTGTCTATAATGCCAGTGGTTTGTGGTATGTCTTGGCCTTCATCACCTTTCAAATATGATTTATAGGGCAAACAAGCAGCCCCAAAGATATGTTTAAGGGAGGCACAGAGTTCCATGAGTTCTTTTTTCTAGTTTTTCAACCTTTATTGTTTTTTAGTTTCAATGTGTTCCACAGTAAGACAAATGATATGAGAACAATGTCATCGCTAAACTGCTCCAGTGTGAGTGTATGTTGAAGGTGTCGCTGTATATGAAAATCAGATAAAACAAACCCGGAAATAATGCCATATAGGCAAAGATACAAAAAAATGTATTAAGCAGAGAGCAAAAGGTTGAACTCAAAGCAAAAATAAAGCTGGCCTCTTTGGGGCAACTTAAACAGGTCTTTAACTTTCTGTCTTCTGGGAGAGGTGACACACCTACTTGCCCACCACATTACCATCACAAATCACCCCCTTTTTTATGTCTTCCTTCCACTGTCTGAGTTTTCCCCCTCCTTATTCTGCACTCCACTAACAACAGACCAGAACAGGCTTTTAAATCCTGCTCAGAATCAACATCCAGCCCACCAAATTCTACCTACAGAGCTGCACAACTCCTTGGTCATCTATCCAGTAGGTTACACTAGGAAGCAGGTAACTCTGTATAACATATATCCTTCTTTACTCCACAGATTCCTACATAACGGACATAGTACCCCATGGTGGTAGTTAACCATTTCTACTAGTGTACAGTCTTCCAGGTCATATTTGCATCCATGGCGACTCCGGTCTTGAGCAGTGCATCACTGCCTACAGCAATTAACTCAACCATATCTTCTTCCATAATGGGTAATTTGAGCCCCATGATCTGAATATATAATGTATAATATATATATATATATATATATATATTGTGGAAGATGACCCGGACACAGACAGGCGGACACGTTCAAATCACCCACAACACTTTTATTTATAACCGTATTTACGGGTGCAACACAAACCCCTACAAGTCCCCAAAGTCCATGTCTCTCAATAATGCCTTACTCCTTCAGGCTACCTCCTTGCCTCCTCCCAGACATCCCCTTTAATACACACCCGGATGTGTTCCAGGTGCTTCCCGGCAATCTTCCACCGGCACTCCCCAGTGTGGCGGAAGTGCCGGCTGCATCCCTGGAAGCACTCTGCTGTCCCTGCTCCTCTTCCCCCCAGCACTTCCGGGTGTGGTGGAAGTGCTGAGGTCCAGGGCTCCCAAGGCATTGGGGCACCCCCTGGCGGTGACCACGGGCCCCTACAGGGTTGAGCTTCAAAGCTCTGTACCCGTGGTCCCCATAGGTACCAGGGCGGTCGCCCCCACATGGTCTGGGGGAGGCATAAGCCCTCCTCCGGTCCTCCTGGGCGTCCCGGCTGTATTGTCCCCCCCAGCCATATATATATATATATATATATATATATATATATATATATATACAGTACAGGCCAAAAGTTTGGACACGCCTCCTCATTCAATGTGTTTTCTTTATTTTCATGACCATTTACAGCACTCCATCACTCTCCTTTTTGGTCAAATAGCCCTTACACAGCCTGGAGGTGTGTTTGGGGTCATTGTCCTGTTGAAAAATAAATGATCGTCCAACTAACCTGACTTCTGCACAACACAACTGCTGGTCCCAACCCCATTGATAAAGCAAGAAATTCCACTAAATAACCCTGATAAGGCACACCTGTGACGTGAAAACCATTTCAGGTGACTACCTGTTGAAGCTCCTTGCTATACTGGCCGCTGTTTGGATCGCAGTAATCAGAGCAAAGGGTGGCTATTTTGAAGAAACTAGAATATAAAACATGTTTGCAGTTATTTCACCTTTTTTTGTTAAGTACATAACTCCACATGTGTTCATTCATAGTTTTGATGCCTTCAGTCATGAAAATAAAGAAAATACATTGAATGAGGAGGTGTGTCCAAACTTTTGGCCTGTACTATATATATATATATATATATATATATATATAGTAATAAAATAGGCAGCAAACAGAAAAAGGTTTGGGGATGACCATCCTGTTTAATTGAAAATAGGCAAAAAAAGAAAATACGTCTTTACAGACTCGAGTTCACAACAGAAACTAAGTAACAGCATGAAACTGATCTATTAATATGGTGGAACAGAGAAAGAGGTGGAGCCAGGGAGGCCGGAAAAGGAACTGATGTGGCAGGAAAATGTGTTCTGGGTACTGGAAGTGACGTCATGAACAGATGCTGGAAGTGGCGTCATCAGTGGTTTGACCGGTATTCATGTCGCTGAGATGCATGGTCTTCGGCTGGTCTGCAGAAGGACAAAAGGAGAAAGTGTCAGATGACAGCTCCATCCCCTAGTCCGACTGAGAAACACCACTATTTGAGCCTGTAAACTATCTCCCATGCACATGTGTGTGACTATTAGGCAAATATAAACAAAAGACCTGTGTGTGTGTACTGTATGTGTGTGTGTATTTATGGAGCAGTCTGCTCTGTTCACGCTCAACCAGAGCTACTAGATAACACATGCATACACTTTTGAATTTTTTTCAACGCTTGCATGTATGTCAGTTCTCACTACGAAAAGACGTGTGTGTGTGTGTGTGTTTGTGTGTATGGAGCCGTCTGTTCTGCACACAATCAACGACAGCCATGGGAATTGGTATGAATTCTAAAGAAGATGTGTAACTTGCACTTGGTGAGAGGGCGCATGCATGCATTTTTACAATTTTTGAGCATTTGCACAACAAGCTACCATATGTTTGCCTGAGACAGGTTCCAGTCTGTCCCAATCAATTTGTGCCACAGCTGCACTCAACTACACGTCTGTTTCAAACAAGATACAACCTGTCCTGGCCCACCTAACTGAGGCTCTGCAAGTTCGCTAGTATAGTAAAAGTACTAGGTTGGCAAACTATAGTGAAGAGTTAATGTAATATCTTGTTCAAGAATCTGGCATATATAGTTGATAAACACTTGTTCTAGAAAGGATGTGTCCAAGCTGCTAGTCTTTTTCTAGTCCTTATTCCTAGGTGAGGTGACAGAATGTGTATTTTGCATATTGGTACAAAATATAATATTTAAAACATTTAAATGCTGTAGAAATTCTGTTGCAAAGACAGTGTAGATTCAATCTGGTCTGCTAAAATAAAATCATGAACACTGTCATTTTAAAAAAGCACACCTTTAATGGTGTAATTAATTAGAAGAAGAACACAAGACGTATGTGGTTGCCATGAACAGCCTTTGACCCCAGATGTGAAATATGATTTTTTTTTGTGATTTGTTATATAAGTACCTTACTGTAACTAGGTTAAAAGCATGCAATTCAGTTTGGTAGACTGATAACTTAAGTAACACAGAAATTCAGAATTACTCTTGTTAAGCACTCAGCTACAGAATATATGACAGCTGAAATGTGGTGGGATAAAAGCGATAAAAAGAGATAATTAACTACGATAATGAAATATGTTCAAGATTAATAACTACCAATTTTACAGTATATCTTTATTGGATTTGATTGAAGTTAAATTTATGTTTCGCTTAACACAGCTATTAGCTTTCTGGGTTATGATACATTAATAATAAGTTAGAAATGCTTAGGAAGTGTATGAAATGAAATGGACAATTGCAATGATCATTTCAGTGTCTGGTCCTCTTTCTTGTTTTTCAAATGACAGTACTGTAGTTAACTGTATGTCAAAAGAGTGACAGATAAAAGACCCCAATCAACTTGATAGAGAAAATGTTAATTTGGGCTTCTGTAATCTCCAAAAGAGCAATGCTGAAAGGCTAGCTATGATGGGTGGTATTATTATTATTATTATTATTATTATTATTATTTGGCTAATACCTCTAACCAAGGTGACTTACAAGATCAGCAATGATTACAGCTGATTCTAGATGTTGTTTGGAGTTGGAGTGCAGGCAGACTTATTGACATCTTTAGATCCACACAGTGAGACAGAGATGGGGTTTGAACCTTGTACTTTAAAGGCCAGTGCCTTACCCAGTATAGTGCACTGCCTAAATCTATTCAGCTATTTGGCAAATTCATTTTATTAGTTAATTTTCTTCTGAGATCCAGCAGGGGGGGCAACTTCATTAAAGATAGTGAAGTTGGACCAAAGGGGAATGTTACAGAATCAGCAGCAGGTTGCCACCACCATGCTTGACAGTTAGAATTTTGCTCTCTGCATAATGTGGTACAATATGCTTTTATCTGATTTTGTTTTTAGTATAATGTTTCAAATAATAGTATAATGTAAATAACATTGATATTTAAGTATAATATTTCATTTTTAACCATAAAAAATTTTACTCCAGTTGTGTACAGTATTATTGATTTTAATGTGCACGTGAAGTTTGAATTTTGTTGACAGATTTGTGATTTCCTTTCTGCAGCACAGACCAGTGTGCATCTGTGAAGTGTGCATCTGTACAGTGTGAAAGATACCCAGACACAGACAGACACTGAGGCAGCCAGATGTCCAATACACAAACTCTTTTTATTTTCTTTGCTCTGTACGCGCACAGTGCACCAACCAATGCACAAATCACCGGTAAACACAGTCCTTATCTCTTTCTTCTGCCGCCTCTATTCCTCTTCTCACAAGCTCCGTCCTCTTCCACCTAACTCCAGCTCCCCGAATGGAGTGAGGCGGCCGTTTTATACTGCACCTGGATATGCTTCAGGTGCTCCCTGATGATCTCCCTGAAGCACTTCCTGGTGTGGTGGAAGTGCTGTGGTCCAAGGCTCCTTAGTCCTTCGGGCACCCCCTGGTGGTGGTCACAGATTCTCATAGGGTTGAGCCTTCCAGTTCCATGGCTGCCCTCTTGCATCCTGGGGAAGGAATTGCTCCTCTCCCGGTCCCCTGCTTCTCCAGGCCTCCCGGTGGGGCAAGGTCCCCGGCCGTCCATCACAACAGCTACAGTACCATCTCAGTTATGGAGGTTTCCAGCTGTTTCATAACCACTGTATAGCATACATCCGTCTGTCACCCATAGATTACTACATAACGGGCATAATACCCCAAGGTGTTTGCTTCTGGGTGGTTCTCTAGCCACATGTTTTTTTTGCCCAGCTATTTAATTATCAAGGACTGACTGACACTTTGTAATGATGGGCTTATCACACTCTCCATTTCTCCCTGTTTTCTCTTATTTAAAAAATTCCTTGGTATTTGAAGTATTTCATTTGTTTCTCATCCAGCCATTCCATCCATTTTCAAGGTTCCGGTCACTGGGGTCCTGAAGCTATCCTGGCAGCATTGAATTTAAATGTGAACCAATCTTGGAGAGCATGCACACCCGTATGCACATCCAGTAAGGGCTAGTTTTGAAGTGTTGATTAATCTGACAACTTTGGAATATGAGGTTTAAACCTGTAGAAAAATCTACACAGAGTCTGGGCTGGGTTTTAAACCCAAGACTCTGGAGCTGTGAGACACCAGCGTTAACCATTTCCTCACTGTACTGCCATACTACCTCTTTGTGATTTGCCATTCAGTATATATGCATGATAAATTCATCTATTATTGAACACACATTTTCTGGAAAAGGCCAGTCATCAGTATCATAAGTAGGACTACTAATGCATAAAGACTGTGTTGATTGTAAAACTAAAGCTCTCTTTGAATGCAGGTATTTGCAATATTTTTATGTTTAAACAGATTGAAGCAGCCGATGTTGGCAAAGTCTTTAAACTCCGTATTGGCCATAATGGTAGAGGAGTTGGAGATGGATGGTACCTGGATACTGTCATCATCAAACGCCTCACAGTGTCTGCTGTGCCACAAGAGGACAAGAAAAAGAAGAAAAAGAAAAAGAAATCTGTGGACGAGGAGGAGGAGATGGCCCAGCAAGAAGAAGTGTTAGAAAGCTATACCTTCATTGGGAAACGATGGCTTGCCAAGGATGAAGGAGATGGAGAAATTGTAGTTGAGCTTCTGCCAGAAGAAACTCAGGATCTAGAAGGTCAGTGTGTTTTTACGTTCTTTCTTTTAGAAATGTTCAGAGAAGGTCAGTCGTTTACTGTTTGTATTTTTTTCAGTTCACACAAATTATAGTAATTGTAAACGTGTAAATATACATCCTTCACTTTATATATTAAAATAGATTTTTCCATCACATTTTGTATTTGCTTGCCTTGACATATTCATTTATGCTTTTATCCAAAGCACCTTACAAAAGTGGTCAACGTAATTGAGTAAAAACCACTTTCACTTTACCTTACCTTACCTAGGCCCCCACATTTTTTTCTAAGATCTATTCCACTTGATATTTTTTGTTATTCTTTTTTTTGTTGCCAACTAACATGTAGCTTGGTTTTTCTTGAATTAAATAATGTCAAAAAACATATTCATGTCTGTATGCTGTGGTTAGTGGTAGGGTGCTCTTAAGCCAGCCCTTCACTTAAAATTAGTCACAGACACCACACAGTCCAGTCACAAGGGCTTTGACTTATAGAAAAAAAGTTCCAGAGAGGTGCAGGCATAAGGTTACATAAATGGAAAACAAGACTCACCACTTTAAGGCCTATTTCTACAATGCATAATATTCTGTCCTTGGACTACCTTTCTCCTCTTCTCTCCTGTCTTACCAACAATACTGGTTGTTTTCACTCCTCTTTCTCTACTTCCTTGACAACTGAGTCCTTGCCTACACTTTGGTCCCAACCCCAAGCTTATTTAGCTGAAGGAAGGAGGCCTCTTTTAAAATGTAGCCCTTGACTAATTCTGAGGTCATGACCAGTTGGTCAACCAAAGGTTCCAGGTGATCTTTGACCATGTAAGAAGCATGCAACCATCTACTTAAAGTGCCAGATGCACCAATATTTGGCTGCTACCTGGGAATAGCTTCCATCTGCTCCCGCCTGGCTGGGAGGACTAATAGTTACCTCAAGTCCTCATTTGGCCACTGGGACAAGACCTGCATTTCCTAGATGGCTTCTTTGCATCCCATCTGGGCAGTGTTTTCAAACAACTCCAGCTTGGCACATTTGTTCCAAATAGGAGGTAAAATCCTCTAGTGCTTCTTGGTACCCTGCTAACTTTCCAATACATAGAAATTATATATGTGCTGCAGTAGGATGAATCTGAGAGCAAAATAAAAATAGCTTTAGATTTTACCCGCTTTTACCCACTTTTCTGGTTACATTTTGTGACTGTGCCATGTAAGAATTTGTCTGTTTCTCTCTACATCTTTCTCACAGTCTCTCTTTTCATTGTACTCAACCACTCCTATAATGAAGTTTGTCCCATCTTCCTCCAGGACACCATATTACATTTCTGTTCTTCTCTTTACATTTTAACAAATGAACATCTATGATTCCACACATTGGTTAAAGTATGAAATAAATGCCGGTGTTCTGTTTTTGTCTGTTTCTTGTTCTTCGTTGCAATGCTGTTTAAATATAACACAAGTTGTTAATCAAGTGGGGTCCTGTCTTGGGAGTTTTGTGCACACTGTTATAAATATATTCTCATGATGTTTGTTTAGGCAAAGCAGTGTTGAAAAAACTGTATTAGATTGCCATCTTGTTAAAACCGGGACATTTTGAATTTGTTCAGTTATTTATCTGGACCCATAGCCTAAAAACTGAACTGTCCCTGCAACCAGGATGTCTGAGTACCCTAATAAATTAGTGTCTGTGAGATAATCATGCTGCAACTTACTTCATTCATAATATTTTATATTTGTTGCTTGTATTTTATAATTTTATGGTTAGGAAGATCATTTATATTACAGTGGCTTTCAACCATTTTGACAAGTGGACCAGTTTTAGTTACAGAATCTCTTTGTGGATCGAGAGGTTCTCTGTGGAATCCCGAGCAAATTGATTGATTAATGTTTGATTGAAGAGTGAGGGTCCCCAAGGGGTTTTGAGCATCTCAATCAATTAACAATTGACAGAAGAGCAAGTTGCTCCTGGGTTTCCTAGCAATGAAGCTCCGCAGACTGGCGACAATTCATAGACGACCGGCTATTGAAGGTGAAAAATAGAAAGATATGCAAAATAAACAAGCTGGTGTTACCTGTTTCAAGGTAAAATAGAAACAGTAAAGTAATTAGTAAATGAAATCACACAGAATGCTTCTCTGTTTTAAGATGTACAAATTAGCAGATTTACTAATGCTTTTCAAAGGGAGATTTTGAAATTTCAGATCTTTGTACAGGGCAATCTGTTTGAAATATCTCAAGGAAAATTGAACTGCCTAGACAAACTTTCTTGAAAAATACATCCCACATTTCAACAAAACTTTTCCACTGGGGGCCGAGTTGCTTCATGTGGATTGATGGACGGACACATAGACAGGGACTATGCACTTAAAAAGGAAGGGACAGACAGTTATATTGTGTACATCAATAACTTCCTCCATATGCACTGTTGTGGCCAACTTGGTACTTTGACACCTTGGACCATTGGTCACTAATTTACGGAGGTAAAATAACTAGTAAGATGTACGATATAACATCAGACATTGAACACTCACTATCACTGATGATATCTAGATTGGTGTTGGGTTTGAGTACCATAGACTAAAATGAAGTGGTGTTATGATGAGTGCCACTATCTCCACTAAGGCTCATGAACGTCTATGACCCATTATTGACTTATTATTTGGCTGATGGTTTTATTCACGGCATCTTAGAACATTTGGGAGATATAATTGGTTACATTTTGTTTGTTGTAACACAGGCAGGAGAAGTAACTTGCTCATCGTCACAGTGTCTATAGCAGAATTTGAGTCCACATCCTCAGGGTTTGAAGTCCAAAGCCTTAACCACTACAACACACTGCCTGTCTGACAGACATATTTGAAAAGATGTGGGCAACAATGTAGTCCGGTTGAACTCTTGTTCCAACTCACGACCCGACTCACACTCAGCGATTCCCTGTACTTCAGCCAGCTTTAATCCCCAAACTTCTGGCCAAGCTTCAAAATGATTTCTTGGGTTAAGGACAGTCCTACTTTTGTAATCCAGGTTATGTCTGGAAGCTCCTTTGTGTCCTTTCATTCTTGAATTTTCAGTTCATTTAAAAGTGCCACATTTTTAAAGGTGCAATTGAGTCCAAACTCTCCTGGTCTGGGACTGTACACTGTTCTCTATCACTATGGAGGTATTTTTCACCTTCTCCAGTTCTCTCACTCTCTCCAGAAGTAGGGTCATGTGCCTGCAATCTAGAATCTTCAGGAAGCTTTGTATGCTTCCACCCAGGCAACAGTTCATTGTAGCTCACACTAGCTCTTGGGAGTCCTTATCTATTTTACTACTAGGCCAACCAACATTGTAACAGAACTTAACCACCTGCTGGCAGTTCCCTTCCTGCTTCACTAATTAAGTTGATCTTTTCAATAAGTATATTAAATTATATACATTATTATATGCAAACCTGGAATATCTGTAAACAAATATGATTTTATGAGTGGGCATAAGGCATTTTCTTCTATTTAAAAA
The DNA here is from genome assembly GCA_026402145.1 of Polypterus bichir lapradei. NCBI lineage: Eukaryota > Metazoa > Chordata > Cladistia > Polypteriformes > Polypteridae > Polypterus > Polypterus bichir. The sequence continues at coordinate 14,853,176 of JANRMT010062822.1, forward strand.
ATGCAACCATTTGCTTTGACTACTGAAGTATTAACACAGGCTACTGTAGCAGATTTTTTCACTTTCTTTATTTCCTTTGCAAGAGTAGTTGTGAAGCATTAAGAAATAAACACCCAAAAAAAACAGTCTACCATTATGTGTAAGTGCAAAGTTTGAAAAATGGAAACTTAACTGTGGAAAACATGAATCGTGTGAAAATGTCATCAGCACCCTCAATGTATTCATCATCAGATCAGCAGCCTGTTTGTATTATTTGACTCCATTAGGCTTCACTGGGTTTTTCTCCCTTGACAATAGACCTAAATAAACTGGATTTTACTTCGCCAACCTCTTGTTTAGTCATGTTATTTTATAACTTTTATAATCCAGACAGGGGTCTTGCAGGTCTGGAGCCTCAACCAGCTAGCATACTGCACAAGGCAGGAGTAAACCCTGGATAGGCCACCGGTCCATCGCAGGGCAAACACACACGCATCTGAAACACACACTAGGGCCAATTTAACGTTGCCAATTCACCTAACCTGGATGTCTTTGGACAGTTAGAGGAAACCCACACTGACAGAGGGAGAACATGTAAGCTCCACACAGGGAGGGCCTAGGTTGCAGGCTCTAGAATCCTTACTGCGAGGTGCCCCACTTATTTAGTATTAAAGTTATTTTACAGAGTTACTGTATATGAGCATTTACAATAATTGTTTGCTTGGCCAAAATCAATTCCTTTAGCTTAATGTATAGGAGTTGTTTTATTTTTATTATCTAATTTGATGATGCTGCTGTATGCAAATGAACAAAACAATTTAGGTTACTGTAATATCCATTAATACAAGATGTGATGGACTGAACATTCAAAGGATGAGGAGGAGGAGGTTAGGAGCACACACTGATACACCATGTTGCCGCACCCACCACATAACAAACCACCTCAAGATCCCAGATTAGGACCCGAGTGCAGCTATGCGATGGGTGACACCTCAGCACCACACTAGTTCATATGGAATGGAACAAAGGTTTTTGTTTTTCAAGTCCCAGTATTTAGGGTTGCAAATAATTTCACCGGAGTGGACACTGAAACACCCTACCTGCTTCTAATATAGTTTTTCTTGCATTCTGCAAAGTGGAATAATCTGTTTCTGTTTTCTCTCTCATTCCCATCTTGAGGACCCTGTCCCATTTTGTCCTTTTTTATCAAACCACAGGGCTGAGTTTGTAAAAGTACCTAGAAAGGTGGATTCTCATCTGAGATCGCTGGTCATCGGGCAGATTTGAGACTTTATCTTCTCTTGCGAGGGATTCCACTTCTGGTCAAGAGTAACAGCAGCAGTCCTCTCTGTCTTTTGTGTTACCTCCTCCAAAGGTGTGCTGGTGCTCACATGTTCAGTCATATAAAAAAGTTTGGGAACCCCTCTTAATTCTTTGGATTTTTGTTTATCATTGGCTGAGCTTTCAAAGTAGCAACTTCCTTTTAATATATCACATGCCTTATGGAAACAGTAGTATTTCAGCAGTGACATTAAGTTTATTGTAATTAATAGAAAATATGCAATATGCATCATAACAAAATTAGACAGGTGCATAAATTTGGCCACCCCAACAGAGATATTACATCAGTACTTAGTTGAGCCTCCTTTTGCAAATATAACAGTCTCTAGACGTCTCCTATAGCCTTTGATGAGTGTCTGGATTCTGGATGGAGGTATTTTTGACCATTCTTCCATACAAAATCTCTCCAGTTCAGTTAAATTTGATGGCTGCCAAGCATGGACAGCCTTCTTCAAATCATCCCATAGATTTTCGATGACATTCAAGTCAGGGGACTGTGATGGCCATTCCAGAACATTGTACTTCTCCTCTGCATGAATGCCTTTGTAGATTTCGAACTTTGTTTTGGGTCATTATCTTGTCGGAATATCCAACCCCTGTGTAACTTCAACTTTGTGACTGATGCTTGAACATTATCCTGAAGAATTTGTTGATATTGGGTTGAATTCATCCAACCCTCGACTTTAACAAGGGCTCCAGTCCCTGAACTAGCCACACAGCCCCACATCATGATGGAACCTTCACCAAATTTGACAGTAGGTAGCAGATGTTTTTCTTGGAATGCGGTTTTCTTCTTCCACCATGCAAAGCGCTTTTTGTTATGACCAAATAACTCAATTGTTCTCTCATCAGTCCAAAGCACTTTCTTCCAAAATGAATCTGGCTTGTCTAAATGAGCATTTGCATACAAAAAGCGACTCTGTTTGTTGCGTGAGTGCAGAAAGGGCTTCTTTCTCATCACCCTGCCATACAGATGTTATTTGTGCAAATTGCGCTAAATTGTAGAACGATGTACAGATACACCATCTGCAGCAAGATGTTCTTGCAGTTCTTTGGAGGTGATCTGTGGGTTGTCTGCAACCATTATCAAAATCCTGCACATAAGCCGCTTCTGTATTTTTCTTTGCCTGCCAGACCTGGGTTTATCAGCAAGCGTGCCTGTGGCCTTCCATTTCCTGATTACATTCCATCCAGCCATCCATTTCTCAACACGCTGAATCCGAACACAGGGTCACGGGGGTCTGCTGGAGCCAATCCCAGCCAACACAGGACACAAGGCAGGAACCCACCCTGGGCAGTGATTACATTCCTTACAGTTGAAACTGACAGTTTAAACCTCTGAGATAGATTTTTGTAGCCTTCCCCTAAACCATGATACTGAACAATCTTTGTTTTCAGA
>JANRMT010062822.1:14862486-14886063 GCA_026402145.1 Polypterus bichir lapradei
TATCTATCTATCTATCTATCTATCTATCTATCTATCTATCTATCTATCTATCTATCTATCAAGCGTCTGTAAAAAGCCAAATAAAGGTCTAATAAAAAATTCTATGTTTAATGCAGAAAACACATACGAAGTTCATGTTTTCACTGGGACAGTGTTGGGTGCTGGAACAGATGCAAATGTCTTCATCAATATTTATGGAGAAAATGGAGACACGGGAGAACGTCATTTGAAGAAGTCAAATAAACTCAATAAGTTTGAAAAGGGACAGGTACTGTATATTGTTATGTTGTCTTGGTGTGATTTAGCTGTTAAAGAAGCAGTAATATTAAAATAAAAATTACTTTGCACTGCTGCCTAAAATGAAACCTAATAATGGTGATATTAATTTTTAAAGTGAATCTTTAAAGAATTTGTGTTTTTTTTTTAATCTTAAATCTTTTGGTCAAAGCAGAATTAGCTTCAACACAGTACCCAATGCAGCATGTTCACGGCCTCTTCAGAGAGGAAGATTCATACACATATCTACAGACATGAATATTGGTAACTGGTCAAACTTTGAGTACATTAAGTTTAATGTGTTCAAAATATGTGTTTGCTTATATCCAGTACATAAAGTTGATTCAGAAAGTGTTCAGACTTTTCACTTTGTTCACATTTTGCTATGTTGCAGGCCTTATGCTACAATCATTTAAATAATACTTTTTTTAAAACAGTAAAACACTTAAATATCACATTAACTTAATTGTTCAGACCCTTTCCTTTGAAACTTTAAATATGGCTCAGATGCAATGTATTGGTCATCTTTTTGCTGTTTCTATACCTTGTTTGAAGTCATCCTGTGGTCAGTTCAATTAATTGATATCTATGTAAGGTCCCATAATTGTGTAAAAACCAAACCATGAGGTTGAAGGAATTTCCTGCAGAGTTTAGAGATGGGATTTGGTTGAGACACTAGAGAAGACTACAAAAAAATCCTACAGTTTTTAAGGTTCCCAAGAGCACATTTGCCTTCATAATTCGACTCCTACTAGAGCTAGCCACCAGGTTAAACTGAACAAATCATGAGAGACGGGCCATGGTGAGAGAGCTGACCAAGAGTACAATGACCACTCTGGCTGAGCTCCAGAAAACCTGTCTAGAAATGGGAGAAACTTCAAAATGGGCAACCATCACTGCAGCACTCTACTGATCTGGGCGTTATGCCAGAGTAGGCAGACAGATATTTCTCCTTATTAAAAGACACATAGGAGCCCACTTGGAGTTTGCAAAAGGCACCTAAAGGACTCTCGGACTGTGAGAAACAAGTTCCTCTGGTCTGATGAATCCATACCTGCATACCTCCATATCTGTTTAAGGCCATTCCAATAGCAGAAGCAAGGTGGTGGCACTATCATGCTGTGGGCTTGTTTTTCAGTGGAAGAGAATGGGAGACTACTGTAGATGAGATTGAGAGAAAGCCAAGCAGAGCAAAGGTCAGAGATATCTTAAGTGAAAACCTACTCCAGAGTGCTGTGGGACTCAGACTGGGCTGAACATTTAGTTTCCAACAGAGCAGTGACCATAAGCAGAAAACAAAGACAACACAAGAGTGCCTTAGGGGCAGCTCTGGGAATGTCCTTGAGTTGCTCAGCGGGAGCCTGAACGTGAACTCAATATAACATCTCCAGAGAGACCTGAACATTGTTTTCCATTGACCATCTCCAACCAAGCTCACAGTATTTGGGATATAATCAAAAAAATGGGTTGTTGAAAGATTCAATATGAGACATACATGTTTCACAAATGCAAATATATTGTCAGTACATAAATCTCCTAGGGTCGCAATGACAAAAACCTTCCATGTTTTGAAATTTTTCTCAATTAAGGGTGATTGGAAAAGATGATTATAATGCATGGGTGAAACTGATAATAACGTTCGGTCATCCATCTTCCAATCTAGCTTTAGCTTGCGCAAGGTTGTGGGGAAGCTGGAGTCTGTCCCAGCAAGTATTGACAGTAGTTAGTAGAAAACACACAGGGCAATGTGTATAAAAATGTGTTGGAACAGGAGTTCCTTTCCAAAGCTAATTAAGCTGATACAATCTATTTCTTTTTGATTCTCTCTAACGTATTAGAATATGCAGTATATATTCACAACTTTATCACAGAATTGTATGGACCACCAGGGGGCGTACAGCTCCTCATACCCAGAAACCACAGACACAGAGCCCAGTCTTGCCACACAGCACGCCTTTATTTAAGTGAGGAAACACTTTTCTGAAGCTCCCCACTACACAGTACAATACAAGCACCAAAAGAGCACAGTCTCTTTTTCTCTTCTTGTTTCTTTCTCTCTCTCTCTCTGTCTTTGTCTCCACCCCTTCTCACCAAGCTTTGTCCACCTCCTCCCAACTCTGGCTCCCGGAGGAGTGGTGGCTGGCTCCTTTTATAGGGTACCCGGAAGCCCAGTGTAGTAGGGCTCTGCAGGCTCGGCAGCGCCCCCTGGAGGCACCAACCGAACCCAACAGGGCGTCAGCAAACTCCAGCTCCCAGCATGCCCTGCGGGAGTCCGTGGTGCTGTAGCAACTCAAGGGGGCTGCCCTCTATCCTCCTGGCCCATCCATTATAGAAGCGTCCAGGCCGTCCGCCACAATTGGAGGTTAGTGCAATGCTTCAGCCTGTTTAGGATATTTGTATTATTGACCGATTTGTATTAGTAAACAATGTAAATGTGGTTACAGTTGGGTCTGTTTTTTTAAAGACAGATCTATCTATCTATCTATCTATCTATCTATCTCCAAGGATTGGACTTGATTTTCCAGCACATCCCACAGATGCTTGATTTGACTGAGATCTGTGGAATATGGAAGCCAAATCAATACATTGAACTCTTTGTCATATTCCTCAAGTGTGGCAGGGTACATTGTCCTGAGGTCACTGCCATCAGAGAATGATGTTGCCATGAGAGGGTGTACATGGCCTGCAACAATTTTTAGGTGTGTTGTACGTGTCAAAGTAATTTCCACATGAATGTCACGGCCCAAAGTTTCCCAGCAGAATATTGCCCAGAGTATCACACTACCTCTGCTGGCTTGCCTTATTTCCATAGTGCATCCTGCTGCCATCTCTTCCCCAGGTAAACAATACACACACAAACCCAGTTATCCGCATGATCTAAAAGAAAATATGATGCATCAGACCAGTGATCATCTTCCATTGCTCTGTGGTTCTGACACTCACAGGCCCATTGTAGTCACTTTCGGTGGTGGACAAGGGTCATCATGAGTACTCTCTGCTGGGGTTCTACCTTGAATATTTGCTTGCTTATGAATACACATTGCAAGAGGTTCAGTGACGGCAGCAAATGGCATTGGTAACAGAAGACAACTGTGTTTTATTCTGAGTTTGGGAGCAAAATGTTCAGAATTTGTTATTCACATAAACAGATACTGTACCACAGTGCCAGATTAGTTAATGTGAAACCATTTTCATTTTTAAATAGCATTTCTAGTATGTGTATTTAAAAGTAAGCCAACATAGTTAGAGAAGGCTGCAGAAAGCATAAAGTATATGGGCAGCTAGCCTGGAGTCTACTTTTAGTATGTTTCCAAATCCTGAAGATACCAAGGTACTACTGATGCTGAACTAGCTCAATAGATCCAAGTTCAAATCCTGGCCTAGTCATGGTTTCTATGTAGTTTAAAGGACATAGGTGTTATGCTGACTGGTGACTTTAAATTGGGCCCCTATGAATGGGTGTTAGAGCGTGTGTGAAACAGTTTCAATGAAAAACTGACAGGTTATTTCAGGTTGGTTCCTGCCTTGTGCTTAATGTTGTTGGGTTACTCTCTGACCACCATGGCCCTGACTTTGATTAAGTGGGTTCTGAGAATTATGGATGTTTTCTTTTACAAAACTCAGTTTTCAGCGATACTAGACAGGTACAGTATATTTTTATATGTGACCTGTTTTCCATCATTTTTCTATGCACTGTTTAGGAAATTAACCAATCCAGAGAACATTTTTTACCCAACCAGCAGTCCACTTATACACTCCTGGAGTAAACAGAAAAGAATACTTAGGTTTTTAAATTAAAAACAAAAGTAAGCTGCCTAATAAGTACAATAAAATGTGAAATATTTCAACTGTTTATATCAGATTGTAGTGGCTTTGTAATGGAAAATTCAGGTTTAGAAAATGATGGATGGATAATCAGAACTGTTACATACACTTAAATGTGGACTTTTTTTTAACCTAAATAAGTTATCTCAATAAATAAAATTATCACTTTGATGGAAGTGATGGAAGTGAAGAACATTCATAGTCACTTGCCATTTTTGTCTTCCAGGAAGATATATTTTCAATAACTGCTATTGATTTAGGGAAGCTAAAGAAGTTGCGAATTCGCCATGACAATGCCCAGGGGAATGCTGCCTGGTTTCTGGACAGGGTGGAGATCTTGGACAGCAAGGATGACACAACGTAAGTAGAGCTCCTCTGGTTAAACTCCTTCACTTATAGTACCACTTTAGGAGGAAACTTCATCATAGTGTAAAGTTTCTGAGGTATCTTAATGTTTAGAGATTCTTACTATTTAAATCTGTCAGTTTTTACAATTCATGTCAATCAACAGGAAGCCTACCAGGGGTCCATTTTTGTTGCCTTTTCTATTTAGTATTCTTGACACAAAGGGGTTAATTATTTAAATTATCATGTCTAACAAGCTGGTAATGTAATAAATACAAACATGAAAGAAGTCCAGAATTACTTTTTTCCTTGCCAAAAATGATTCACGCAGACATGGTTTCAAATAAACTTAAACATGCAACTTTGAGTTATGTAACACGGTTCAAAATTTGCTGCATTTCTTTCAAACTTTTTTTCTATGAAATTCTTATCTGATAGCATCATAGTTTACAATTTCAACGAATGAAAAAATACAGTTGAGTACAATGGACTGTTAAACAGGCGCAACAGACCAAGGGCCCTCTCTGCTGGCAGTCAGATATAACTACACCTTTAGTGATTATTTGCTTACTACAGTTTAGTACCAGAAGTCGTTTTAGGATTGCTTACGTCACCCTCGTTAAAACTAACAAAGCTGTCTGATGTTATAATATATGACATATAATCCATGTTCTTGTTCTAGTATTTGCCTTAATAATTTTCTTTATGCTGTTTTCTAACCAAGGTGATTTAGTGACTAAAATGCTTAGTTAAAGTCTGCATGAATGCACAACAATAGCCTGTTTAACATTTACGTTGCTTTAATTACACAGCATTGCACAGACGGCTGCAAGTATACTCTGAATTTAATTAGTGACACTATCAATTTGTTCCTTCTAGGAAAGTGCCAGGTTCTGTGTGATGTTAAATAAATTCATTCCTTGTCTGTTTGACTTTATGTAGGTACTTTTTCCCTTGTGAACGGTGGTTAGCCATAGATGAAGATGATGGTCAAATTGCCCGGGAGCTTGTTCCTGTTGATGAGGCTTTTCTTAAGAAGAACTCTGACAGTGATCAGCAGTCTCAGGCTACTCTTGGGTTGGAGCAGAAAGGTGAAAATAATGTTTAAAGATATTTTTATAGCTGGTAAAAGATCTGATTAGTCTTGAGAAAGGCTTAAAATAGACATTCATTTATATACAAAACAGACATCACTGAGCAGTGTAACAATGTATGCAACTCCCCAATGACTGACAGTCGGGTGCTTTTTGTCCACTGAATATTAGAAAAAATGTGATGAGAACAGGTCATTCAGACCAACAAGCTTGTTCATCCTATTCACCTTGATGTCCAAAATAACAACAACTTGAGATTTGAAGGTCCTGCTCTCTACCACACTACTTGGTAATTTATTCCATGTGTTTATTGTTCTTTGCATGAACAAAAACCTTTTTAACCTTTGTGTGAAATCTGCCCTTAAGTTTCCAACATTGTCACCATGTCCTTGACACTATACTGCACTATACAGTGTTAATTCCTTTCATAATTTTAAATGTTTAAAAATAAATGAAAAGATTCAAATCCTATAATCTCTCCTCGTAACTCATACCTAGTCACTCTTCTTAGGACTTTCTCTAGTGCTGCTATGTCATTTTTGTAATATGGAGTACAAAACTGAACATTGTACTCCAGGTGAGGCCTCAGTTGTGCATTATATAACTTAAGCATAAGTTCCCTTGGTGTATATTCTACACATTTGATATACAGGTATAACCTAACATCCTATTAGCTTTCTTGATCACTTCTGTGTATTGCCTGGATGTAGATAGAGATGAGTCCACCACAACTCTTTGGTCTTTCTCATAAGGTTTACTTTCAAGTTTCAGATTTCCCATTGTATAGTCAAATGTAAAGTTTATGTTTCTTACATGTAATAGTTTACATTTACTTACCTTAAATTTCATCTTCCACAAAACTGCCCAAGCATATATGCTATCCAAGGACCTCTGTAACAGTTTAGTTGAATATACATTATCTGCCCTCCTGCTTTGTGTGGTATATTAGCAGACTTCACTGCTTTTACTTCTATGGCTTGTTTTGGCCTCTGCTTTGGGGACCACACTTGCACCTGATGCTTGAAGGAAGACTCATTTGGACATTATAGAACTGTGTTTTCTAACTCTGATCCTGAAGGGCTTCTGTGACTGCAGGTTTTCATTCCAACCCTTTTCTTAATTATTGACCAGTTCTTGTTGCTAATTCAATGTCTTTTGCATTAATGCTGTTTATGGCTCAGACCTGTTAATTGTTTTTCTTTCTTGATAAGCAGCCAAACAATAATGAGATTCAAAATGAGCAAACACATGACCAGCAACCTGTGTTCATCATGCAGCATCTGAAAATAAAGAAAGGTGAAGGTCCCAGTAATGTTGACCTGTTCAGGTACATAAAACATTTTGAGAGTGGTCTTAGATAAAGGAAAATCAACAGTTTTGGAAATGTCTGATGTGGCAGAATGAGAGCAGCAACAAGCCATTGAATTAAATAACGGGTTTAATTAACAACAAGAACCGGCTTCTAATTTATAAACTAGTTGGAGTGGAATTCTAAGGAGTTTGAAGTCCCAACCTAGCTGGTCATCTGTTGGCTAAACTTCCATCTCATTTTTATTTGGCTGCCATTTAAGGAAGAAAAGAAGCAATTCAGAGGACTCAATCTTAAAAAGCAAGGGAATTAAAATGATGAGAAATTAAGTCAATTATCAACAGAAATTGATCACTGATTAGGAAAATGGCAGGAAGAAAGACCTGCAGCCTCAGTGACCCTCCTGGATCAGAGTTGGACACCTCTGCTATAGAATCGGAGAGTACAGGTTTTATAATATAACTTAGAATCTGACATTATTATTTAATTGTTTGTGCACATTGCCTAGTGATTAATAATCTTTCTTATATATAAACGTCTACACGTGGAAGTTTGTGTGTCTGTCTGGCCTGGAAGTGAGAAGTGGAGTCGGGGTAAGGGCTCCACCTCCGAGGAAACAGAAAACTTGCTTAGGCACTAATAACAGAAGCGAGGCCAGCACGTCAGCAAAACGAAACCTCCAAAGAAAGATAAAGTTGCTTAGTCACTAACATCAGTAAAATGGTGTCTCTTTTACTTTTCCTCCCGCTGCTAATGCACAAACGATGGGAGCACATCAGCAAAACGAAACCTCCAAAGAAAGACAAAGTCGCTTAGCCACTAATCACACAAGCGAGGCGAGCACGTCGGCAAAATGATTCCTCCTAGGAGAGAGATGCCCAGAGTAGTTCCTTTCAATTACCTGACATCTTTACATTTCAGTTTTTTTTCTGACAATTTCAATAGTTTCTAGGACCCCGGCGTTTTATAGCACGGGCTTACATAGCTAGTTCTATATAAACATAATGTCCTGTCTGCCACAGTTAGTCTGTTAGTCCTTAGACCTGCACAAAGCACCTTGCACATGCCAACTATGAACTACACTTACTTAATAAACCCTGAGATTTTCAGATTTGAGGTTTGATGTTCCAGATGAATCGGATTTGAAAGTGATTACATCTGCCGAGGGCAGTTAAAGTGGTTGTTGTTATTGATCATTCCTTCATATTATTGTGGTAGAGCAGAGGTCACTCAGGAAGCTTCTTTCTATCTTGGACAATGACTCTCACCCCCTGTATGTGGTTTTGGCTAAAAAGAGGAGTCCATCTAGTAACAGTCTGAGACAAATGTGTTGCTCCAAGGAGTGCTGTGCGAGGTTGATTCTGCCCTCAGTAATCGGGCTCTTTAATGAGTTCCACCATGGTCAAGGTGGTGGTGGTTTCATGTTTGCTGAACGTTACTGAGCAGGTGTAGCAGACATCTTAACAGGCAATGATGCTATAGGCAATATACAGCATACTGTGCCAATGACTCCTATCTGGCCCTGTAAAATTGTAACTTATAAGTATGTGCAATTTTGATCACTGTACACCTACTAAATACCTACATTTTGTTAATTTACTTAGAGATAATTCTTGTAGTATGTGTATTTGTACCTTGTTAGCACATTTAAGATTATTATAATTCTCGTTATATTTGGGCCTTTTTTCTGCTGTATTTCTGTATTTTCCTGCAATTAATTAATAAAGTATCTATCTATCTATCTATCTATCTATCTATCTATCTATCTATTGCAAAGAGCCAGCAGGTATACTGTGGGAATATATTTAGGACAATGGCATGCTGTTATAATGGAAAAGTATATAGTGATTGGTAGTATGTGTATACATTTTTCTTTTTCTGTTTTCAGCTCAGTCTACTACTTACACCCTAAAGGTAAAAACTGGAGATAAAAAACATGCTGGGACAGATGCCAATGTTTTTGCAGTTCTTTATGGAGAAAAGGATGACACAGGTAAAGCTGTGCTTATGTTATTTATTACCCTGGCGTGAAAAAAATTTTTCTTTTCTTTTAAATCAAACCCAAAATGTCTTCACATTAAAGTTGTTCTTTTTGTGATTAAAGATGGTTTTGCGTGTTTCTGTGTATAAAAGCTTTCAGAAATCACTTTTTCTGAAAGAGATTTTGCACTTAATCAAAGTATAATATTTCATGTGCAGGCCACACATACTGGACTTTAGGATAGAAAATAAGCAAAGTTTGAAGGCAATTTATGGGCCAAAAAATCAGTATAGTCTTATAGAATTTCTTTTCTGGTTCTGTTAAAAAAAAAATATTTGAACATACTTTATGTTGGTCAAAGTAAATAAATGTTTCATTCATGAAGTGAAATCCTTACAAATATTACCAGATCAAACTGAGATGCATTTTTTTTATTTAAATCTTTCGCCATGCATTGTTGCTTGTTGTGTCATCCAGACAGGTTTAAGTATGGAAGACAGGTTTAATGGGGGTGTTCAGGGGCGTTCAGGGGTGTTCCTGCTTCCTCTCCAAGTGTTAGTAAATGTGCAAGTACAGTACTTGTATTGATCCTGCTTCATGCAAGTCTGTTAATAATGACAAAAACAACAGATGCATTCTTTAAAATTTTTTCATCAATAAGATAAGTTGAGTGCACCCCATTACACAGAATATAAATAATATGGTGTAGGTCTAAAGAAATATACAGCAGATATCATGATCAATGCAATTTACAAATAATGTGCTTATTAAAGCAAATGTTAATGTCACTGTATGGGGGCAGCATGCATCTGCTTTCATGGATTTTATCATACTTTAATACCTAGCTACGTGATTTTTCATGTAATTTCTGGATTTTTATTTGCAATTTCTACTTAAGCAAGCAAATTTGTAACAGGCTTTGCTAATTTTTGAAGCCACTTTTGGCAGTTTAATTTTTGGTGTTCTAAATGCTCTGAGTCGGCGGCAGGGTGGCGCAGTGGGTAGCACTGCTGCCTCACAGTTAGGAGACCCAGGTTTGCTTTCTGGATCCTCCCTGCGTGGGTTTCCTCCGGGTACTCTGGTTTCCTCCCACAGTCCAAAGACATGCAGGTTAGGTGCATTGGCGTTTCTAAATGGTCCCTAGTGTGTGTGTGTGTGTACGCGTGCCCTGCGGTGGGCTGGCGCCCTGCCCAGGGTTTGTTTCCAGCCTTGCGCCCTGTGTTGGCTGGGATTGGCTCCAGCAGACCCCCGTGACCCTGTAGTTAGGATATAGTGGGTTGGATAATGGATGGATGGATAATTGCTCTGAAATTCCCTGAGACGTATTTCAAATAAAGTTTCTACCTAGCCCATTTAACATTGTTGTTAGCTGAAAGTCAAGTGGTCATACTTCGACTGCACAATAGTCTCATTCGTATTTGGACAAGAAGAATTCATAGATTTGGAGAGCTGAAGTTTACCAGCATTTCTGAAAAAGACCTTGTGGTACCCCTGACACGGGTGACTCAGTCAAAACCTAAAATTAGTGAATGAATTGACTTTTCTAGAAGTTATTTCATCAAACAGAATAAAATATGTGAAAATGAATTGTTACTGATACAAAAGCAAAACCAAAAATGCTATGTTTCTAACTTTCAAAATAAAATTCAGTTTAGATGTTTTACCATCTTTACCTTCAACTAACCTGCTGTTAAATAGCTTTTAATGGATGAAATGATCCTCTTTACATGAAATGAATGTAGTTGGCCAAAAAGCGATTGACATAAAGCACTTCTTGGCTTTACCAAACCTTGGGCTTTCATTCTAATATACTGTATTTTGAAAGCTGCCAATCTGCTATATTCAAGTTTGGACTCTATGAGCTCAAATATGTCAAAAGTAGACCTCTTCTTACACCCTGAAAAGTGAAATGTCTGACCTGAATCATGTTGTTATTGTTATCTCTTATGATGGTTCAGTCGTGTTATAAGGTTCACATGATGTTTTTTATATTAAGTTAGTTAAAGTTAGTCCTGCACATCTGACTATAGCACCACTATACTGAGACACCCCGCCATGCCTTTTGGGATCTCTAGCTGGCCAATATTCTCTTTTATGCTGAGTTCATTTCAGATTGCACAGCCAGTTAAAAATTCTGTCTTTTTGTTAACTTGTTTTAAAATTGCATCACCATATCTACTAATAGCCGCAGCAATGTTTTATATCTTGTAAATATTGCATCACATTTCCGAAAACACATTATGCTATCATATTGTTTTTAATAATTGTGAACTAAATGAAAATGAATTGAAATTAGTTAACTAATTTACAGATTTGGTTTCACTTGAAAGTACAGTTAATGGCTTTAATAGTTGTTTTAGCAATTTGTAACATTTTCTTTAAAGAATTAAATGTTCTGTAATTTGAAAATGTATTATGAAACAAAGTAGACACTTTAGGAATGAAGACAATTATTATTCAGTTTCCTACAATGGGAAAACAGAAGACAGCTTTTTGATTTTTAAGATAATTTAGTTGGTATTCATCATATGTAATGATATTCTCTTTTTTTAGCAGCCATGCTGCATGTACTAATCTGTTTAATTTGCCACTTTCATAATGAACTATGTTTATTATATTTTTTAATGATTGTGTCTAAAATTGTCACCTGTGTTAATATCACCTGGCGTTTTTATTTTCAAAGTAAAATAGTTTTGGAAATCCTCTTTTAAACGTCTGCATCTGAAGATGAAAAACTTTGATGTTTTGAACCTGTCATTGAAACTGTAGCTGGCCCGTTGGCTATGTTCAGATTCATAGTAAGCGTTATTTGCTCTAACAGGTGTTATCAACCTCAAAGCTTCTAAGACACACAAGAACAAGTTTGAACGAGGCCAAATTGACGAGTTTACTGTGGAGGCTGTTGATATTGGATCACTGAAAAAAATTCGAATCGGCCATGACAACAAAGGTAAGGAAGAGAGTTAGTGTAAGTACTATGTAATCTGTTAACAGTTGCCACAAACAACAGACTTCGGTGGGCTGGTGCTCTGCCCGGGATGTGTTCTTGCCTTGCACCCTGTGCTGGCTGGGATTGGCTCCAGCAGACCCCCATGACCCTGTGTTAGGATATAGCGGGTTGGACGGTGACTGACTGACAAACAACAGAACAGAAATGTGATACACTTCTTGCCCAATTCCCTTTGTTTTTTGTCTCATTTGAGCTCATTTTAAATACAATTCATAGAATTTCAGTAGAAGACCTTGACATGATGTTGTTTCAATTGTTAACAGTATTGTTCCCTAAAAATTTATAGAACATGTCATACTCTAAATATGGTGTATAAAATGGATCTTCTTTATATAAACAGCATGAAGTTTATGGGTTGTTCCTCACATGAATTTTTGAAAAGCTTTACTTATATAGTTTTTATGCTTTATTATAATATATTCACGCGATCATTAAATTATGTTCCCGAAGCATTGGTTTATATAAACTACACAAAGCTATTTATGCACAGTATAGGAGAAGAAAATGTAAGTTTAAGTAGGGAGAATGAAGAGTCCTCAAAAGGTTCATTTTGGATGGTCTTGGGAAGCTTGTTCCATAGCTGGACAGATAAAACTGAAAATGGTCAACTTTTTAGAGCGGTGGGATCAGTCAGAAAGTTGGCTGAAACAGAATAGAGACTTTTTTTGGGGATATATGAAGAGAGCATAGGCCACTGATAGTAACAAGCAGAACCATGCAAGGATAAGAGATTTAAAGTTAATAACTACCACAAAAGCAGCACACTGGAGGGAGGAAGGCGGAGAAGTAGCATGTGTATCATGAGGGACAGAATATGCCAATCGTGCAGAAGCTTTATGGAGGAGATGGAGAGGCTGGTAACCAATTACTGGGAGCCATGCCAGCAGAGAGCAGTAGTCCAGAACGGAGACAAAATGTTGAATTGTCACAGAAATTAAAGAAAGGTTGTATATAATAGATTTAGACAAGAAAAAAGCAACAGAACTGAATCAATAAAGAAACGTGTGGACAGAAGCATAGTGAGTCATCCTACTGTTGAAATGAAGTTTACGTTGTCAAGTCCATAATACTACAGAAGCACAGATTACCAATGTAAGAAAGAAAAAAAAACTAAAGTTAAAAACTGCTAGTTCTTTGTCCTGTATGGTACCAGATTGGAACTTTGACTTGTAAAACAACTTTTTTTATTCTGTGTATAATTCTTTTAATTTAAATGTAAAGAGATGGGGTGGTACAAGTATCTCAGGAAGTATTAAGGCTACTGTACTTTTCAGGTGGCTCTCCTGGTTGGTTCCTGGACTGGGTAGATATTGATGCTCCTTCTCTGGGGCAAAGGTTACGTTTCCCCTGTGGCCGTTGGTTGGACAAAACGGAAGATGATGGAGCTATAATAAGAGACCTCTTTCCTGCTGAACTTCAGACTGAGGATTATACTCCATGTAAGTACTGAGAATAAAATTATACAGCACAATAAGTCTTGCTGTAATGTCTGAAATAAGGTTTACTCCTAGTGTTCATGCTATCCTGTCCTTTATTGAATGTACAGTATATACTGTACTGTTCGGTATGTACAATATACAGAATTATACTTTTGTAATTGTACAGAGCAAGGAATGTTATTTATTTATATAATAATAAGTGGCAAAAGGCTTTGAAAGGCTTACCCAAAAAGGCTGATTGAAATGAAAACACCAAATTCACTGTGGTGACCAAAACCAAAGTGGTAAGAAGTCTTTAAACAGGCAAAAGATTACAACCTGAAGACAAATGCAGTTGCTCAAGACGCCAATGTTTTTTCTCTTGACATGTCTTCACAAACATAACCTAATGATGTGTAGCTACCGACGAAAAAGGCATAATAGTGCAGGTGTCACCAATGGAATGCCTAAAAACAGTGAAAAATAATCAAAATTCAATTGTCAAAACGACCTCATTCCCAGCACACCTTATACAGTATTACAGCACTAGTTCTGGAGGACCCCTGCTTCTACAGGTTTTTACTAGAGACAGTTTGGCAATTGGTAGGTCATGTTTGATCTCATTGTTATATATAATATCATATAATTAGCTGATCGCATTCTGCATTTAGAAAAGAGCAGTAGTATAAAATTGACATTAAGAAGACATTATTGATTATTCATATATTTTCCATAGTTTAACTGTCTTGTGTCCATTTTCAATTTATTCACTTTTTTTCTGTGGAGTTTATTTAATTGTATCCTAATATGAAAATGAACAATGAAGAAAGTAAACACCAGCGTAAAAGACGTAGAATGACAAAAAGCTTGACGCTGGGAATTTCAAACTTTGTTTGCTAAATTTTATTTGAATGTAGCAAGCATTAATATGTTTCACCTGGAGAGAATTTAGTGACTTTTTTATGTTGGTTTTCAAAGTTTCTTCATTATCATCATCATCATCATTGTCGTTGTCATCCTGCTTTCCAGGTGTTTGATTATTTAAGCTGGAGACCACACTAGTGGGTCTGACCCAGAAATACTTGCAGCTTTTCACCATTCAGTGTTGTCTGCTCCATTTGTTAACTGTCATTAGCAGCAAAACCATTAAGAAAGAAAACTAAGAAGCAAACAAACAAATAAAAAAATAACAGGATAGTGACAACAGTGAGTTAAGAAACTAAAACAATAGCAGAAATAGTCTTACACTAATGCTCTTTTCTAAATGTGGAATAAGTGAAAAACAAGACCAGCTAATTAAACCTACTCCATGATTATAAGAGTGGTTGGCCACAGGGGATCTCCAGAACTAGGTGACATAGTGCCTCTGCAGTTTACACAAGTATTCGTCTTTCAAATTCACAATAAAAACACATCAAATGACCAAGTTCACTATGTTGTAATTTAGTTTGACTGAAAATAGATGCTGTTGATCTGCATTCACTTTATATGGCTGTAATATTTATAACTCTACTTCATTTAAGTAAAAGTAGTGATTTGTGGGCTTTAGATCATGTAGCCTTAAACTGCGTGAAAATTGAAAATAAATCTCTCTGTCACTCTAAAAGCAATGAAGAAATCCAGCATTTCAATGTTTTGGAAGGCATATAATCTAATAAGAAAATAAAATTGTCAAAGGTATTGGTAAAACTGATCCATTAAACATAAAATATACTAGATAGAGGACACCACTAGAAATGAATGAAAATGCATTCAAAATGGAAACATCAAGCAATCCTTCAGTAAACAAGTCTAGAAAATCGGAGAAAAACTACCAAGTTATGTAATTCAAGAAGAAACTTTAAAAAAAAAATATCAATATCAAACCACACAAGCTCGATGGACCTAAGGGTCTCCACTCATTTGTCAAACATCTTATGCTTTTATGTACATCTTGGCATTTGGCTTGTATACATTAAACATCTTAAACATTAAGAAAGCAAGCTTGAAACAGCTTGCTATCAAAACAAAAAGCGTTTTTACAAGTAACATATAGGAGGAATGTGAAAAGGAACCGAAATCAGCTTTCCGTGACACGTGTTCTCCTTTTGTTCACACAACTAATAGCAATAATGATGCTCAGGATTTATTGAAAGTGGTTATTTCAGGTCTTGGTAAGTGGTGATTCAGAGTGTTTATTCAATGTCAGCTTATAAGGTGAACCCTTATGTACTGAAATTATGAAACACCTAATATGTCTATTATTTAGTATGTTGAAACTGGGTAAAGGTTGAAACTACAATTAAAAACAGAAGAGTCATGCCTAATAATAATTTGTATTCCTTTGATTTTTTTTCCAGTTGTGCCTTATGAAATAACAGTATACACCAGTGATATTTACAATGCTGGAACAGATTCAGATGTTTTTGTTGTGCTATATGGAAGAGACGGCATCTGTACTCACCAGAAATCTTTGTGTGTTAACAAAAGGGAAAGACGGATGTACTTTGAGCGTGGTGCAGTAGACAAGTTTATTGTGGAGGTAAGGGGACATCTTTACGCTTTCTTCAAATGTTAGGGTCTGAGGTGGCCAACAGTGCTGGGTATGTAAGTTATGCCAATGAGAGAAAGAGAGACTCTAGTAGTAACTTAGTGATCAGAACCGTAGTTTCCTGATATGCTAGAATAGGATCATAGGGTACAATGGAAGCTTTAGCAGACTTGATTCCGCAATTTTGTTTTCAGATAATTGTAAGAAAAAATACACAAAGTGGACGGCATGGTGGCGCAGTGGTAGCGCTGCTGCCTCGCAGTTAGGAGGCCTGGGTTCACTTCCCAGGTCCTCCCTGCGTGGAGTTTGCATGTTCTCCCCGTGTCTGTGTGGGTTTCCTCCGGGTGCTCCGGTTTCCTCCCACAGTCCAAAGACATGCAGGTTAGGTGCATTGGCAATTCTAAATTGTTCCTAGTGTGTGCTTGGTGTGTGGGTGTGTTTGTGTGTGTCCTGCGGTGGGTTGGCACCCTGCCCGGGATTGGTTCCTGCCTTGTGCCCTGTGTTGGCTGGGATTGGCTCCAGCAGACCCCTGTGTTCGGATTCAGTGGGTTGGAAAATGGATGGATGGATGGAAAATACACAAAGTTCATTTTTTCTGAAGCCATAATGTATTCACTAGTTTAGTACTAAGATTAATTCTCGTATATTGGTTTTTCTGCTTACTTGCATTCATACAACATCCTCCCTTCTATGCATTTTCTAAACCAAACCATCATTTCCGCCTTTTTCTTAACCTATTTAGACCAATAAGGAGATGTGGGGAGCTGGAGCCCATTGGGACACCATTCACTGCATTAAAAGACCCAACTCTGGATGGTATGTCGGTGTATCACAGGGCTCAATCTCACATACCCACTCACTCATGCCATACATATTAACTGTCTTTTTAACTAGACGTGTCTTCGTTTAAACACCAACATTATGTTTTGAAAACTGAAACTGCCGTGTTAGAAATGTTTCTATGGAACAATACCAGGAAAATATACTAAGTGAAGCCTTTTATGTAGCAGGTACAAAGGCCGCATTCAGAGAAGGATAAAAAAATGAAGCAATGGCACCTTTAGTCAACCTGAACAAGATTTTACACGCTCACGCAGATAAAGAGATTCACCCAGTTGCCTACCTTTAACCAACTGAAAAATGTGTTGTTTTTTTTTGCCTGTGCTCTGTATAGGACTCGTCTCCTTTCTTGCAGGGACATGCTAGATCTGCATCCCATTCTCATTTCAGTTTCCATTCACAAAGCAATTTCGTGTAGTATAGTTTGATGCCAGTACTTGTATCAGGAGCTAAGTTTACTTTCTTAATATGCAAAGCTGATGCATTTTATTACCCATTGTACTCTTGGTCTCTTTTGGCACATTCTTAAAATGCTAAATTCCACTGTGCACATGTGCTGTCCAGGCCTTGTCTACATACTGAATTGTTCACCCATTTTCCCATTGTAGCACCCATCTCAGACCCAGAACCACATATCCCTGCTGTGTGAAATGAAAATGCTACCATAAGAAGCTGCTTTTAGTGGCACACCTTTTAAAACAAAGCAGCGAATGGTACATTATCTCTTACTGGACTAATGTCTCTCTCTCTTTCTTGGGATGATCCTTTAACCATTGTTTCATTAACATGCTGTGTGCATCTGTATTCTGATCATGCCCTCATAGAATGTCACAAATGAAGGCAATACATCTTTTAAGCATTTATGCATCTTGAAGGTTTGTGAACCCCTGTTGTGGCTCTTTAAATACACCATATCTCTTTTGCACCTTTACTTGTGCTAAAAGAAGGGAGTAATATCAATACATGCTATGTGCTGTTTAGGAGAGTAGTTTCATGAAGCAGAAAAAAAGGTCAAGTCACAAATGTACAAAAGTAAGCCAACCCTGATAAATGAATACATTAACAAACAAATATGCTCTAAATCTGAGGTCAGCATGCTCTCGAAGAAACATAAAAGTACAAACTGAAGAGATCACAAGTGGCCCTTCAGGCTGCTCCGTAATGATTTGCTAATCATGTACACCTCATGTAAATTGTACTCAAATTAGGAAAAAATAACGGCAAAGAGTTCACTTACTTCGGCACATGAGCAAATTCATATTGACCTAGTCCTTTGTATTGTATATATTGATATTTCTAAGTAAATATAATATGTGACTATATAGCAAACCCTATAGTTTAAATTAATTCATGGCATGACATTAGAGTGGTGAATGCTGACACCTCAGGAAACCAGAATTCTGGGCTTTCCCCCGAAACCAGTTACTGTCTGTGCAGAATTTGAGCTTTCTCCTTGCATGGCTTTTCTTCCAAGTACACAAGTCTCCCTCTCATAATTACAACAAGTGTGTGTTTGGTTATTTAGCACACAGTGTGGCAGTTGTGTGCAAGTGGGCCCTTTGATGGACCAGTACCCTGGGTCTGTGGTTAGGCTCTGGCCCCCTGTAAGACTGAACTGAAATAAGCAGATCTGAGAATGTTATATTATCAACACAGAAATTCATAATCTTTCAGTAGCACCAAGTGCATAGTAATAAAAGAAAAATATATTGTATATTAAACAAACAAGGGTCAGTTTTTACAACAAATGTGTTATATTTACAGCTTGAAGATGTTGGTGACGTCATTGAAAAGATAAGAATCGGACACAATGGGAAAGGAATAAACTCTGGCTGGCATTTGGACAGAGTAGAGATTAGGAGGCTCCTGCCAAAAGGAAAAGTAAGTAAACACTCACACAAATCTGTATGTTTACCATGCTAGCACATTGCTAAGCCTTCTGCTTTGGCACCGTATACAACATGAAGTGAATGGTTTGGCTATACAGAAAACAAAGGAAATCATATCCATTGTCTATTTCTGTCTTTGTAATGCAAATAAGAGATTTGCATTCCAAAATGCTTAAAAATACTGTGTTCATGCACGTTCAGCAGTTTAAAAAAACACAGACTTAGTTACCTGTAAAGAAGCATCACACACCTGCAGACATCACTCCCATTTTCTTGGTTAGCTGGTGACTTTTGTATAGAATAATGTTTTAACATATTTTCTTAAAAGTGAAATTGTCCTTCAACTATAGTCTAGGACCAGGCCTGGGGTAGAACCTTCAGGGTTATCAGTCTGCCTTTCACTGCTGACATGGTGAGAGGTCTAGAAGCAGAAGTGACCCTTGGGTTACTAACATTTCCTCTAGAAATTCTTATCCGATGGACCTACAGTAACACATAGTGATGAGACCTACAGTAACATGTCTGGCTAATGTGTAGGCCTAAAGATCCTGTAGTTCATACTTCTTATCCCTGAACTTTGCCTTGCCTTTCCATTAGCCACCACATTGACCCCTCCGCTGTGACCAGAAGAGCTAAAAGTATAAACTAGATCGATAAGTCAAGCCTTCTCTTAAATTATTTAACTAATCAGGAGAAATCACAATTATTTTAAATGAGTGTATGTATAAAATACAGCAAGCTATTGTAACTTTGTTCATTGTAATCAGTTAATAAAGGAAATGAGAATTACTGTTGGGGTAGTTCAGTCGAAATGCTTAGCAATTACCTTTATTATTATCACCCTAATTATGACTACAAATACTATATTAAAAGTGTATTTTTTGCTTTTTGATTACATTTTTCTGTTTCTTATTCTACTATGCTTGGATAACTACTTTTCAATTTATAAATAAAATAGCCTGAGAAAGATTAATTTTCTCTTACACACCCTTCTTGATTTATGTACTTTGTCAAAGTAAGCCAATGGCCAGAAATTACTTAATGCTTGGCTGATACTCTGTTTTTTTCTTGTGTCTCAATAATTTTTAATGTTTTTGGTATTAGAATTTTTTTTTTATATTTGTTTTATCCTTTTTAAAACCTGAATATCCTCACTCCACTTCTAACCCAATTCTGTTTTTATGTTGTGCTTTGTTGCTGGTGAGCTTAAATGGGGTCCTTTCTTTTACACTGCCTCGTGTAACAGATTCAGGTCTTAAGTGTGTAATGCTGCACACTTGTATGAATTTAGAACTTCAATGTTGGACAGGTGGGCGGTAAGATGGGTAAGAGAGTACTTTGAAGATGTGTCAGTCTATTTTTCTTGCATGTTTGGGTTGATGATAACTTCAGGTTATACAGCAAACAAAATTATCCTTTCAAGTGGGCAGATCCTGGCCCTGAGAAGGACCACTTCAGAGGCACACAATAGTCAACACAATTACTTCTTATATAATTGAAAAGATACCCACAATCCCACATGTGTCGAAAACTGGACCATGCACCAAGCGTGTCTACACCACGGCAGTTTGCCACATATGTTCATATGATTTTGCCGTGAGTGGTCTGAATGTTCATTTTATTCCACAATCTAAAGAGCTGTAAGATCAATGAGGAGTTTCTGGCCTAGCATCTGTATTGTCTTTGAATCAAGAAAGATGAACTATCTTCTCATTTATGGCTGTTTCTTGTGACAATTCTGTAATTTCAGAATCTCATCTAGCACAGGGTATTGTAAGTATGTTGACTTTGTGAGTTCTTAACAAACTGACATTCATGAGCAGAAAAACTCATATTTTCTGTTTTCTAGTACAATGTTGTCCATTTTTGGCATACTTTGCTAAACATGTACGGTGCATGAAACCAAACACTGAGGTTCATGCAGTAATGTGTTTAGTGTGTTTTTCATGTGCCTGTTACTTTTGTCGCTGTCTGGTAATTCATCTAGGTCTGTTCACAGCGTCTGCATACATGGTACAAAGAAAACAGATAGAACTTGACTAAACTAATATCATATGCCCATGGTTTTGCCCTTTAGCAGTTACAATGATTTATCATCCATCCATTTTCCAACCCGCCATATCCTAAGCACAGGGCCACAGGGCTCCGCTGGAGCCAATCCCAGCCAACACAGGACACAAGGCAGGAAAGTCACCTTAAAATGCTTGTGTTCACTCTGATCTACCTGCTGAGTCCAAATTGCCAGTGAGGAGCCTATTGTTGTGATCTGAGGAGTTACTTTAAACAAAATCCCAAAGTAAGGTCTCCAAGGTAGCTGGAAAGCAGGCCCTCAGAATATAACAAATCCAAAGAGAGGACATAAAACAGAGCAAAGAGATCAAAAGCTTAAATCAGCAAAAAGCAAAGTAATAATCAACGAGAACTCACCAATACCCAATGCATACAATGTACTGCAAGGAACTGTATGATTTTAGAGCAGTCCCGTAAAGAAGATGGACAGGTGTAACATAAAAAAGAACATAGTAGAACAAACATGGAAACATATAATCTAAATAATAAACTCCTAAAAACACATGATAATGCAAATGAACATAAATAACAAAATTAACTACGGAGTCAAACATGAACAGATAAGAAGGGGATTTGAACACAAGCCTGGGGAGGAACTCTGGCTGAAACATAACATCTATTACATTTCTTATGTAATTTCTTATGTTTCTTTCCATCTCTGCTTCCTTTTGCTTTGTCAAATTATTAGCCATTTGTGTCAATTGATCACTTTTGCACAGCAGTTGTAACTTTGATTACAATGAGGATTTTCTTGTCACCAGGCATTTAGATTGCCATGTTACTAGTTGTCAGGTTTATGCATGTGCATCACTCTTTTCTGATGTTTGTTTAGACCTTACTAATCTTTCCTGTTTATTGTTGATTGTGTTCACTTCTCTATGAAGTCAAAAGGGAATGGGCTTTCCATAGGGTCACTGCTCTGATGTGTTGTAGCTGTTTGGACTGCTGTCACCTAAGAGACATAAAAAGACTAATGCTTGCCGCAGCTCTTTGCTGTGTCAAAACTAATGCTCACTTTTTCTTCGGATTCCATTAATTAAAGCTTGTTTCGGTCTGGTAATCCTGGAATGGTTTTCATTCCAATTCTGTGGTTTAGTCTTTGGTTTGGTCATTATATCTTATAAAGATTTCTGGTTTTGACTTCTGTTTCATCTTAAGGCTTTGATGTCTTACATTCTCCAGTTGACTCTGTTAGGAGTAAATGGCATGTCCAAAAATAAATGATATCACGGTGTAATCGAAAGTTCTGACAGTTACAATAGATATCACTATAATGTATCTGTATGTACTTTTTGAAATGAGAAAGTATGTTTTAACAAATAACAAATGCACTACTGATTAATTGTGCACACTAGGGGACCTCTTATCAATCAAAATGCTTCTTAATGCTTTGCTACTCAAACAGAGACAATTTGAGATATTTGATTTATTTATATTTATTTATTATTATTTGATGTATTTTTATCTTGAATCTATAAAAGTTGCTTTTTTTCTCATTCACTTGTTTGCTCATCCTGCTGCTGATGTCACTACTGCCAAACAAACACAGCACAAGACATGGCATCTACCAATCCTATCTAACGTTTACATCAGCTTACCAGTTGTGTTAAATCCCACAGCACTCTGGGTATTGTTCTTAAAGGTGTAGGCCCATTTATTGCAAACAGATCATATATAGTTCTTTTAAGACAGTTATATACTAACAGAAAACAATATTTCCTGTTTCCCTTTACAAGTACAGATTTTCAGGTTTAAATTTGTTTCAAGTTTTCCCCTAATTTTTAGCATAATTTTTTTTCATATGCTACTCCATAACAGAAGAAGATATGTATCTCTCTGTTAAGACCTTCTTATGATTCTGAGGTTTTTTTATATTCCCTGTTAAGATGTGGACATGATTAAATACCCTCATTTTGATATTGGACCTTTGATAAATTTGTATTGTTATTTATTAATGTTTTTGTTGCTGCCATTTTGGTATCCTACTTTGTTAATGGGCACAGCCATTTTGTGAAGATGCAATCTTACAAATTACTGAAAGTAAAACATGTGCTGTATTGAAGGTGGAAACATCCAAAATTGTGAGTAGACAATGTTGATGTGTTCTTGCTTAGTTTCTTTTGATTCTGGACTTCAAGTTTATCTGAATATGCATTTTTAGTTATTTATTGGGTTTAGATGTATGTTCCCTCAAGGTTTGTAATGTGTTTTTCCTGATTAGGAATTCTTCGTCATCTAATTCTTTTGCTTTGACCTTTTAGGCCTTCCATTTTTGCTATGTTAGTAGCAAATATGTTGCCTTTATTCTTCACCTTTTTGTTGCATTTCTTTTTGTCTGATTCTTTTCCCTATTTCTGTTTCTAGGTTAGTTAATTATAGTAAATTTACCTTATCATTTGGTTTAATTTATTTATTGTATAACTAGCAAAATACCCGCG
Source organism: Polypterus bichir lapradei (assembly GCA_026402145.1). Lineage (NCBI taxonomy): Eukaryota > Metazoa > Chordata > Cladistia > Polypteriformes > Polypteridae > Polypterus > Polypterus bichir. The sequence goes on from JANRMT010062822.1 coordinate 14,885,512, forward strand.
CTTCGCAGCGGAGAAGTAGTGTGTTAAAGAAGTTATGAAAAATAAAAGGAAACATTTTAAAAATAACGTAACATGATTGTCAATGTAATTGTTTTGTGACTGTTATGAGTGTTGCTGTCATCATTCAATAATGATAATCAATTATCATTATTTCTTTCAATGAGGTTCGTATTTGGAGGATGTGTTGTGTTCAAGTTATATTCCGTGTTTGTCAACCGTTGTAAAGATAAGAGGTTTCATTCATCGAAGTGATCACTACCCAAATCGGTACTCGTGAATCTAAGATGTTTAACAGGCATTCCCGGTATTTAGTTGTGGATTTGCCTGCGAATATTTAGCGGCAGCATGTCTATGAACTTAATTTAAACTTAAGCTTTACACCTTGCTTTCCTATTGATATTTCTACAAAGGCTTGTTCAGCTTCAGAGGGTTGTTCCTTTCTTACTGCATCAATAAATGGCTCGTCTTCCTTTTTATCTGAGACATCACACACTGCATGCACGGTTTTACCTTTCCCAGTCCTGCAAACTTTAGCGAAGTGGTTCAATTTAC
>JANRMT010062822.1:14891063-14952690 GCA_026402145.1 Polypterus bichir lapradei
ATATATATATATATATATATATACAGGTATATGTATATATATATATATATATATATATATATATATATATATATACATATCTGTATACCGTATGTAAGTAAATATATATATATTTTCTGCTGTGGTTTCTGTAAATGTGCAAATATTAAGTTGTCAAATGCAGAAAGATGCATTTTATTTGTTGCAAGAAATTAAATATAATGAAATAGATGATTTGGAGATTCACATTTTATCAAGTCAGAACATCAGATTCCCTGTATCTCTTGGCTGAGTTACATAAACTTTGTCCTCGAGTAATGTCATGCCTGAGCCTCCCTCTACGTTGCCAGTCTCCGTCTCCTGTGTCAGTAGCTGTCATTAGAGATTGGCAGAGTCAACTGCAGTAACGTCGATATGGAGATCTTCTGTTTGACAGCAATGCAAAATGTGCCTAATATGCTGCTTTTCCCACTTTCATATGTCACCTGTTACTACGTTACTAGGATCTTTACCCGCTGTGTATTGCTACTTCCATAAATATGCTTACCCAGTTTAGATTTTGAATTGAGAAAAAAATCTGAAAAATATAGATGTAGCACTTTACTCTGTAAAATGCGAAAATCTAATTCCCCCTGTATGTTTTTAAATTGCTGTAATATTATAATTGAGATTGCATTGAACTGACTTCTCCTTCCATCCATCCATACATTATCTAATGTCCTGTCTTAGGTAGGGCAAGCTGCGCCCGGATAGCATTGGGCACATGGCAGGAATAAACACTAAGCAGGGCACGAGTCTGTCACAAGATACACACACACTTATATGTCAAATTTTAGTAATAGTCTCTCTTACAATATGTTTATTGTTTTTTATTTTAATCTGTTTTTTCCCTGAATCCCCATTTCTTCCCAAATGGCAATCAGTCTTTTTCATTATCTGCCTTGACATCATGAAAGCACATAGTCTTGCAGTTTTAAATGCAGACAACATTACTTTTAACTACTGTGAAAACGTCCTTAAGACAACTGTCTTTTGAAAGGCCTTCACCTAAGCACATAGCTGACAAAAAATGGAAACACAAGGGTCAAAAGGGCCATATATGCAAAGTATGTACTGTGTATGAATGGAGTTTCAAATATTTAGATCTCTCCCTGGCAGTCCTCACATTGTTAATGTACCATCTAGTCAGTGGACTGTGCCTCAATTACAGCAATGTGAGCTGATGTGGCTTAGAAGTTAAATCTTAGACACTTTAACCTGGCTGAAATATTTTGTGTTTACTCGGAAGGCTTTCCAACTGTAAAGGCTTCAGAATTTGGTAATATTTCATAGGTAACCATTTTGATTTTGAAAGTGACGTCAAAATGTTCTACACAAAATGTCCCCTCAACTCCTCATTTCAATAGGGCAGCCACAAGTCTGATAGGAAACCTCCAGTGAAAAGTGAGAGAAGCCACACTGATATCCCGATAGCCCAGGAGCCTGACAGGATCAGTACACTATTTGTGTGCTGGAATCCCAAAAGGGACTAGAGGCAGGGTCATCACCACACTCCTGAGAAGTGTCCTTCCTGAGAAAAACCTGAAGTGTATGTTGCCCAACTTGACACTAGTGGTGTCCAGCTCTCTCTCCTAAAACACAGAGAGATTTCATAAACCAGACAAGATAGCACAAAACCTTGGAGGACAAGGGCAACATGTGGCTACTAGCTTGGGTAACTGAGAACTGTTTTCTGTCTGTAAAATACTAAACAGCTGAGACATTGCCTGACAGATCTGACCTCTTAAGGACAACATAAGGCTTAAGAGTGCAGGGCCACCAGGGGCCACCAGGGAGGCCAAAGTTGTGAGTCTGAGGGCTGACCCCCAGATATTGTTTAGGCTGTCTCAGATCCAGAACCAGTTTCAGCCTAGAGACAAACTGGAAGTTTTAAGATAGGCCATGATTGAGAGAGACATGAGTGTTGATAAGGGAAATGCAGTTAAATATTTGGTCTGTGGCCGGATGGATGAGTTATTGTAATTGGTAGACAGGGATCCAAGTCCTCTCAGATCCAAAGCTGCTTTGTTACTTTATGTTCTCCCATGTACTAATCCCTTCCTGTCATTTTTTGTTATAATAAAGGCCAGATTTTGTTTGCTTTTGCTGTCCTTTATGTTATTTTGGGTGTTTAGATCGGCTACGAAAGTTACCTTCTGTCAAAATATAGTACTACCTGTGTATGCCTGTGCTCTAAAAAGCCTGGGTTTCTAGAAACTATTGAAATCGTCAGAAAAAAAATTGAAACACAGAGTCGGTGGTTTTGTTTTGCGGAGGTGCTCGCCCCCTTGTCTATCAGCGGCTAAGCGAGTTTCTCTGTCCTCAGAGGTTTCGTTTTTCTGATGTGCCCTCCTAGCTTGTGTATTAGCAGCTAAGCGAGTTTGTCTTTGACTCTTTAACTTTGGGGCCGCCTTGCTAGCTCTCTGAGCTTCATGCTGTAGTAGCCTCGCACTTCCACGCGTAGATGTTTATATATAAGATCTACTGTATATGTGTATTTGAATGTATGTGTTGTATTTAAACGTGTTTTTATTAATCAGCAAATGTGATTTTGTGATTATATTTGTAAATGTACATTGTGATCTGAGCTTATCAATGATAAGTAAACTGCATTATAATAAAATATAATGAGGTGACGACCATAATGAAGCAGTTATACCGTTAGTTGTTCAACGATTTTTTAGTACTTGAAAAAAGCATATTTTTATTTTTCATGCAATGTTGATACATTTTAATAACTGATTGCTAAGACTGTGAAATTATGTGTGTGAGTGTGAATGTGAGTGTGAGTGAGTGGGCTCTACTACAGAATGCCTCCTTGTCTTGGGCGTTTTACTTCCTTGCCCATAGTAAAGATGAGACTGGCAGTCATCTCCTGCAACTCCGAATTGGATTAATTGGATCTAATATTATAATTCATATGTGTTTTCCCTACCATATCCTAAAATATAGATGAATATAACATATCATAAAATATAACTAAGATACAAAATGAGATAACTGAAATCCATCCAAAGGCAACATGGTGGTTGAATGGTTAGTATGGCGGCTCCAGTGACTTCAAATCATTTTGTTCATCTGTGGCATTTGTGTGTTCTGTCAGAGTCCATAATATTTTTCTCACCAAATACATGCAGGTTGGGTTAATTACCGATTTCACCGTGGCTCAGTGTCAGTGTGAGTATACAGTACTTGTGAGCATCAGTGGGCCATGCAGTGGACTGGTGCCCTGTCTTACCTTACAGAAGATGCTGCCAGTCTAAGCTCTGGTCTGTTTTCTGAGCCCACATATTCTAGTTAAGAATCACAGTGCATAGTGATATGGAAATGTTCATTTGATTAATATTAGCTCAATGAGTTATATAAAAGATGAAGTATTTTCAGAAATTGTGATTTGCAAATCACACAAATTATTTGTTAACACAGACACACATATACATGGAAAATCAAAATAAAAAGGCAATCTGAAAATTAAGAGGTAACCGCAATGGATAGAAACACACGTCACAACACAGCATGTTCACAATGGCTTATGGGTAGTTTGAATACGCACAGCACAGTACTCTGACATTAGTTTAGTTGAAGCCAAGGTCAAATTGCATTTACTTTTTGATTTCAAATTTGGTTAATGGGGGGCCGGAGCCCAACCTGGCAGCATTGTGGCACAATATTACACACACAGACTCATTCATATCAGGTCAATTGAGACTTTCCAGTTAATGTAATTTTTCAAGTAAATGGATATGTAAAAAAAGAAAAAGAAAAATACATTTACATCTAAAAAAGGAGTTTTAGCAACTAATGAAAATCAATGAAAAATATGGGCACTTATGCTGCCAAGTGAAAAAATAATTATGCCTAAAAAGAATCAGATGTAGGTGTAAAATATGTCACTGCAGTCAGCTATAACTGTGTTTTTCCTCTCACTGTTCCAAAAATCACCCTCCACTCGTGTAGTACTCAGTTCTGTATACTATCGACAAGGCAGCAGCAGAACAGAGCACATCAAATGACCTTTAGTGACTCGTGAACGTCACATTTAGCATAAAGACACTTTCATAAATGCACATTATCTTTACCTCTTCTTTTAAAAGAAAATAGTATAGACACTTGGTTCAAAGGTAAGTTCTATAAAATTTTAATTTGACTAAATTAAGATTTATGATTTACTGGTGTCCTGTCACTGCAGCATCAGCATTGCCCAGAATTAATTTTCTCTTTATCTTTGGCAGTCTTTGTTAATGCTTGTTTTTGAGAAGTGAGGCTTGCAACTTTGGATGATTGATTGAGATTACGAGAGAATGGAAGATGGAGCACAAGTAGACAGTACAGGGGAAAGAAAGAAAGAAAGAAAGAAAGAAAGAAAGAAAGAAAGAAAGAAAAACTGACAAGAGGAGAACATGGAGGTTTGACGGTACCTGGGCCAGGATTATCTGGAGCTGTATGACAGCAGTTCTGTCCACTGCAACTCCATACTGCATTATTGCATTATATTGTTTAATGTAAACCACCTTTAGTAGTCTGTGCCCTCTTCTGGATTTTGAAGTTTGATAAAGACGTTATAAATAGACACTGTAATTATGATTATCCAAATGAGCACACATTCTCACAGAAAACGTAGATATTTCTAAATTAACATTTTTAGAATAGACTGCTGCGGTGGGCTTGCGCCCTGCCTGGGGTTTGTTTCCTGCCTTGTGCCCCGTGTTGGCTTGGATTGGCTCCAGCAGACCCCTGTGACCCTATAGTTAGGATATAGCGGGTTGGATAATGGATAGATAGAATAGACTAAAGGTAATTAGCGTGAGCTCACACCAGCTTGTCAGTAAATACGGCGTACTGCATTTGTTGGTATGGCAGAGCACATCTGACCTCATACCAAGACCGTCGTATGGCACGTGACCCATGTTTCCAATCTCAGGCAGTGTGTGAACATTTTAAAGTCTTTTGACATTCCCTGTAGATTCTTGGCATTGATGCCTGTGCAAGTTCCTTATCAAGAGCTTTCAAGCACAAGCCTGTACAGTGGATTACAGACACAGTATATAATTAACCAAGCATCCCAGATAAAAGCCTGCACATCAATGAGCAGCTCCTCTGACATTCAGACGTTAACATATGGAAGAGTGAGAACATTTTTTTGCATAAAAGGAATGCAAGGCATGAACTTATTGCTGTGGTTCTACTTGTGGAATTTAATTCAGGTTCACTTTTTGGGCAGCCAGGTTACTAAACGTCTTTAATAAAACTGAGTGTAGTTCTCTGAGTCTATTCTCTGAATGCTATTGTTTCCTCTGCAAAACCCAATTTCGCCTTAACTTTAACTCACTCTCTATATTACACTAAAGTATACTTAAATAAACAAACTGTAACATTAAAGCAGGTTCAAATAGTACATATTTTTTCTTGTGCAATGTAATTCATTATTTGTTTCAAAAATAATACATGGTTTTTGTTTTTGAAGAATATCCATCCATCCATCCATTTTCCAACCCGCTGAATCCAAACACAGGGTCACGGGGGTCTGCTGGAGCCAATCCCAGCCAACACAGGGCACAAGGCAGGAAACAATCCCAGGCAGGGTGCCAACCCACCGCAGGACACACACAAACACCAAGGCCAATTTAGAATCACCAATCCACCTAACCTGCATGTCTTTGGACTGTGGGAGGAAACCAGAGCGCCCAGAGGAAACCCACGCAGACACGGGGAGAACATGCAAACTCCACGCAGGGAGGACCCAGGAAGCAAACCAGGGTCTCCTAACTGCGAGGCAGCAGTGCTACCACTGAGCCACCGTGCCGCCCTTGAAGAATATTAATGTTTGAAAATAAATCAGTGCGCTCTTATACAGACGTCTTGTCCTGGATTGTTTCTCAATTTGGCTTTGGCTTCTGTGTGTTGGATTTTGAAAGTTTAGCATTTGGATTTGTGGATGGGCTTTATGTATACAGATCACACTTGATATTTATCAATAGTAAAGCTATAAGAATATTACAAGTTGCTTAGGCGTACAAGTTAGACATTTAATAGCCTGTATAATCAAAATGGTACGTTGTGTGCATAGTTTCTGATTCTATTTTATTATCTGCAATATTAAGCATATCTTTGATTTTTTTTATTTCACATTATTAGATTTTTTAATGTAATTTACTTTTTCTCTGTAACATCAAAACCATATAATCATTGATGATTTGTATCTGATGTAATGTATTCTTTATTATTGGTGTTATTGGTCAGTTTTCCAAGAATTCAGAAGTCAAAAATAGAGCTTTGAGCTATAAATTAAAATAAATTAAAACCAGATGAGATTATAGTACATTGCCATACTCACCACACAGCAAACCACCCAGATTGGGACCCAAGTGCAGCAGGTGACACCTCAGCACCACACTGGGACAATGTGAGTTTGTTTATAGTGGCTGGAGTGCCAATCCTGACACCAACCCCTGAGTTTTCCCTACAAGTTGGTGGACCTCCCTGTCATACTCAGGACAAAGCCAGTTCAGGTTAAGGGGCCCAACAGAGTAAGATCCTCAGGAAATATGTAGACATATCATCACTGAAAAGATTTTTTATCATCATTCATAAATCAATTTTTTAAACATCTCAGCCCTTTACAACAGTGAAGCATATTACTGCTGTTTAAAGGATGAGTCAACCCTGAAGAGGTGCCAGTTTAGTACTCACGCAGAGCCAATTTGGCATCACCTTTTAATGGAAGCTTGGTGTTTTTCACATGTGGTGGGAAATCAGAATGTACAGTGAAAACCCACACAAATGTGGGGAAAATATATGTAAATTTCATAAGAGCAATGCCAGGCCACACATCATAAACTGGTCAGTGGAGCATTAAGGCAGCAATGGTGAACATAACACTAGCATGCTAAGTGCTTAAAACGATGTAGCTTGGTTATATTCATTTTAAGGATCTTCTGTATTAATCTAACAGTTTAATTCTAATTCTTCACAATGCAACAGTATGAACCATTAAGATACAAAGTGGATTGCCATATAAATAACAAAGTGAAAACGAGTAAAGAAGACTGGTTCAGAAATGAAGCCGATTCTGATAAATGTTGCAGTATGAAACAATATGTTTCTGACAAATATGTGGCATTTCATGTAGGGGTTTCTTCCTGCTTTTTCCTGGCTGTTACCATACTGAATATTGTATGATTACATTTATACTTTAGGCCAAATGTTGGGATTAGAGTTTTCGTTATTGATTTAGGAACCTATAGAAATAAGACTATTTGCAATTGTGTTATTTTATAGTTTTCACATGTAATATCATTTCACTTGATTTGTACAATGCACAACACTTTTTTTGTACAGTGCTTTGTTTAGTAGTAACAGATGTAAATTTTCACAAGACAGAACAAATAACTGGTGTTACCAGCCTAGAATTCACTGTGAAGAAGGATTATGTTGAAGAAGAGAAGAGCTTCGTGATAACCATTAAAACACTGTCAACAAAGGCATTCCAGTTATCATGAAGATATTAAGTAAACTGTCATAAGATGATCTAATGCAAGTTTGAGATCTGTTAATGCCCTAGGATTTTATAAGTAAACTTCTAATGTTTTATTCTTCTTTTAATTTCCAAGGGATCTGAAACTGTTATATTTCCCTGTGAGCGTTGGCTAGCCAAATCAGAAGATGACGGGCAAACAGTGAGGGAACTTGTGCCATCAGAAATCATCCAGGAGAAACTCATGAGAGATGGTAGTTTGAAACGAACAGAGAGCATCGTAGAAGACGCACTGGAAAGTATGTACTATACCATTTACATCCATCCATCCATTATCCAACCCACTATATCCTAACTACAGGATCACGGGGGTCTGCTGGAGCCAATCTCAGCCAACACAGGACACAAGGCAGGAAACAAACCCTGGGCAGGGCGCCAGCCAGGTCGCACACACACATCACCCACACACCAAGCACACACTAGGGACAATTTAGAATCGCCTAACCTGCATGTCTTTGGACTGTGGGAGGAAACCAGAGTACCCGGAGGAAACCCACGCAGACACGGGGAGAACATGCAAACTCCACGCAGGGAGGACCCAGGACGCAAACCAGGGTCTCCTAACTGCGAGGCAGCAGCGCTACCCACTGCGCCACCATCCAGCCCATACCATGTACACGTCGAGCTCTATATTGACATGAAACACTTTAAGGAATTTGTTTACTTTGTAAATGTGCTGTACAATAAAACATGTTTGCTCCATGTCCATGGCAGGTTGTACCATTCTGAAACTCTAACCAATTATACCATGGAGATTTACTTTCCAGCCTTGTTGCTGAGCTGAAAACATGTGGCTTAGCATGCTGAGCAAGTGAGAGATTTCCTTTGGCTCAGGATAATATTATTGTTCATCTTCAGTGTGAATTTATAATCTGTCAGTGTAATATAATATTTTGTTAGCTTAAAGCATGGTGACTAAGTTCTTTGTTCAAATAGACTTTTTTAAGGGAAAAAGTTTAAAGTAGTACCTGTTTAATAATAATCAGCTTAATAAATGTATTTAATTGAGAATGATGACAAGTATTTTTCATGACAATGACAACTTTATACAAAGTTTGATATTTGAGTTTTTTCATTCCTTTGAACTTTAGAACATCCATTTAGCATAAAATTTTAAGAGACCTTCCTGCAGTTGTTTTCTCAAAACAAGAAAGCCAGTATAACATCTCTTGCAGATGTTTAAGCTCATGAAGGAGCTTTTATACAGTACTACACATCTCAGACAGGTTGAAATCTAAGTAATCAACGTAGACTTCAGCAATGACATTTGCAGTGCACCATCTGTTTGAATGTGCTTTGTAATGCATGAAGTAATAACATGCATTGCACTTGTCATTCTGAAAATTGACATATGACAAATATTTGTAGTAATAAAATGCACTACTACAAACGTTTGTGATGTGTGATCTGCATGTGCACCGTGCCAATGCTTTTGAATTCTTCACGACGTTCTACTTTGTCATCTACTCTTTGTCTTTTATTTCCGGCCCCGGGCGTGGTTAAATGTCTTGGCACAAAGTCTCATCTCGCAGGAGGTGAAAGTGTCTCTCTGAAAAAATCTCATCTCGTCCCAGGATTTTTTTATTCTAATAGAGTGACATGTCTGAATCGGACTAGCTGTATTAAATACTTACAACATTAAAATAGATGGCTTATCACAGATTATTTATCATTTTCTATTAATTCTGAATATTTGTACAGAATGTATCAATTTTTAAAAGAATACTTTTCCAAGGTTGTTAAAATTTGGCCATGTGTATCCACTTTGCATAGGTAGAATGGAAGAATACTGATGGAGAGTGTTGTTATAATAATGTTTTAATAACAGCATTATTTTAAATGGAATACTGAATAACAGTAATCCAGCATCTGCTCTTAATGATGTACAGTGAAGCTTCACTTGGAGGTTCTGCTTCATGTAATAAGCTTAGTTTTCTTTTATATTTGGCAAATGGCAAAATATTGATTGCTTCCTTTTCTCAGTTAAGCCCATTCATTTTTATAAAACTCATGGTTAAAACTCCAGACTGTTAGCAAAGGTCATTATATTTATGATTGTGATTAGCAAATTGAAAATCTAGACCAAACGACTTCTTGGCTGCTGCAAACACACCATTTATGTAAAGCAGAAACTGACATTTCAGAATATTAGAAGTATTCAGTTGAATCTTTTTTATATAGTTGTACTGAATATTGATTGGCATTGTGTGCTGTAACACAACTATAACATTTTAAATTGTGATTATTTCCAAAACCAAAGAGCATAGATATGATCATCTGTTATTAAGCTGCCAATGTTAAATGTTTTTCATTTTCTTATTGTATCTATAATATTGTGAACCAAAGGAATGGCTGAGAATAAGAATTATTCAGTGCCAAACCAGCAATTTCCCCATTTAATTTTGAACAAAGCCAAAAAAAGTAGTAAACTTCTCACATGCAATCCAATAAGTGTCTATGAGAAGAGCTCCATCATTCTCTCTTTCTTGGGTCCTAATGACAACTATGATCTATAATTGCCCTGTTTATATCTTCTTTCTCCCTGAAGGGGTGGTGCCTCCAATGCATGGTGGGGGCGGGGTCAGGCTTTGTTGCCAATGCATGGAGGGGGCGGGCATTGTTTCCTGGCAATGGCTCTGTGTTGTAGAGGAAGCCAGAGTTATGGTTAGTGGCAGCACCCCCTCCTGCCTAACAGCAGTAATGATGGGATTGCCTGAGCTCTTTAGGAGATCCTCAAGCATTCATGCGTAACATCTGGACTGATAAACCTAATTATTGTGTATGTTTCTTACATACAAGCGCCAAGATTCATAAACCAATCAAAGTTGATTGTAAAGATTTTTTTTGTTGTTTTTATTTTCTCTTTAAGCTCATACTTACAAAGTGTCCGTGTACACGGGGGATGTCTATGGAGCGGGAACTGATGCCAATGTATTCCTTATCATCTTTGGAGATCTAGGAGACACAGGAGAGAGAAAGCTCAGCAAGTCTGAGACAAACACAAATAAGTTTGAGCGTGGCCAGGTAAGCTTCAAGACATTATTTTGTAAACTATTTCAGGGACTATTTTAGAGGATTATCTACTTTTTCACAATGTTTTGTTTCCACATAAAGGTCAAGAATACTCCACTCATCTATTTCCTTTCTGAGGTCTGTTTTTTACAAGGTTGCTAAGTGTCAAAGCTTGTCACATAGCTTCAGATTAAATGTCAGAAACAACCCTGGACAACAACACCAATCCATAGCAGGGTACACTCACTTAAACCCATAGTTACTCATGCCGAGCAAATGTGAAGCTGCCAGTTATCCTGGCATCCTCAACTTTTTGATGTGTGAAGGGACCAAAGTGCCTGACCTGAGTAGATGATACAGACTCCTCACAGAAGGTCACACATTTCTGGAGCAGTGATGCAGTATACTGTATACTGTTCCATCATGCTGTCTGATAAAGATTGTTGTTATTTATAATTTAAAACTGCATATTGAACTGGTGACTCAAAATTATGAATGTAAAATTATTAAGGAAGTCATTAAGCATATATTTACCTACCTGTTTCTGAATGTAACTCTAAGATAACATTCTACATTTCTATCCATGTTCATATAATTGAGTTTTTTGTAAAATGTACTCATTCAGTTAAAGAGTATCTATTTTCTTGGATGAACATCCAGCATGTTTGTAAACATCCATCCATTCTACGTTTTCAAACCCTAACCTAACCCAAATTCAAGTGTCATTGAGTGCCAAAAGCCCCCCTGACCACATTAGGCACAAGACAGAATTTCAGTCCACCCTTAGACGTAAAGAGACACTCAGTGACAACAGGCCTATTTGATGTCTTCATTCAGTGTAACCAGCATTTATGGAATGTCAGACAGAGTTTGCTGGAATACCCAGTGAAAACCATGTCGAACAAAAGGAAAGTGTGAAAACTTCATCCAGACATTAATTGCTTCCTGGATTTACATCCTGGTCTGTAAAGATGGTGAGAACAGCACAAAATGCTATATTGCCTATCATGCTCAGAAACTACAGCATTATCAAATCTGTTAGACTCTCACTTTACCAGTTTCTAGTACAGATTGTATGTTTATGTGTGTGTGTGGTGTCGTCTTTTACATTCTTTGCCTTTTCTGTCTTCCATAAATCATCTGCAAAGGTTCACGGTTGCAGGGCATGGCTTACTGTCCTGTACTCGCTACTGCCATAGAAAGTATAGGATCTGCCTATGTTGGTTATATATAAAAAATAATAAATGCTGGTGTGAAAATGATCAATTATTCAATGTTAATAATAATTAAATAAAATTTCTTTGTTGGATTAATGGCTTGGGTCCTGAGTTCATTCATAAGCTGTGCTGTTTTCTGTGTAGAGTTTGCACATTCCTCTCACATCTGTGCGATTTCAGTGTAAAATCTTGCTTATTCTGCCTTCCCAGAGATGTTGTGCATATTAGGTAAACCAAAGGCTCAAAATTGGCCCCACATAACTAAACATGGGTGTGACTGAGAGCGAGTGCCCTGTCCATGGTTGCTTCTTGTTCCATGGACTCTTTAAGTGGAAATAGTGTTTAATAAAATGATGTTGTGTTAGATGGATTACAGCATTACTTAACAATACTAATTCTTTAGTAACTCAAATAATTGAGCAAGACACTGAAGTGGATTGTGTATTGTGTTGTTTTATAACATGTACAAAATATTACTACTGTCTACAGGAAATCTTGTTAAAAGGAACAGCACTTTCTATCCAGAACTTTAATTTAAAAATCATGAATTAATTATGACTAGCTGTGAAAAGCAGAGTGTTCATTTAAAAAGTGCACATTGAGATTAGCTTGCAGTTGTCTTGCTTATCAGCTGCCATTTGAGACAGAGCATATTCATCTGACTAGCAACTACTGCCAGAAATGTGTGCAACAGTTTGTACTTGATAGTAAGAGCATCGAGAATGTGATGATGAGACCAAGTCATTTACTGAAGCCCCATCAGGTCACAGCTCTGCTTTTGTGTAGGGCGTTTGCCTCAATAGTTGCTTCATTTTGATCTCACTTAAGACTTGGCTCTTGTCCCCAGCACCCTTAATTTTAATATGACTTATTCAATTTGTACCCATGTTTAACTCGTACATGTTTGTTGCACTTTAAAACTGTTTTTATAATACTCTTAATATTTTCTATTATGCCCAAACTCAGACGTAGTCACTACTACACCACCATAAGCACACTCTTCCTCTGGAGCATAAACTCTGATCCTAGTAGTCACTTCATGTTCACTAAGAAAGAACAAAACCGAGCCTTCATTGCATTATTCTGAGTGACTATTCAGTCCTTTTCATTGCAAGGGAGTTTCATTAATCTCCCAGTAAAACATGAAATGCTGCTTTATAAAGTATGTTGTTATAGTAATCACTCTGCAAGGTATAACAGATTAGTTAATTGTTAGCCGAGTCAAGGCTCTCCTGGCCATGGGCTGTGGAGACATTTAAAAGTGATGGTAATAAACACAAGAAGATTTATTGTATGCAGTGCCATGTATTGTGTGTCTGGAAAATGACTGAATTTTAATAACACCAATCTGTTGTCTAAAAATTTTCAAACCAACATAAAAAGGTTTGGGGAAACATCCAGAATCTCTTTTACTTTCTTTAAAAGTAAATCAGATATCAATGACAGCTAACTGCTGGCAATCAGTTTGGCAAGTTGCTCCAAGTCATAGTAAATGTAGTTCTTCAAGTTATTTCTCTCTCTTCCCACCCAAATCCCACATTCCCACTAGGTAGAGTCTGGCCTGAATCATTATGGCCTTTTGTGTTTGAGTGTCCCTGTTAAGGCCATTTCACATTAGATGACTTTTCCAGTAAGTTTCAGTTGTAGCCTTTGTTTACAATGACTTAGCGAGTCGGTGGCCGTCGATGGCGCTCCTGTGAAGGCCAGTTGGGTAATGTGACATACTCAGTGACTCAGTCTAACTAGTTTGTGACTCACCTGAATTTGTCTTTAGTTGTAGGAGCAGGCTCTGTGTGCTTCAGGGCTGACTAGCAATGAACGGTCAGCCAGAAGTACAATGCATAGAATAAGGTATGACTCGTCTGTCTGATGTCTCGGGTTTTATGTACCACGAGAGAATTAAAAAAATAAGGCAGAGAATGCGACTAAACTCGCCATACCTGTTAACCCGTCATACAGAACTGGCAGCATGTTATTGGCTGTCACGAAAGGGGGGTGGGGACACAACTGTGCTGGAAAGTTGTCATCCAGGTACTGCATTTGACATGTTCAGTGATTTTCAATCATGTGAAATAACATGGTGACGAGAACGGCATCAAGTCTGACATACTCAGCAAGTAGAAGTTGCGTACTGTGACGTTATGGAGTGTTTTAGTCCCATTTGTTGCAAGTAGGTGAGAACACACAGGCAAAGTAAATTTCCAGTTGTAGGATCTAGCTTTTCCCATTTTTGGGCATTCTGTTTTTATCTCTTTTTTATCTTTAAGGATACTAGGTATTACATTTTTTCATGCACATTGCACTGCATTCAATGTACTGTACTTATTGTACTATATAATTTAATTATTATTAAAATCATTACCCTTAAGCAAACACAATAATCACACTCATAAATGTTTGTTGTACTTTTTGTGTTTATATATGTGTATTCCTATTTTTATGAGAAACTGAATATTGTAAGTCAAATGGTAAGGCCTAAAGTTTATTATAAAATAGTTTACAAAATATTTAAATTGATATCCAGCAGAAGTCTTTTTATGTTGTGATATATCATCCATCCATTATCCAACCCGCTATATCCTAACTACAGGGTCATGGGGATCTGCTGGAACCAATCCCAGCCAACACAGGGTGCAAGGCAGGAAACAAACTCCAGGCAGGGCACCAGCCTAATGCAGGGTGCACACACACACCCCACACCAAGAACAATTTAGAATCGCCAATGCACCTAACCTGTATGTCTTTGGATTGTGGGAGGAAACCCACGCAGACACGGGGAGAACATGCAAACTCCACGCAGGGAGGACCCGGGAAGTGAACCCAGGTCTCCTAACTGCGAGGCAGCAGCGCTACCCACTGCGCCACTGTGCCGCCGTGATATATCATTTATTTTTATTAATATTATTGTTTCATTATTTTGGTGATGTCAGCTTGTCACCATTTTTTGTACTTTGGGTCACTATGATGCTTCATGATGGCTTGGCACGTGATGCACGTCTCCTATGACATCATGGCAACCATGATATAAAAGATAGTGCCATGATTTTCAAAGCATTCAATCATTAAATTGTTCAAAGAAAAGACCTTGAGAGAGACTAACAGAGAACTTTTTTTAATTTGTTTTCAAATTTGACTTTGGCTTTCACCTTATACCTTTGCTGTACAATCAAAGCAACATTTATGTGTTTTGACCTTTGGTAACGTCCATGACTATCTTTTTTGTTTTAAACTTAAAGAAAAACCCTTTTTGATCTCGGCCACTCCAAATTATTATCTGCCCAAAAGGATTTGCAAAATGTCCCATTTGAACATTACAGCAAACTAGCTTGACAGCTTGAACTGCACTCTGTTTTGAGAAATCTCACTTACACCCAGCCCACACTCTAAAACAGGCCTTAATCCTTTCTATAACCTTCAGTAGACATTTTCCCTGACATCTGTTGCTGCCAGGAACGTCACTCCCCATGCTGTTTAAAGGGCTCACTTGATGACCACATTTTCTTTGTATTGGGCTTGATGGATTTGAGGCTAACTTTCACGTAGCACTTTGCCTATTTGACTTTGCCATAAGTTACTCTTTTGATCCTTAAAAACTGGAAGTGCAAGATTGCTTACACTATGGCTCCTTCTTTCTTCTGTCTGCTCGTCTGTATTGGCCTTGTCTCTCTATGTTTATCTTCTACTGAAAAAGGCCATTAGATGAATCTCCCAAGTTGAGAAGCAGTGTGAAGTGTTACACATTTCACTTCCATAAATAAATAAATGAGCCAGAAAATTGTCACAAAATCATATTCTTTTGTCACATAGATGACTCATAAATTTAAATTGCTCAGATTACATACCTCAGATAAGCCTTGTGAAACATATCCTACTGAGTAAAGTTGACATTATGTTATATACAGATAAAATGGAAAAGGCTCAGACATTATTCTAAATTCTGCAAGGCCCGAGTACAGTTTACCTCCATGTATCATAAGAAGAACTGATTAAAGAATAAACCTGACTGGCATGTCGACTCGGCTTTTGGCCTTTTTACCTCTTTGTGTAGGAGAGGCACATAGTTCTGCTAATTAGAAATTCAAATTGCTTTTCATAAATACGATTTTAATTTAAATGATAAAGACACTTTTAAAATCCATATTATGCTGCCCCAGTATTTACACGGTCTCTGTGTAACTGACATGCTCTCATAGATACTAGTTCAGAATCCCAAAGTGACAGCTGTGCAGCATACGACTTTTGAGGTCATGAATGATAAAAGATACCTGGATCTTCAGATTTTGTTGTAATTTCAGTGATTGTCCACTCAACAGCATATGCAGATATGACATGTAATGCATCCACAACGCATTATGGCCACACAGAATTGCCAAACATTTGCGATTTACAATGTATTAGCTGATGTCTTCATCAGGGAAAATATTTTTTTATAAATCCGATCCTGTTGTATTTTACTGTTACTTTTAAACATATAATAAAATCTTCTGAGATTTTTCTAAGTCATGAAAAATATTAAAAGATTGTAATCAGCAAAATTGTAAATTATTAACAAATTGTAAATTGAATATAATGACAAATAACACAATGATTTTTCCAAATAGTTTATTTCATGCTATAGACTATTCTTAGTATTTATACTATTTCTAGATGTGATGCTGACATAAAATCCTTTCTTTTTAGGTTGATAAATTCACAATTGAAGCTGTGGATCTTGGTCAAGTTTTCAAGATAAAGATCCGTCACGATAACACCATGATGAATGCTGACTGGTACTTAGAGAAAGTGGAGATCCTAGATGTCGACACAGAAGAGACATATTTATTCCAGTGTGAGAGATGGCTTTCCAAACACAAGGAGGATAAGAAGATAGAAAGAACATTTTATGTTAAGGTAAAAAAAGCAGAAATAAAGCTGGGCAACATATAGGAAAGAACAAATGACAGTGTTACAGTATGTGCCTGCTGAATCCAATTTAGGGTCATGATGAGTCAGGGCCCATCCTGTCAGCATTGGGTGCAAGGCAATGGAAAGTATGACCCGCTCATGCATGCACAGCCACACTCACGTTTACATTAGCCTTGATTAGAAGTTGTAATTATCCTAATATATCTGTGGAATAAACTTGGACTATCCAAAGAAAACTTACGAAGATACAGAGAATGTGAAAACTTGGGAGAGACAGTAATGAGAACCTAGAATGCTGAAACTGTGAGATGTTAGCATAAAGCACTTGTCCATTTTGCTACCACAACACTGTTTTGTTAATGTCATTTTTATTCTTTATTATCATACCTTTATACCGTACTATAATTTAGTGAAACAGATGGTTCTTTATGTACTGCAAATAACTGTTCATTACATTTAGTAATCTGTAAGAAAATTGTAAAAAATGATACATATAAACACATTGCTAGGCTACACGATTTTATTAATTGCATGTCATATTTATTGTATAATACACATTTGGTTCACACCTCAGCTCTGTGCAGTAATTAGCATGAAAGAGAAGACTTATGAGGTTATACCCAGAATCGTTAAAAAAAAAACCTTCTATTGTACAATTTACAGCTATTCCACTTTAGTCACCATCAAAATACACCCCTCGTTTCAGTGCCTCTTACATTCCTGGAAACTGTTCCCGTACTCATTTTTTGTTAGCTCCTCCTGCGATTTTTTTCCTGGATTTCTAACATGGTAGCAAATTGTCTGCCCTTAATTTCTAGAACAAAAAAAGTCACATGGAGTGAGATTTGGTGAACAGAGGACATGCAAAGCAACAACCATATAGTTTTTGGTTTGAAACTCTTTGATTGATAACACTGTGTGTGTGCAGGTGTTCTGACCTGGTGTGACGTGCATATTTTTTTCCTGATGCTCTCCCGCAGACACCTCAGTTGCTGGTTATCATTTTGTTAACAAGTCCATTAATTAAAAAAAAAAAAAAAACACGATCATCATCGTCGTTTGATATGTCGATAACTTCACTCAACTCCTGTGCTTTTAACCGATTCTGGGAAATTTTGGGTCCCTCTCATATTTATGTGCACATTAAGTTTTAAGTTTTTACATTGTCTCAGGTACATAGGACCACTGCATGTACTCACTTGATGCAAGGAATTTTTAATAATTCATCAATAAGTTAATGAGTACTTTTTTTGTTTGAAACATTTTTAATAGAAGCAATACACATGTAGGAATCATACTTTGCACAGTATTTATAAAACGGGGGGACTGACAGTCAAATCATCAGGGCTGGGAATCGTTAAGTGCTGCTCTAGGAAGCACAGAGTGAAAGTTTTTGCAGTATAAAATGCAACATATGGGTTTTGAAAACAACTGATTTATTGAAAATTTCATTGCCACTGCATCATGTAGCACTATAGCTGAGTCAACAAAAGAAAATATGGTCTAATCAAGTGAGATTATCCAGTCTGAGGCATTTACTCTGAAGCCAAATTAAACAGCAAACCACTGCAGGATTTCCAAACTGTCATAGTTTAGAATGTCTAATGGCACTGAAGACCTGGGAGGTGACTAAGCCAGATACATATTAATATTGATTGAAGGAAAATATCCTGGCGGCTGACTAAAGCTTTTAGAACATAAATTGTTCATTTTTAAAGATTCTTTTGGATTGTACTGTACATATTTTTATTATAGATTAAAAACTACATGTTAGATGTTAACCTTTAAATTTAGAGTCAAGAGGTGATGCACCTGCTAGGAACATAGAAGTGCACAAGAGCATTTCTTTGAAGTGGGGAGGACAGAAGTTCAATTCTGTTTAGTTTATTTTTGTAAAGTCACTTTCGACTATAAGTTAGAGCTCTCACAAAATAACAACAAGGTACATATCCATCCATACAAACAATAAAACAGAAATTAATATCAAAGCTTAAACATAAACAAAATCATCCATCCATCCATTTTCCAACCCGCTGAATCCGAACACAGGGTCACGGGGGTCTGTTGGAGCCAATCCCAGCCAACACAGGGCACAAGGCAGGAATCCAATCCCGGGCAGGGTGCCAACCCACCGCAGGACACACACAAACACACCCACACACCAAGCACACACTAGGGCCAATTTAGAATCGCCAATCCACCTAACCTGCATGTCTTTGGACTGTGGGAGGAAACCGGAGTGCCTAAACAAAATCACGTCACTGTAAATTTCTATCAATGTGAGAATTGAGTTGTTCCCAGCTGGTAGCTGACGAAGAATAAAAACTATTTAACAGCCTTTCTGGGGAAAATAGAACTCTGGGAGGGTCCACAGCCATGGGCAACATACACAGTCACAGTTCTGCTGACATAGGCCATATGGCAAACTTACCCCTTCCAAGCATTCTATGAAGACCATAATATTAGTATCTGTGTTATTGATATAATGGAGGGAATCCAAGACTGGTCAGTGATTGATGCACAAAAGATGACAGCAAGAGCCCCAGGATGCCTTTAAATAACACTTGGCACACAGAGAGTTGTTACTCTGTAAATAAGGCTAGCAGAAATCCCTTAGAAGTACAATTTGCTATTCTTAGGTCTGTAGCCATACAAAGTATAAAAAATCATGATTGTTGAGTGTTATTCATTAGAAATTACAGACATACGTTTCCCAATTGGGATATCTGAAACAGCGCCCAGCTTGTAGGAAATATCTTTCTATTTACTGTACATCTATATCAGTGCTTGAAATGGACCAAATGGAGTACCGACACTTCTCAGCTTTTAGCTCTTGCATACTGACGCTCTTTGTCGCATTCTTGCAGTGTTTTCAAGTGTACTGGCTTGCAATGTTATGCTTATCTGAACTTTTCCAATAACCCACACCCACTGATCATGGCGCTTGTAACTCCAAGGGGGGTCCTTCCACTCCCAGTCTTTGATCGAAAGTCAATGTGTCACGACGCTTGAAGCTCCTGCTTTTCGCTCTACAAATTGAATACATCAGTCTTAAGCATAGGGTACCGACACTGATGCATATCCATTTCAGGTAATGGTCTGCTTTACAGTAAGTAAAAGTTAAAGGGTCTTATTGTTATCCTTGTTGCTGTATTTTGAGGTGTCTGTGAGATTTTACTTAATAAGATCTGGTATAGCAGGGTTACAGAGTTTCAGTTACAGTGTTCCTGGGTTTCACTACAACCAATTTTAAATACGATCTCCTTTACTAACTTCTAGTGGTGTCAAAAATATAGATTTATCAATAGATATTGTTATTCAATTTTCAACTGGTACCAATACTCGTTTTCTGTAGTATTGGTTCTATTCATGTAAGATTCACTTTCCTGCTGCCTGATTCTTCTGACAGTGAGTTCAGACCCGTAGACCATCATATATATGCACACATACACTGCTCTCCACATGGAGCTGCATCGTGGCCTCCTCTCACTCACTTCACATTCAGAACAGTACAAGCAAATCTGCAGTATGGCTGTCAGATAAGTCAGTATTCAATAGGTGCTTTTCCATATTCAATCTTTTTAATATTTTTCCTTTTTTACTCATGGTAAAGCTGCAAAGAATTAATGTGCTTCTGACTTGAAAACAGCTGGATGAACTACAGCCTTCAAACGAATGTGACACTTGAAAGCAGAGCTCTTCACAAAAATGAGGTCCTTTACACACATAAGCTGACATAAAAAGACAAAGCGGAATAGGATGTTGAGAAATGCCGCTTTTCAGAATGTAATCAACTTTGTCTTGAACCAGTTTGGTGTGCATACAGTGTAAATCCTTTAACAAGAGGATTCTTTCTTATCAACAAAGAATACGTAAGGTATGATGTAAGCGTAATGAAATAGCATTATTAATAATCTATCCATTATCCAACCCGCTATATCCTAACTACAGGGTCACGGGGGTCTGCTGGAGCCAATCCCAGCCAACACAGGGCACAAGGCAGGAAACAAACCCCGGGTAGGGTGCCAGCCCACTGCAGATTATTAATAATAATACTTATTAGTCCCATTAGGCTTAAACATTCAGTATGGTGGTTTACCTGCCTTTTATGTTAGGCATTGAGCAGAATTTTGAAAGTCCTTGAAAGCTGGGGGTTGGAATGTAGAATTGCCATGAAAAACGCTGTCGATTACTGCTTTAGTTTATAGTAACGTTTACAGAACACTGCACTACTGTACTTCGTTTTCCATTGTATTGACATTGTATTTGAATGTGTGAAAATTTCAGACGCTTTTCAACAAGTGCACTGCCTAGTAGAATGTAGTTATCTTTATAGGGGTTATCTTTTTTAAAATATAAAAAAAAATGATCTTCAGTATTTTATGTGTCCCTCACTCAAACTGATTGTAATGAAAATGGTATTGAATATCAATACGCTTCAAAGTATCGTATCAAAGTAGGACATTTCAGTTTTGTGACAGCCTCACTGGCTGCTGCACTAACTAGACAGAATGAAGAAGTTTGCTTCATTTTGCTGAAAGAACCCAGTATGTCAGCGTTCTCATTCCATTTCACAGATATGGCGTACTGTAGGTGAAAATTATTACTTTTCCCTGCAGAGAATCTTTATTAATCACCATTTGTGCTTGTTTACTGCTTTATAAATGTGATCTATAATCATTTATGATTATTAAATAAGAGTGTCATATGTGAAATATGCTTGTGTACCAAAAGACAAGATGTGCATATTGCTGAATTTAATTTTGTTTCCACTCACTGAGTATAAACACAGGGCAATGAGCATTCTAAGTGTACAGTTCAAAACACGGTTGGGAATGAGAATCTGCTTCTGCTCAGTCCCCGCAGGGCTAACATGGAGTAAAACTGATCGACGAAGTATAGAAACTAGTGAATGACACACTAAGCAAATCTGGGGCACAATCCGATGTTCATTTAAGGACTTGATTGTAGTTAAACTCTGAACTACAACTGAGAAAAACTTTTGTATAGTAAGAGAGTGATCAACATTCTTGCTTGCCATCAGATGATATGAGATCATAATACGAAACAACTGTATGTATTGCCATTAAGATCAGTATTTGGTGAGAGAGATCATTAATATTTAGCAATATATTTTTCTTCCATCTGCTTTCTCCATCCACATTTTCTTAGTCAGAGCATATCAACCAGTCACACCTATTCAATCCAAAAAATATAAAAGAGAGACAAAAAGGTTGACAGTGATTAGTGAAGTGCAGTTCAGTATCAGTTGGCCCCACTTCTCCCAAATTACTCGGCTCTTTAGTGTTTTGTTTTTTAACCAAACAGGTTTTGCTCCGTTTCTTATGAGTGAGTGTCCATTGGAGGTCTTGATCACATGCTAGGCCTAGAAAATGTGTTTATCTTTGGAGGAATCTAATTTGTGAGTCTTCTTCATGTTGGGATTGAGATGTTCAGTTGCCTTAGAGCATCCAGTCAAGATCACAGTAATAAATTCATCTATTTGTGCATATATTTTGGGAAGCTTATATTAATTTTATCTGTCATTTCCTCAGGGATATGATGGAGATCGGACTAGCTACACCAGTTCAAAGAAAAGTTTCAAGGGCTCTTCACTCAGTCTTAAGAGTCTCGATAGTAATATGAACAAGAAAGACAAAAGGAAGAGTATAATTGATGACTCAATGGAAGATGGGCCAAGTAAGTAATTTTTCTTGTTCGTAAGCAGATTTTCACAGATCAGTATCTCAGTCTACAATTTTATGAAGCAGTTAATACTGCAATGCAAAATTCATCAAATAATGTACTGAAAATGCAAAACATTAGATATTGTGCAGGCATTAGAGTAGATGCACTCTATTATTCATGGAACGAAGTGTGGTGGATGCGAAAAGTACAATGTGTGACAGACTAATTGGTGGAGTGGTGCTTCCTAACATGTAATAAAAAAGGCTGAGAGTTCACTAAGGACTTGAATGTTAGGGCCAAAGGATCAACTTGGGATGAAAGATCCATCCATCCATCCATCCTCTTCCGCTTATCTGGGGTCGGGTCGCGGGGGCAGCAGCTTAAGCAGAGAGGCCCAGACTTCCCTCTCCCCGGCCACTTCTTCCAGCTCTTCCGGGAGAATCCCAAGGCGTTCCCAGGCCAGCCGGGAGACATAGTCCCTCCAGCGTGTCCTGGGTCTTCCCCGGGGCCTCCTCCCGGTTGGATATGCCCAGGACACCTCACCAGGGAGGCGTCCAGGAGGCATCCTGATCAGATGCCCGAGCCACCTCATCTGACTCCTCTCTCTACTCTGAGCTCCTCCCGGATGACTGAGCTTCTCACCCTATCTTAAGGGAAAGCCCAGACACCCTGCGGAGGAAACTCATTTTAGCCGCTTGTATTCGCGATCTCGCTCTTTCGGTCACTACCCATAGCTCATGACCATAGGTGAGGGTAGGAACGTAGATCGACTGGTAAATTGAGAGCCTTGCCTTACGGCTCAGCTCTTTTATCACCATGACAGACTGATGCAGAGCCCGCATCACTGCGGATGCCACACCGATCCGCCTGTCGATCTCACGGTCCATTCTTCCCTCACTTGTGAACAAGACCCCGAGATACTTGAACTCCTCCACTTGGGGCAGAATCTCTCCCCCAACCCTGAGAGGGCACTCCACCCTTTTCCGGCTGAGGACCATGGTCTCGGATTTGGAGGTGCTGATTCTCATCCCAGCCGCTTCACACTCAGCTGTGAACCGATCCAGAGTGAGCTGAAGATCACGGCCTGATGAAGCAAACAGGACAACATCATCTGCAAAAAGCAGTGACCCAATCCTGAGTCCACCAAACCGGACCCCTTCAACACCCTGGCTGCGCCCAGAAATTCTATCCATAAAAGTTATGAACAGAATCGGTGACAAAGGGCAGCCCTAGCGGAGTCCAACTCTCACTGGAAACGGGCTCGACTTACTGCCGGCAATGCGGACCAGGCTCTGACACCGGTTGTACAGGGACCAAACAGCTTTAATCAGGGGGTCCGGTACCCCATACTCCCGGAGCACCCCCCCACAGAATTCCCCGAGGGACACGGTCGAATGCCTTTTCCAAGTCCACAAAACACATGTAGACTGATTGGGCAAACTCCCATGCACCCTCCAGGACCCTGCTAAGGGTGTAGAGCTGGTCCACTGTTCCACGACCAGAGCAAAAACCACACTGTTCCTCCAGAATCCGAGGTTCGACTATCCGACGGACCCTCCTCTCCAGAACCCCCTAATAGACTTTTCCAGGGAGGCTGAGGAGTGTAATCCCTCTGTAGTTGGAACACACCCTCCGGTCCCCCTTTTTAAAGAGGGGGACCACCACCCCGGTCTGCCAATCCAGAGGCACTGTCCATGCGATGTTGCAGAGACGTGTCAACCAAGACAGTCCTACAACATCCAGAGCCTTGAGGAACTCCGGGCGTATCTCATCCACCCCCGGGGCCCTGCCACCAAGGAGTTTTTTGACCACCTCGGTGACCTCAGTCCCAGAGATGGGAGAGCCCACCTCAGAGTCCCCAGGCTCTGCTTCCTCATTGGAAGGCATGTTAGTGGGATTGAGGTGGGGCTCGATGGCGAGCGCCTGGTGGCCGGGCCTGCACCCATGGGGCTCAGCCGGGCACAGCCCGAAGAGGTAACGTGGATCCTCCTTCTCATGGGCTCACCACCTATGGGAGGAGCCAAGGAGGTCAGGTGCAGTGTGAGTTGGGTGGTGGCCGAAGGCGGGGACCTTGGCAGTCTGATCCTCGGCTACAGAAACTGGGATGAAAGATTAATGAAGTAATTGCACAGCTACTCTACTGTATTCTGTCAGTACCACATTTATATTTTTTTTTATTACATGTGATCTATTTATTTGAAATACATGACATTCCTACAACATACTGTATGACTGTGTCAAAGCAATGTTTATTCTGGCAAAGGTGGCCTCGTAGGCAGCGGGTTGGCATTCAGAAAAGTGAGCCACAGGACAGTATTAGGGCTCAGAAAGGCACTAGGAAGGAGAAAGAATAGGGAGCTGGCAGTGATGATGCAGTTATGCACATTGTCATGTGAATGTAGCATGTACATCACCATCAGGGAGCAGTATGTCCTGGTATTTTTTTAATTGTTCTTTAGGAATATTTACAATAAAGGCACCAAAGTCAGAGGAAGATTGCCCGGCCTCCAGTCAATCACTGCACACCCTGTACCACAACATTTGGGGCCAGCAGATACCAGCTTGCACATTATGGAGAACAAGAAGGATGGAAGCTGCCAAACATGCCTGGCCCTGTAACTGAATTATAGGTCAGGACCTCTTATGAGGTAGTCCCACTACCTTTGCTTGAAAAGCCTAGCTCTGGAAGTAGTTTTAGGGAATTATCCGTAATTAATAACCCTTAGCTGAGGAATGGAGTTAAATGGTGGAATGAAGGCAGGCCAGAGCTGAAAGAGTGTTGGAGGGTGAGGAATGGGAGTGCTTTGCGGTATTTCCAGTATAAGGTAGGTACGTGAATGTGCCACCCTGCCTAGTAGAAAGTGGAAATCCTGTATAGCTGGGGCCAGAGGTGAGGCAGGTTTGCTGTTTTGCTTTAAATTTTCATCTTTTGAGTTCCTCCTTTGGTCATTCATCTATTATGTTTAAATATTTAGTAGATATAACCATATTTTCTATATATTCTTGACATCATTCCATGTATAAGGGTGGCTAAGAGAGCACCCTCTCATTATGACAGCTTGTATAATTATATGTAATACTTTTATTGTCTAGGTATAGTATTTATTTACTATAAACTACTTATGTAACGTATCTGCCCAAACTGACATACAAAGAACACATCTGGTACTGATGTCACCATGGTAGTGCTGCTGCCTTGCAGTAAGAGACAGGGGTTCTTGTCTCAGGTCCTCTTTGTGTTCTCCCTGTGTCTGTGTGAGTTTCCTCCAGCTGTCCAAAGACATGCCGGTTAGATGAATTGGCAATGCTAAATCATCCCTAATGTGTGTTTGGTGTGTAGGTGTGTTTGTGTTGATGGACTGATTCCCTTGTCCAGGGTTTATTCCTGCTTTGTGCCATATGCTAGCTGGGATAGGCTCCAGCCCCCCAGACAACCCTAGTCTGGATTAAGTGGGTTAGAGAATGATACGACATCTGTCACTTTGTACTTGTAATCATTTGAGGAACTGTGTTTTGACTTAGTTCATGTCACACTTTCATTGAATATGTTCCCCTGCTTGGTTTCTTCCTGTTTCAGTGTGTCGCATTTAATATCCCTTAGCAAAAGTAATTATTTTACCATAATATTTTGTTGACCTCACAGTTTCCTTACTGAGTGAGTTCTACTGTAGGTTCTCCAGTTTCAGTCCATTTGTTCTCTTGTGCTTTTAAACATTGCTTTTGCTTTTGTAATTTCTTCTCTTAGTTTTGAGTTTTTGGTCCTTTTTTCAGATTTAGATGTGCACAAGAGGTGCAAATCAGATCAGTTTAGCTTGTTGTGTTAGCTGTCTTTGCATATCATTAATGTTTAATTGTTGATTTAGTATCTTTTAAAAAGCAAGTCAATTAAAATCAAGTTAAAAAAGTGTGTTTCATTATCAATAGTAATTAATAAAGTAGCTGAAAACCTGTAGCCACTGCCCTCCCGGATCCAAGAGGGCAGACTTGAGAGCATGAAAATCCCAAGAGTGTGTAATGCTGGAATCACCACATCTGGCACCAGCAATTATAGCACAGTCACAGTTGCGGAGGTTGTAGATCATAAGTCACACATCTTGCACATTCTAATGTTTGCTTAAGTAACAACTGCTGCAAATCTCTTGACCTTGTCTGCAGGTTGTATGGCTGATGTGATGAACGAACTATCAGTGTATACGGGCTAATAAAGTGGCCACTGAGAGTTTCTGTATATATAGGAGCATCGCAGATGTTTTTGAGTCAGCATGTGTTTTCTTTAGGACCCGCCTTTTAATGCTTAAAGGTTTAAATGTACTATATGTGTTCTTTTTTGATCCTTGCAGGACATGTTCTTGTAACCAGTTATTGATATTGTTTATAACACTGTTACTACCCTTTTCACTTTTCCATTTGAGGATAATGATTACTATTTAAGGGAATCTTAAAATTTATATTTAAAAATTCTGAAAATCCATATAGGATTCTGCTGACAATCAAAACATTTAGGTCCTTGCTGTCTCTTTAATTAAATTACAAAATAATTGGATTGATTCAAACTTCTCCAATGTTATGTTTCTCATTTTAGCAATCCCGTACCACATCTCCATCACAACGGGTACAGAGAGGGATGCTGACACCACCAGCCGTCCTTATATCATCATCATGGGGCCTCATCAGGCTCGCACTGCTCGCCTGTGGCTTAATCTGCCTGAGGGGAAGAAAAAATTTGCTCAAGGTTCCATAGAAAAGTTTCAGGTGGACGGAGCAGATGTTGGAGAGATAAAGAAAATTGAGGTAATAGTTTAGTATTGTCTTTATTTCAATAGAGTCTACTGTAAGTACATATATTGGAGGATGAGTGTGTTTGATGACTTCAGAAATGTATCGGTCATGCACAATACAGTTCTCTGAAAGGCTTATTATATCACATGGCAATCTCCTAAAATGGTTAATAAGTCAAACAGAATATTATTTTTACATCTGGACTTTGATGTTCTAAGGAAGCTCTACATAGCCATGTGTACAAAGTACATTTTT
The DNA here is from genome assembly GCA_026402145.1 of Polypterus bichir lapradei. Taxonomy (NCBI): domain Eukaryota; kingdom Metazoa; phylum Chordata; class Cladistia; order Polypteriformes; family Polypteridae; genus Polypterus; species Polypterus bichir. Next base: position 14,918,472 of record JANRMT010062822.1, read on the forward strand.
CATACATTCGAGAGTGTGTGGTGTTGTGGTTAAGGCTTTGGACTTCCAGCCCTGGGATTGTGGGTTCAAATCCTGCCACTGACACTGTCAGAGGTGGCCTTAGGAGTGTGCAAGGTCTAGGGCTGACCAACGCCACGCGGGGCCGGTTATGACAAATGCTGTTACCGGTATATGTGGACTGTATAAACTTGCATGTGAATTTAGTAAAAATAATGTGAACATATACCTGATTTTCTCATTATAGCATTCAGCTACATTTTTGCAAGATAATACGCGGACTTTATCAAAATATAACGATATATCCATCCAACCCGCTGAATCTGAACACAGGGGTCTGCTGGAGCCAATCCCAGCCAACACAGGGCACAAGGCAGGAACCAATCCCAGGCAGGGTGCCAACCCACCGCAGGACACACACAAACACCAAGCACTCACTAGGGCCAATTTAGAATCGCCAATCCACCTAACCTGCATGTCTTTGGACTGTGGGAGAAAACTGGAGCACCCGGAGGAAACCCACGCAGTTTTCAAAACATAATGTTGGTGTTTAAACGAAGACACGTCTAGTTAAAAAGACAGTTAATGTGTATGGCATGAGTGAGTGGGTATGTGAGATTGAGCCCTGTGATACACCGACATACCATCCAGAGTTGGGTCTTATAATGCAGTGAGTGGTGTCCCAATGGGCTCCAGCTCTCCACATCTCCTTATTGGTCTAAGTAGGTTAAGAAAAAGGCGGAAATGATGGTTTGGTTTAGAAAATGCATAGAAGGGAGGATGTTGTATGAATGCAAGTAAGCAGAAAAACCAATATAAATTAATCTTAGTACTAAACTAGTGAATACATTATGGCTTCAGAAAAAATGAACTTTGTGTATTTTCCATCCATCCATCCATTTTCCAACCCACTGAATCCGAACACAGGGGTCTGCTGGTGCCAATCCCAGCCAACACAGGGCACAAGGCAGGAACCAATCCCAGGCAGGGTGCCAACCCACCGCAGGACACACACAAACACACCCACACACCAAGCACACACTAGGGCCAATTTAGAATCGCCAATCCACCTAACCTGCATGTCTTTGGACTGTGGGAGGAAACCGGAGCACCCGGAGGAAACCCACACAGAAATGGGGAGAACATGCAAACTCCACGCAGAGAGAACCCGGGAAGCGAACCCGGGTCTCCTAACTGTGAGGCAGCAGCGCTACCACTGTGCCACCCTATAATGATATAATCTATTAAAAAAGTGAAATTCATAATTCGTGACAGTACCACAACAGTGCGAAATGCGATGCGGTGTCATGCGGAAATTAGCAGGGCCTCTTCTAAAAAAGTACCCAAATTGCAAGTCTCGATATGCAGGATGTCACAGTCATAACTCACGTTGATGTCATGTCAGCCAGTTACCATGTTTTTGTGCATTAATATTTGGTCATGTTTATGGCCTACAAATAAAATGTGAGTTTCAGTGTTTCGACAGGAAGTGTGAAATTAACATAGAGGTAATATCATGAAATCTCTTACCAGTTTCCAGGTTTAGAGATGAAAATCCACTTTTCTTGCCTTCCGATTGGAAAAGTCGTTGATGACATCTTCGTAGTCTAATCTGGATGCAGTGTCTTTTTCTATAGATAGGATTGCCAGACCGCAAAGCCTGTCTTGAGACATTGGTAATCTATACTGGAGAATATAACTTGACAAATCTGCTCGAATGGGACATGTGGACCTCAAAGGCAGGGCCCCCTTAGGCATGGGGCCTGGGGAGGTCGCCCCACTTGCCACCCCCAAACGCCACTCTTGGACACTGTGGGATCATGAGCAAGTCACTGCACCTGCCTGTGCTCTAATTGTAAAAACAAATGAAATGCTGACAGTCACTTTGGATGTAGGCGTCAGCCAAGTGATAAACTGTATGGAAGGTGCTGGAAGCCAATGTCTAATATAATCTGGAGTTTTGTTGACGCAGGGTGTCTGTATTGTCATGTTCATGTAGGCTTTTTGTTTCCAAAACCTATACTTGCCTTGAAATTTATAATGCAAAACTGCCCTGTGTCATGGACTGTCACTGTTAACCTGGCCAGTTCGGTTCCCTTTGGTGTTTGTGGCTTGTCTTGAGTCTATTGCTGCTAAGATTCTCTGCTGCCTGTACCTCCATAGCATTAAAAGGGGCCAGCTAGGAATGAATAGAGTGCATTAAAACCCCTGGGAGAGACAATTTAACCATGTCGCAAGAAGACCAGTAAAAGAAAGTGGCTTGAGAGGCAGTACAAGGTTTTTGTAGCACACATATTGATAAAGTTCTTAATGTTTGTTTTTTTTTTAATAAAATGGTTAAACACAGCGTTAGCTTAGGCAGATACAGTTATACAAAAAGGATGCATCAATGACACATTCTTATATTGTGAAATCCTAGTTTCATTAAAGCATCCATTTTATACTATTTATTACATTCAAAATGGTGCTAATCAGTATGCAAGGTGTTGTGTGTTAGCCATATTCTGTTATTGTTGATTTCTTAAAAATACTTTAGAAAATGTCAGATGCAAATAACTGCCACTTCATTTTTAAACAACAACTATAACTAAAGCCAATATGCAGATTGTAAAATAAAAACGACAGTTTTTAGGCTATTAAATTTCTTTTTTTCTCATCTATCTTGATGATATTTTCAGCGGATCAAAAGATGATTAAATAACAAGGAGTCTGCAGTATGACAACTGTCGTTTGTAATTAATCACTTTAAATTGCCCTGATTAAAGCTCAATCTACAACTAACAGGAACAAAGTTCTTAAAGTGTTTCATTCTCAGAGCTTGAAAGGTCTATTAAGTCCTCCCAGGAGAACAAATCAATGTGGAGAGGCTTCTTTGCTGTGATAAGCCTCCGTGATTGAACTTGAACGAAATTCAGCTGTTATGCAGAGATCTGTCTTGGGCTCATTGATGTGGGTCTTAATAGGCACCCCTGCCTCTGCAATTCATAAGGAATGATGAGAAACAAGGAAAGAGAAAAAAAAAAAAAAGTAAGAGCTCAGCAGGGGCTTTAGTAGTATATATTATGGGGACGCATTACAATCTGCAAGTGTATGTGGAAGCTGAATATGTCCTTAGATCCACGACTGAAGAAAATAATGTGCGAGTTTGGTTGGCATTGTGGTGTGGTGGTTCAAACTGCCACTTCACAGCTCACAGACTGGCGTTTATTTCCCAGCCCCACTCACTGTCTATGTGGAAATTGCACATTTCTCCGTGTTCAGGCCAGTTTTCATCAGTTGTCTCCCCACTTCCCAAAAACTTGAATGTCAGGTTAATCAGTGACTCTGAATTGACCCTGTCTGGGTTTATGTGCCTTGTAATGCACTGGGATCACAACAAAGGCTGAGTCCTGCCTTATGTCTAATGTTATCAGCTTCTCAGAATTTTAGAATGGGGTCATATAAAACAAGGGCTGAAGTACTGGTGTTTGATTTTCATGGTAGAGTAAGGGAGAATTGCATCGATAAATTGAAGTTGTTGCCTTGCAGTTAGGAGACCTGGGTTTGCTTCCCAGGTCCTCCCTGCGTGGAGTTTGCATGTTCTCCTCGTGTCTGCGTGGGTTTTCTCCGGGTACCCCGGTTTTCTCCCACAGTCCAAAGACATGCAGGTTAGGTGCATTGGCTACCCTAAATTGTCCGTTGTGTGTGCTTAGTGTGTGTTTGTGCCCTGCGGTGGGCTGGCACCCTGCCTGGGGTTTGTTTGCTGCCTTGTTTCCTGTGTTGTCTGGGATTGGCTTCAGCAGACCCCTGTGACCCTGTGATTAGGATGTAGCGGGTTGGATAATGGATGGATGGATGGGTAATTATAATAGAAAATCTTAGTCAAGCATGTTAAAGTCCTTCTGTGAAACTTATCTTTTACATTATTAGTATTGTATCAGAATTTTGAAATATTACATTTAAATATAACCATCCTTTTTTTTTGTACTTTATACATCCTAACTTTGCATTTTATTTTACTTATACGTTTCTCCTTTTTTCCTCATTAGCATTTTTCAGTTCTCAATTATAGAATCTCAAAATATACTTTAAATTAATTTAGATATAGTGGCAGTCACAGTTTAAGACCATTTAATTGAGAGTCTTTTGTAAGCAACCTAATCCTGAGCAGATCTGCAAAAATGACACAGCTCTAAGTTTGTTCATATTTCCTTTCATGTTAATCGATATGCATGGAGGATTTTAAACAAATAAGGAAGAATTCCCTACTGTGACCTTTAAACCCGTTTTGTCATTTCCTGCGGGTCACAACCTCGGAGGGCATACCCCTAGCAATGTGGGACACTACCCTAATGACAAGAGCATGAATAAGTACCCGCAGCGAAAAAACAAAATTTGTGGCTGAACTAGCACAAGAAATACACAATATAATTGAAGACTGAGTTGAGAATTGAGATCATTGACTAAAATGATGCAGAAAAGTACATAAAAATGTGTACAGAAATCCAGTTTTAACACTCAGGTGGCTCACTATTAAATTAGTGTTTGGTCTGGCATAGTCCAGTATGGCACTTAACCCAGCCTGGCTTTAAATGGAGTCAGCGATGACTTGGCCTCCAGCTCGGATGGGAAGCGGTAGAGAAAGACTGCATGCATTTGCAAGCCTCCTGTTATAACTGCTAACTCACCAATAAAACAGCTCAGAGACCACCCCTCCCCAGTTCAGCTGCATTGCAGTATGGGGGGTACAGCTTTTATGAATTAAAAAACTCAGGCAGACTCAAGCCACCACCACCACTCCAGCATTTTCCTTAGTTTCAAACAAACAACTAAACCTTAAAATAGATCTTCTTCTGTCAATTTTTATCAGTGAAACCCTGGGGGGTAGCAAAAACTGGCTTATCCAGCTTCCTTGCACTATTGTACAATTGTTTAATCATTTATATTGTTAGACATCTACTATGTAATAAATGTCCCTCTGAACAATCTGATTGGTCAGTTTGGCTTTGGTGACATGACGAAATAGGAAATGTGAGATGTATGAGGAGGAGTAAAGCTGTTTGAGACATGCAGAGAGAGTCGCCTTCAATCCAGACAGGAGGTGAGAAAGGTGCCTTGAAATTAATGACCGAGTCTGAGAAGCCGGCTTCATGGGAATGCGCTTGAGAGGGGAAGAACCGGTTAAGTGAAGTTTACACTCACAAATACAGAGGAAAGCCGTTGAAGATACACTTAGGGCAAGAGATAACAATTATGTTTACATTACTCTATTACTTGTCTTTTACAGGGACTGTGGCTAGTTAATAATAAAAGATATTATCAATGAATATGCTAGATATCATTCTCTTAAATTACACATATGCCTTTGCTTTTTGTATATTTTGTTAACATGTTATTATTTCTAGTATCATTTCTAGCCTTGCAGTATATTAGTTGTTCTCAGCTACCTTATAGCTTGACATGTAACAAGCCTTGACTTTGTGATTAAACATCAGCTGTTGGTGTTTATGGATGTTTTTGTAAAACAAACTCCAAATCTTCATAAAACTGATGTTAAGGGAGAAGAGAAAAACTACACAGCTATAAATGGAGGAACGTAGCAGTGGCCAGAAAAGCTGAAGGTCCAAGAAGAATTAAGGAGAAGGAAAGGAATTTGAGGGAATAAAAAGTAGATAGAACTACAGAGCTGTCGACATTAATTCCCCTGCCTTACAAACAGACAGACCTCTGCAGGCAACTGCTTCATGATTGTCAGGATTGGCAGCTTGCATTACCGGCTCTGCATTTACAAACCGCCAGCTGTGCCTCAGTGATCAAAATCAGTAGTCAGTCCAAGTCCATGACCCTATTAGCCGCCTTATTTCCATGTGTTGTTAATACCTGCTCCCAACAGATATTTGCCACTGCTATGATTGTGGCTGACAGCTGTAATAGGTAGTAGTCTACAGTATTGGACCACTGTCTACCACTTGAAGCCATCTGTCTGTAACACTCACCAGATACCAGCAGCTATTAGAACTCATGAGCATTACCTCTCCTGCTCCCAGTATTCTTTTACAAATATCCTAAACCTCTACTCATAGCCTCCAATTCTGAGTGAACACCAGTTCTAGACTGGAGCTACAACCACAACTGCTTACATGATGAAGTAGCATTTATTCGTAAGGGCTAAGGCAAATCATCAGCTAAAAACAAAGACATTAATGCTGCAAGTACAAAAGAAATGAATTACTTTAGCGGATAAACCTTCAAAAGTAAGCAGTTCCTTTTTAAGCAATGAAATGACCCCCCTGACATAAAAGAGACACTGCTTTAAATAACGGCACAAGCCTTTTAAGAACTGTCATGACTTATACCTGTACAACAATGTTCAGCAATGACTTCCCACCTATAGGAATCAAAGGTAAAAACAGGGCTTTTAGCCATTTGTTCATGTCTTTTGGTGGCTACCAGTGTCCTGCATCATGAGTGATAGGCAAGGTGGCAGGCAGAGGTGGACTCATCTATACTGTGTTTGATTTTCACATTACAGTAACCCAGAATCAAAGAATGCATCAAAATTCACCTTTTTTAATGGTTTACTCTTAACAGCTAGGTCATGATGGAGCCACTCCAGAAAGCTGCTGGCTAGTAGAAGAGCTAACCGTTTCTGTGCCGACCAAAGGAGTCATGTACGTTTTCCCATGCAAATGCTGGCTTGCCAAAGACAGGGGTGATGGTCTCACGGCTCGGGTTTTCAGTGTTCTTGATGCCGATAATATAAATATTGGCCATAAGGTAAGCTTTTTTTGTTGTATTCTTTTATTATGAACCTTTTCCAATTACAGTATGTATACTGTAATTTTTGAAAACAGTATAAGCACGTGTTCCACTTTTGACTGTTCTGCATTTAAGCGTGAAAACAGAATTGTATCATTTGTGGCTAAAAAATGGAACAACTGTGAGCAGTAGGAATTCTGGATTGGATGTCATGGTACAGGTAGCACTTGATTTGGACAGAAGCTTAGTGTAAACACTGATGATCTGGAGTAAATGGACATCCTCGCAAGATGATACTGATCTGCCTTCAATGGCATACCGGAAACAGATACAAATCAAGTAGCCTTTAATTGTGGAACATTTCATCAATGCCTGTTAATCTTTTGAATGTGCATTATTTTATTATAGATACTGTACAGTACATGCACTGTATTTTTGCCATGGTTTTAATGTGCCATTTTTATATAATTTTATCTTATTACAAGTTAGATGTCATTCATTCATCAACAGTCTGTGTAGATTGTTTGCTGCATATCGTTAAAGGAACAATAAATATTTTTTTACTGTAATACTTAAACACTCATCTTAATATTAATTTTGCCAGATTTCAATAAAATGAAACACATTTTCATCTATTTTAAATACTGTACCTAATTTTGTAAAATTTCTGACAGTTTTTACTATAAATTCTTAATTTACCAGTAACAGCGCACTTGACTTGAGCATTCCTAGTTTTCATGCTCTTCCTGTGTACATTTAGCATTCGTTTGCTCAGAGGTTGATTCGCTTGCTGCTTCTTGAGCAGATCTTCTTTTCTCCAACCTAGCGGCCCGCTTCATCTCTTCTTTCGTCGGCATCTTTCGTGTTAAAACTGATTAAGTCAGTGTTTGTGTTGCAATTGCTTAATTTTTCACTTAAGCTGGCAGTTGTCTTCAATCTGCCTCAAGAATGATTTACGATATGAAGAGATGTGTCAAGTGATGGTGAAGGTGGAAGGATATTAAAACAGCACCCATACGCATGCGTCACACTGCCGCCTGCTGCTGAGAGTTGATTCTACAATAAAATAAAATTAAAATTAAAAAGATGAATAACCTTGGAGGTCAATCATCACCCCGAAAGCAGATAGTATACATTACGTAGTATCGTATGTGTACCAAATTTCAGGTCAATAGGTCAAATGGTGTGTGAGCTACAGGTGATTTAAAATCCTGGACAGCCACGGTGGCATATTAGATATAAAGATACTTGAGTACAGTAGTTGATAAAAAATGTTTTGTTTGTTGATGCTATATGATTTGAGTTTAACCAGTAGTGTAAAGATTAAGACTGATGTTGCTTCTTACATTCAAATTGCTACTGAAAAGGACAATCAGTGGCTACTCAAAGTTCTGCCTAGATGGAATTTGCAGGTTTTTCCTGTGTTTGCTTGCTTTTTTTCACCATTACCCAGCTTCCCCCACATCTCAAAAGTGCTCTTGGTTATTTGGTGACTGCATATAAGGCCCAGTATGAATAACTGGGGGGGTGTGCAGTAGCATCCTATCCAGGACTAGATGCCTCCTCAAGGTAAGGCTCCAGCTCCACATTACATTACATCAGAGAACTTAAAATAAAATACACAGCAGTATTCATTCTGTTCCCTAGCTGCTACGCATGGAATGTGGACTTTGTAAGAACATCATCCATCCAACCCGCTATATCCCAACTACAGGGTCATGGGGGTCTACTGGAGCCAATCCCAGCCAACACAGGGTGCAAGGCAGGAAACAAACCCCAGACAGGGCGCCAGCCCACCACAGGGCGCACACACACACACCAAGCACACACTAGAGACAATTTAGAATCGCCAATGCACCTAACCTGCATGTCTTTGGACTGTGGGAGGAAACCAGAGCATCCGGAGGAAACCCATGCAGACACGGGGAGAACATGCGAACTCCAAACAGGGAGGACCCGGGAAGTGAACCCAGGTCTCCTAACTGCGAAGCAGCAGCACTACCACTGCGCCACCCTAAGAACATCAGTTTTTAATAATTCTTTGTTTTTAGTATCCTTATCATACAAAATTTTCTTCCCACCTTGAACATCATTTTTGCAGGTACTTTATGAGGTAACAGTTGTCACTGGTGATATTCAAAATGCTGGAACAGATGCCAATATTTTCATAACTGTCTTCGGAACCAGTGGAAGTACAGAAGAGATCCTTCTTCCAAAGAATGAAGACAGGTGAGAGCGGTCTGCTAAGATATTACAATGAATGTCAGTGAAATGCAGTGTCCGTTTCTACTTCCTCTATTTTTTGAGTAGCTGTTTAGTAAAATATGTACAGGTACAGTATGTGACGTACATAATCCTATAGCAATAAAGTTGGCCAGTGCCCGTTATTGATGCAACAAAACATTTTGGGATTAGACAATCAGCATGATTTTGTAGTATTTTACTTTTATTTTACTTTTTAGAGCTGACTAATGTAATCAAATTATTTATATTCTAGCAGCACATTCAATAAGCATTAGAGTAACCAGAAAGTTACTGAATTATATCTGAATATATTGAACAACAGGTGAATATACACACACGCCTGGAACATAAATATCCAGTGCTAATAAGGCCGCATTACTCAGCATGACAATTTAACCCTAACCACCCTACCTTGGCTTCTTCCAAATTTGCTGAAACCTGATATCTTCATGTTTTTGTCAATTACCAAAAAAAAAAATATCAAATTAACAAGTTTCAAAAAGAAAGATAACCCAGTTTGTCTGAATGTAATTCTCTGCATCGGTGGAACAGACAGATTGGGCCCCAGGCTCACCTCCAATCTTTGTGGCTCCTTCCAATTCATTAATTGTTAACAAATATTCCCCGGGGGTAACACATGTATGTTGTCTTTTTGGCACTACTGTGCAGATGTTTGCAGATGTTGCATTGCTTGTGTAATGTTGAGGTAGAATTGGTGTATGCTTATGGTCCAGTAGCTTATTTATTGGCTTCCCTTATATTAAGTACAGTTAATTTATTATTTATTTAATCATAATTAACCCAAGACTGTATGATTATCTGGGTTAAAAAAATGAATAAAATGCAAGGTGGATAATGTATCTCCTTAATATTTCCACAACCTAAACAACAACACAAAGCAAGAAGCAAAGGAATGCAATGTAATGAAGTCATTCCACTTTTTCCTCTGTCTGTGGATAGTGAAAATATAATCTGATTAATTATTCTGTTTTTCAAATTATGATACTTTTACACTTTAAACACTAAACATAAATTCTTCCAGCTGGGCTATTAAACAACTGAAAATTAAAAAAACAAAAAATTAAGAAAAATAATGAAAGGAAAAGTCCAGCTCATTTCAGTGTACCCCTCAATTTCTGAAGTTTTTCAGTATAGAGATATTATTGTTTTGTTTTTTTTTTTGTATTAGATGAACCCGTTTGCTTGGGCCTGCTGTTTGGACCCCATGGTTAATCATATTAGAGCCTTTAAAAGCCTCCCTGGACTGGGTTGTGTAGATGCTTTATACATCCACCCTTGATGTCATGCACTACTGCTATTAGAACTCATGAGCATTACCTCTTCTGCTCCCTGTATTCTTTTACAAATATCCTAAACCTCTACTCATAGCTATGAGCACTTGGGGATCCCAGGTGGTCTCCCATCCAAGTACTGGCCAAACCTGAGTGTGTTCAACTTTCAAGATCGGGCACACTGATAGCTGGAGTGGTGGCTCTGAGGCTAGGGATCTGCATCAGCAATCAAAAGGTTTATGGGTTTGCATCCTGTAATGCCAGACGTGATTCCACTCCGTTTGGCCTTTGAGCAAGGCCCTTAACTTGATTGCCCTGTCCTGGGTATAATGTTACCTGCATCCAGCCCTGCAAGCAGGTCCTCCAACTTGCATGGAGAACTTGGGGGATTGGTGGCGGGACTGGCACTCCAGCCACTGTAAAAGACCTCACACTGTTCCAGTGTGGTGCTGAGGTGTCTCCCTCAAGTCCTAATTTGGGATCCTGAGGTGGTTTATCGTGTGGTGGGTGTGGCAACGCACTGCTGACCTCTCCTCTCTACTCATAGCAGTGGAGAGACTGGTCACCAGACACATCAGTGCACCTCAATTTACCACGTGGGCAACAGGCCCACTGACAAGTGGTATTGATAGTGTTCTGTACATGCCCACAAACTCTTCATAGCAGAGATATTTGAGAGGCAAACTATATAAGAGTCTTCCAGACAACACATGCAGCACATCAGCATGCAAAGTTATCCATCCTAGCATTGTCAACAGCTGCCAATGGCCTGTCCACCTCTGCATCCAACTACCTCTTACTTTAATTTTTATAGAAGCTGACCAACTCTGTGAGTTATCTGACAATAAAATGCTTCATTCAAACGGATAGTGCCACCTTCATTAAGCATTACGTTATACCTGAACAATATCCCTTAATTCCAAAATAAGAACACTTACAAGATTTGTCTGTGTGACAGATATGTTTGAGGTTGAATTCTAAATTTGCATGATTTGTGGTATTCTGCTTAGTCATATTTTACTTGTCTGTTGTTTACAGTGATCAGTGAATTCTGTGACTTCTCACCACATTGTTTTGAATATTCAGAACATGAATCATATTTCTTAAAAGCACATTATATAAAATTACATTCTGGTGAACTTTAAAATGTATTGAATTCAATTATACAGTTATTTTGTCTGAGCTGTTTTTTAAAAGTAATTAAAACTGTTGATGGTGGAACTAAAGACTAATTGCTTAGCATTTGATATTTTGTAGATTTGAAAGAGGTCAAGAAGATACCTTTCCCATGGAGATAGATGATATAGCTCCACTGAAGAAGATGCGGCTTCGAACAGAAGGGAAAGGAAGCCGTCCAGACTGGTTTTTGGAAAAGGTACATTGAACATGTAGTGAAAGCGACACTTAGAATTAACATTTTACTACATTCATTTCAATGAGCCTGATTTGTGGCTAAACAGCTACAGTATATGTTCACTGTTGTGAAAATTGGTAAAAATATTTGCTAATCATGAATTTGCATTTTATTTTACATTTCTCGTAGTGCAGTGATCATTGCAAACGTTGAATAGTAAATAAATGCGACAGATGTAACTTAAAATGTAGATGTCCTGTTTACTTGATGTTTCTGATCCCTTTCTAAATCAGCACAGCAGGTCTACACATAACATTGAAAGTACATTTTTGCAGCTTTTGACAAAAGTTGATTTAGATTTAATTTTTAAAGTGATGCATTTAAAGCTCAAGGTCAGAAAAAGCACTTTACTTCCCACAGCAGAATGTCTCTCCAGATGGAAGAAGAGGAATTGTAGCTTGAAGGCTGAAACCAAAACATGATTAGTCAGCTACCCCCTAATTAACCACTTGGCCTAGTTTTTTATTTCCATATACTGTATCTGATGTGGTCACATTTGAGTCAACAGATCTTATAACACCGTTATCTTTAATGGAATAGGACAGATTTAGGTGTTCATCAACAACATGGAGTATTTCTGTCTTATGTGTTCATCTATCAGATGCTTCCTATAACACCCTGGAAGTACTAAATAAGTACTAAGGAAGCACAGCCATTATAGGAAGTGATTAAAATGAGACAAAAATGAATGACATAGCAATTACTGATCTCCTTAGCTAGTTTTGCCTCATATTTTACTCAGTTGCTCAATTGCAAAACCTACCCACTTACCAACTAAACAGATGTATGTATAAATTGTAATGTGTAAGTAAATTGTTTATTGATGCCTAAAAGGACACAGATTTCGTTCTTGACATTCAAAACGACATCTGTACTACTACTAGGTGAATGCAATTGTCATGTTTATGAATCTGCAATCAAAGTACAGTCTTAACATCAGCGTCATGATGTTCTGCCATATGAAGGTCAATATTTCTTGTGTACTGGTGAAAGGAGGACAAATGGAAGAGTCAGGCAAAAGTTATTCTTGCGGTCATCTGGCTGTTTATGGCAGAGCCGAAAAGCCTTGTTTATGAAGTGTACTCGTTTTTCAAGAGATTTCATGTTTTTCTTTTTCTGGGGTTGCCATTTTCTTATCATCCAAATTTATTGTCAATCGAATGTTGGTGCAGTTGTGTTTATTTGCACCCTGACATAGACTGGCAACCCTATGAATGTAAGTTCTTCATACTTGAGTTAAGTTAATAACGTATAAAAGATTGATTGATATTAAACTTTCATGAAACACATGCATAATTCCAACCATCCATTATCCAACCCACTATATCCTAACTACAGGGTCACGCGGGGGTCCGCTGTAGCCAATCCAAGCCAACACAGGGCGCATGGCAGGAAACGAACCCCAGGCAGGGCACACATACACCCACACACCAAGCACACACTAGGGACAATTTTAGGGTCGCCAATGCACCTAATCTGCATGTCTTTGGACTGTGGGAGGAAACCAGAGTACCCGGAGGAAACCCACGCAGACACGGGGAGAACATGCAAACCTGGGTCTCCGAACTGCGAGGCAGCAGTGCTACCCACTGCGCCACTGTGCTGCCCACATGCATAATTTATTTTCCAAAATTTGTATTTAAATGTCTGTAGTGGTCACATAATTAGGTTCAACCCAGATAGATTCAGAGGTATACCTTTTCTCTTTTTGCTATATAACAATGATTTTAGCATTTAAATACCATACTTTTCAGAACGTTTCGTAAACCTTATTAACCACATTAATTTTACAAATTATATATTTTAGATTATCATGCGGAATCTCAATGATCAAGAAGTATCAATATTCACTTATAATGATTGGCTTTCAAAGACACGAGGATCAAAGAGAACAGTGGTTTGTGAGTTGGCAGCAGTAATTGATGAAGAAGAGATGGTGGAAAAAACAACTTACACGATCCTGGTTAAAACAAGTGACATATCAGGTGGGCCTCTTTATCTTACTCATTCAGCACAAAATGTTCATTACACTCTACTGATATATCGTTCTGGGCACTACAGTGACCTCACAAAAGGTAACACAGGTTTCAAAAGTTGTGGAATTTTAGATTATCTTATAAATAAACATCTACGCGTGGAAGTGTGTGTGCCTGTCCGGCCCAGAAGTGAGAGATGGAGTTGGAGTAAAGGCTCCACCGCCAAGGAAACAGAAAACTTGCTTAGCTGCTAATAACACAAGCGAGGCCAGCATGTCAGCAGAAGGAAACCTCAGAAGTAAGACAAAGTCGATTAGCCGCTAACATCGGCAAAATGGTATCCCTTTTACTTTTCCTCCCGCCGCTAATACACAAGCGATGCAAGCAAGTCAGCAAAACGAAAACCTCCTAGGAGAGAGACGCACAGAGTAGTTCCTTTCAATTACCTGACATCTCTACATTTCAGTTTTTTTTCTGACAATTTCAATAGTTTCTAGGACCCCGGGCTTTTTACAGCATGGGTTACACAGCTAGTTTCAAATAATATCCTGTGTAGTATAGAAATACTCAAGGCTGGGTACTGAAATTCAGACCTTACGAGTAACAGTCAATTTGACAATAAAATACACTAAGCAAAATGAAGCATTTCAGATCAGCAGCACACATTTTACGTTAGTTAATGCAAGTGGCATTCATGCATATTGTAGCATTTGTAAAATAATTAAAACTGAAGATCTGGGTAAGGTTTTATTCACGGTGAAGGTAAAATATTGTACATTCCCCCTGCTTAATGCAGTATTGGCAATTCAAGTAATATAGAAGAAGGTAAAAGTTCAGTTGATAATGAACAAAAAGTGCAAAAGGATGTCTACTAAAACTATATACAATAGAATAAAGGCAGTTTTAATTCCTCCTGGTGATTACTTCTGCATACGTTTTTCACTAGATCTATACAGAATTAATTTGAAATTGCTTAAACTGCAAAAAAAAAAGTCAAATACTGTAACAAAAAACATTAGATAAATAAATAACAAGTAACTCAATAGTCTCAATTGGAGATTTTGAGTGTGTCTGGTAATCTGTATTTGCACCAGAGTGTGTGCAGTTCCTCGTTTTTCATCACGCTTTACAAAGTATATGTTCTTGTGCAAGTAACAGTCTCAAGGCAATTTCCAGCCTGTGGGTGTAGTGAGAAATCAAGCAAAATGGCACCTTTTATTGACTAACTAAAAACATTGCAATATGCAAGCTTTCAAAAACCTGCATATTGTAATCTTTTTGGTTAGCCAATGAAAGGTGTTATTTTGCATGACTTCTCATTACATTCATAATGGCTAACATGGTACACCACCCTAGTATTACAACCTAAAAATGTTAAAGCAATTGCATTTTATAGTTAAATCATTAAAAAGGCATGCCTCCTATAACGTGATGTTAACATTTGAAATTTATTATTTTAAGGTATCTATGGCAATCTAGGTTTTAAAGAATAACACACATTCTAAAGGTAATTAAAAGGGGGCATAATTATGGCAACTGTTAGAGTAAAAATCCACGAAAGCTTCAAGGCTTCAAGGGTATCAAGAAGGAGCAGATAGAAGTAGTAGGCTTGTTGCGTTGTAAGTAAAATACTGTGGTATTATTGCCTAGTTGTCCTTTTCTTTTGTTATACACAGAGTAGATGTGCTGAGGCCTCTTCACATGTGTCATGGAGTACACATTGCAGGTCTCACCAATACTTTTGGTTATTGTGAGTTAAGGAAGAATTGATTTTAACTGGTCAAAGATGTTTAAATATTGAAGTGAACTGCATATCATACATTAATGCCTATTGCACTATTGCTGTTGTTTTTATTCAGATTGAATCTTACAATACAGGTATGTACTTTTAAAAATAGAATTCTACAGCACAAGCTGCTGAAGCCTACTATGCATTAGATTGGTATTAAATCTATGACATTATTCACGGCTAATTTGCAAGAGAAAACAATAAACATAATGGAGCAATACGCTGCTGCTAGGCATTATTCTTAGGCTTGAGGCCTTCACCTGAGGGAAGCAGCTGACATCTGGTCTTAAATGGTTTAGAAAGCTGGTTTGTTTAATTTTGAATGCTTGAAGAATACCCAAGAGGAAAAAAATATGAGAATAAAATCAGATTAAAATTACCAAACAGTATAAAAGCTGCAATTCTTTGGTGATAAAACCATCAGTTTTTTGGTAATATAATAAAATATAAATTTTGTGAAAGCTGTTAGAATAAACGTGGAAGTCTAACCACAGATGTACGATACTAATTAAACACCTGCTCCTTTAGAGTTTAAAAACATGTGGCACAGTAATAAACAGATTGAAGCGGCTGTAAAGTAGTTGCTAAAAACTCATTGACCGACAACAGTGGAACTGCACCATTCTTGTGTGCACACAGTCTGATTTCCGGATTTTCTACTTATGTGGACGTGCAGTGCTTGGGAGGGCTGTTTTTTCCCTTGGTAAATGCTCATAGTTTAATTTAGGTATTGCAAAAATGCATCAAATACTTATTTTCCCTTATTTGGTCTTCATGATGCTTATAAAACATCAATAGATAAGTTATTCATCTCTGTGCAATACAGCATCATAAGACCCTTTGATATTCTGGTAAAATTACTTGTTAAATTGTAAGAGTCACAGATCTTACAATGAAGTATACAATATCAAGAGAAATGACTGATCCAAAGTGAGGTTATTTTAGTAGGTCACATAGCAAAGATGCATAACCACTTTACTGATATCTTTATAAGTGTTATTAACACTAGAAGAAAGCTATGATATATTTTTGCAGTACCCAAACTAACGTGTTACCATTTAAACTAATATTCACATCATACAAATGTGTTTTTCAACTTTGTAAGGGGCCCCGTGATAAGAACCCATCATCTTTTGGTTCCTCTCTACAGTAGTCTTTTGAGTGTCTGCCCTGATGGGTAGAGTTACCTCTTCTGCAGGTTTGATTTGAGCTCATTCTAGACACACTATCCATTTCCAGCGTGATCTCTTCCTCCATCCATCGGACACTCCATTCATCTAAGTCAGCTCATCGTCAAATGGTGATCAGTTTACAGCGAGTGAGTGATTTTTATTAATCTAATGAAGCTTTCATATAATTATGACTACATTAATGGTGTAAAAATATCTGAGCCAAGACGTACAGCTTTCAGAGCCCAGTTTTCTGTCTAGTCCACCTCAGCCTCTAGCAGGAAATCCCTGATGCCATCCAAGCTGCATGTGGACTCCTAGGAAGAGCAGCATGTAGCTAGACTCTATGGGTCTTGCAAGAAACGGTGTGATTTTTACACTTACAACATCACACAGTGTCTCAGACATTTGCCAGTTATAGATGTTATTTGAATCTTAATATCCACTAAATTGAAGCTTTTTCTGTAGTTTAAGGACTCATGGTTTTATTCATTTTTGGCAAAATATCTTTGAATAAATTTAGCACAAGTCAGATGGAAATTGATGTACCCATTAACATCCTGTGCAGTCTAGCTGAGAATAAATAATTTAGCAATCAGCATGAAGTAACCTACAAAATAACATTTTACTAAACTGTGCATTTTCCATTCTGATAAAGTCTTTCATTGCAAACATGGATTGTTTCTTTGAGATTCGGCAGAAAAAATATAAAGCCTGCAAGCACCAATTAATAGCTGCTCGCTAAGATTTCTCTGCCACTTTAATCAGGTCCCAAGACAGAGCTGGTTTGGGAGGGAGCTGAATTGGCCTTGGATTTGTGTCAGAGGTGACTAACATAGCCTTTAATCTTCATACTGTGTACGTCTCGATAAAAGTGATCTTCCATAAACTATTTAAAAAGTAATCATAATGTCCCATACAGAGTTTATCAGGCAAGGATGGTACACTCATTTATGCTAAATGAATAGGCTAGTGACTCATTAGCTGAAACCTGTTCTCCTGCAAGACAAATTGCTTTAAATTAGGTACATTTCCTCGACAAAAATGAATTTACTTATGTCACAAGTCACTTACATTTACTTTTATCTCCTTATGAAAAAGAATGCAGAAGACCATCTTGGACACCTCCCATGTCAGGAACAAACCATTTGCTCCCACTGTGCAACAAGTGGTATCACAGCCAACAGTGCTGCACCACCGAGACTTGCAAACAGCTTTTATTAACAGGCTGCTATGTCGGATAGTCTTCTGCTGATCTCTGACCCAGGCACCATGACGTAAGCACTTGTAGTACCATTCGGTTTGCCCTGTAGATTCACTGTTACCGACCATCTGTAGCTCAGGTTGTCTGGTTGTTCCGTGTTCTGTCTGGTACATGATGTTGTATATGTGGCATTTATATATTTTCCAAGTAATATTTTATTGATATGTAGTGTTGTTTTTATTGCCATTACTTTGTTTGATCTGTGACTGCTATGCTATAGCATTGTACCATGTAGAGCGTTGTCACTTTATTTTTAATATTTCTGACACAGTGGGACTAGAAACAAATACTGGAAGGTACATTGGCCATAAATTAAACTGAAGAGAATTAAAATCAGTACATTTAATAATTCCCTGTAGTATGTTGTGTCAACTGGTGCTATACTACATGGAGCTGGCCTCACCATTGTTACTTACGCTTGGCAGCAGGACCACTGGGGTAGCTTTTTTTTTTTTCCTTTTTAAAGACATTTTCCATGAATATGCAATATGTACAGTATAATTTAGCAGTGCAGGCCCCTTCATATTTTGTTATGTACCTCCTGTCCCAAAATTGGGCACTACCAGATTAGAGTGGCACCATCATGCTCACTGACAAGAGAAAGGCAAAACACAGATTACTGTCAGGTAGACTCTTAGATATGCAGTTTAAATGAATTGTGATGCTCAGTTTCCCCAACAGTGTCTTGTTTGTTTTTTTTGTTTTTTTTGCCCAGTCGTTCTACTGTTTGGAAATATCTTGATATTTTTATGGTTGTTGTGCTAATTGGTTCTGATTCTGTTTGAATCTCCTGTTATTTTACTCTACAATGATAGAGATAGAGAGATACAAAGATATAGAGAGAGAGAGAAAACTTTATTTGTCCCCTGGGGTAAATATGGCTTTTTACAAAAGCTCTTTAAATAAATAAATACATAAATAGATAGATAGGTACAGATCAGAGATCAGAGGAGACTGTGTGCAGAGGGTACAGACCTATAAATACCTGGGAGTGCAGCTGGATGATAAATTGGACTGGGTCTGCCAATACTGATGCTCTGTGTAAGAAAGGTCAGAGCCGACTATACTTCCTTAGAAGGCTGGCATTCTTCAACATCTGCAATAAGATGCTGCAGATGTTCCACCAGATGGTTGTGGCGAGTGCCCTCTTCTACGCTGTGGTGTTCTAGGGAGGCAGCATAAAGAAGGACATCTCACACCTGGACAAACTGGTGAGGATGGCAGGCTCTATTATAGAAATGAAGCTGGACAGTTTAACATCTGTGGCAGAGTGACGGGCTCTGAGCAGGCTCCTGTCAATCATGGAGAATCCACTGCATCCACTGAACAGTGTCATCTCCAGACAGAGGAGCAGCTTCAGCGACAGACTGCTGTCACCATCCTGCTCCACTGACAGACTGAGGAGATCGTTCCTCCCCCACACTATGCGACTCTTCAGTTCCACCCGGGGGGGTAAACGTTAACATTATTCAAAGTTATTGTCTGTTTTTAACCTGCATTTTATTACTCTTTAATTTAATATTGTTTTTTGTATCAGTATACTGCTGCTGGATTATGTGAATTTCCCCTTGAGATTAATAAAGTATCTATCTATCTATCTATCTATCTATCTATCTATCTATCTATCTATACTGTGTATAGACACACACTTTGGTCTGAACACACACCATAATGAGTATAAAGCAAGAAAATCAAAAAAGAAAGAAAAGTTCTGACTTGGCTGTCACAGTCCCAGTGAGGCATTATGCAGACATATTGCTGTTGGTATAAAGGAGCCCCAGAGTAGTGTTTCTTGACACATTTCTGCTGTATGATTCATTGGCTGAAAGTCCTCAATGTTAGTGTGTCACAGAGAGGATGTGCAGCATTGTTCATAATCTCACTCGGTTTTGTTTGAATTCACTCCTTCGCTATCACCTCCAGGTTGTGCAGAGCGCGTCCTATAATTGAGATTACCCATTTCATTTTCTTGTTGATGTGGTGGGCCTCTCCTGATGTGATGTTACCAGCCCACCATATCACAATGTAGAAAATCACACTTGCCATTACAGAATTGTGAAGGTTGTCACTTCATATATTAAAAGAACGCAGTCTCCTAAGGAGGAAGAGCCTGCTCTGCCCTTTCTTATATAGTTCCTTTATGTAACGAAACCAGTGAAACCTGTCATTGATGTGGACCCCCAAGTACTTGTAGGAGTGGACCACCTCTACATCCACTCTAGGAATAGTAACCTGATAAACCGGCTGTTTGGTGTTGTAAAAGTCAATAACCAGTTCCTTGGTTTTGCTGATGTTAAGATGCAGATTCTCTTTGCACCAAGAAACAACCTTCTCCACCTGACTCCTATGCTTTGTCTCATCTCCTTTATCAATACACCCCATGAGTGCAGAATCATCTGGAATTTTCTTCAAGTGACATGACTTCATGTTATATTTATAGTCTGAGGTGTACAGAGTGAAGAGAAAAGGAGACGAGACTGTTGCTTATGGTGCTCACATCCTCATCAGACACACAGTCCTCAAGTCTCATAAACTGCCGACAGATAGTCCATTATCCAGGACACCACAGGCTCATCCACCTGCATATCTCTGAGTTTACCCCTGAATAGGGATGACTGGATGGTATTGAAGGCTCTGGAGAAATCAAAAAACATCATCTTCACAGTGCTGCCAGCTTTCTCCAGGTGAGAACAAGTCTTGTGGAGCAGATAGATTCCAGGTGATCTACCACAAGAGGACTTCTAAAGTCCAGGACCAGTCTGTCAATGGTCCTCATGACTTTAGACATTTGTGCCACTAGTCTGCAGTCATTAGGTGAAGAGGTGCTTTCCTTCTTTGAAACAGGAACAATGCAGGATGTTTTCCACATCAGTGGCACTTTCTGAAGCCTTAGGGACAGACTGAAAAGGTGACAGAGGACACCACCAAGCTGTTCAGCACAAACCTTAAGAACCTGAGGACTGACTCCATCTGGTACCGCAGCCTTTCCTGTGTGTAGCTTCCTCAGTTGTCTCCTGTACTTCAAATAGTAAGAATCACGATTCTGTGAACTCACCATTTCTATCAGAGTTTTATCCAAGGGTCTATGATTTCTTTCTTTCTATGCATTTTACATTAGTTTGTGATTGCAAATTGGCTATTTATTTATTGGATTTTATCTACTTTATTAATCCCCTAGAGGAAATTATGTTTTCGCATGACCTTTGGGGGTCGGTATAATACTGTCTAAATATACTATGTCACGGACGATTATCCCGTCCATACTTGGTTCCTACCTTGCACTTAAAGTTGCTAGGAAAGACGCTGACTGTCTGCCTCCTTGTGATGAGAAATGGGTTTAAAAAAAGGACAGATGCAAGTTTATATGCTGTAGCTTACAAGAGTTAGTCAACAGAGAATGTTAAAGCAGTTGTGTTGTGATACTTGTGTCATATCTGCCCTTTGAGGTTACATGCACCTCACTGTTCACAATTTCACAGCTCAAGTGCATGTTGGGATTAGGATGGCATCCTGGGTGTAAATTCTGTGTCTGCTATGTTTGTGGAGATTGCATGTTCCCCCGTGTCTTTGTGTGTTGTCATCAAGGTACTTTCATCCCAAAGACGTGTGTGCTAGTTATAATAGTGGCCCTTTGCGGGTTTTTGTGCAAGTAGGCAGTACAATGTAAAGGCACCCTGTCCAAAGTCCTTTGATCAAAATCCTTTGATTAGACCAAGTTCACATCAGGATATCATGATCCATCTCCTTCATATGCAAAGCTTTGATGTGCTGTAATAAGATGTGAAGCAAAGTGTGTGCGTTTCTGCCATGTCACAATATGTACCCACACAACATCTTTGTTCACAAGGCTAATGTCAAGGTATGATTTATCACTCTTTAATAACATCTCATCAGTCAAAGATATTCTGAAGCAACTAAAAAATGAAGTGCTGAGCAGCCAAGTAAGTAAATGTATTAGTGAGCAAGCACATTCAGGGAGACAGTTTTATACATGTTTAATATTTATACAATATATTGTTATGGGTGTAAAAATTAACTGAGGAAAATAACACTTTATATTGCAACATATAATAAAAATGATGCAGCAAGAACCACTGCAGCAAAAATGAGCAGAAAAATAAATGTAATAAGACATTATAAATACAACATCAGTCAAGGATAGCAGTAGAAGCAGTGCTGAATTACAAAAGTCCATAATCCCTCAGTTGTCAGAGCAACCAGATTCAAAGCAAGAGTAATGACAAAATCTGCTGCTGGCAGCTTCGCCAGTTTGAAGATAGATCACAGAACCAAGCAAATGCAGTCATATGCAGATACTGGAGCCTTTCCACAGCAGGTACTTATCCTGCTTCAAGATAAAGCAAAATATTCAGAATATATGTAGTAAGATTGATGAATGTGCAATGTTCATATACGTTTGTATAAAACAGTGATGGTCTATACGACTATAAAGGAAAAAAGGAAGCAGCCTTAGTGAAGCCTCACAGGCAGTGGCAGCCACTACACTGACCCAAAAAGGAACATCTGAGTCTTACTGCATCTATTAATTCTTTATCAGTTATTACAGACAACATTACTTAGTCCAGTTAAGCTTATTAGACTGCAACAAAGGTACACAGTGTTAACACACAGTGCTAGTGCAGCATTATAGGCAACGGACATTTATTAAAGCATTATGGCTACTGCCGCAAAGCTGCAGAGTTCTGGGTTCAGGCCCCATCCTGCTTAAAACCTAATTTGTGCCTCTTAGCCTTAGCTGATCTATTTGAGCGAGTCAGTGAGTATGCTCTGCAATAGACTGGCACCTAATACAGTATATAATAAAACACTAAGGTCTGTGTGTCTAGTCCATCTGAGCAATCTAATTGGTCAGTTTGGCTTTGGTGTGGTTGGTCAATTTGATGAAAGAGAAAGTGCATTTGTGAGACACACAAAGAGGAGTACAGGTACATGAGGCACACTGAGAGAGTCGCCTTTAAAGACAGCAAATAAAAAGACAGCATAAAAGTGCAACGGTGATGTTTTTATGTCACTTTTTTGTCATGCTTTAAATCGGGCTTATTTTAAAATCTAAATATGTATGTTTGGTATCATTCTTTTCAGAATTTATCAAACTTTAATGTAATGTTGTTAGATTTTAAGATTCTCATTCC
Source organism: Polypterus bichir lapradei (assembly GCA_026402145.1). Classification (NCBI taxonomy): domain Eukaryota; kingdom Metazoa; phylum Chordata; class Cladistia; order Polypteriformes; family Polypteridae; genus Polypterus; species Polypterus bichir. The sequence goes on from JANRMT010062822.1 coordinate 14,941,508, forward strand.
ATTTTTAAATGATAAACTGAAAAATATCAAGAATTCACGTCCCGCAAGACAAGACTTTGTGCCAAGAGATTGGAAATAAAAGACAAAGAGTAGGACAGCTGCTGTACAGGCTTTTTAATGTTTGAAGCACCGTGCGAGTTGCAGATCACACGGCACGGCAGCAGCAGCAAGCCAGCAGCTGATCGAGCAAAGTGGGGGTAAAAAAAAAAACTATTTGTTTCCCATTGTATCACCATTTAAGAGGGGGTTTCAGAGGCACGACCGCGTCTCCTTGGGGTGCATTCAGCCCCCCTCTTCACAACACGAGCGGCAGAGACGTGAAATGGCTGGTGTGTAGCGCAGGGAATGGGGGGTTGGCGAGCAGGGGGGAAACCCCTAGTACATATGTGTGTGTGTATATATATATATATATATAGTGGCATGCGGCTGGGGGTGGTACCCAGCCGGGACGCCCGAGAGGACTGGAGGAGGGCGACCGCCCTGGTTGCGTTGGGGACCACGAGTACAGAGCTTGGCATCTCAACCCTGTAGGGGCCCGTGGTCACCGCCAAGGGGCGCCCCGGTGCCTGGAGAGCCCTGGACCTCAGCACTTCCGCCACACCCTGAAGTGCTGTGGGGAAAAAGACCGGGGACACCCGGAGTGTCGGGAAGCACCTGGAGCCCATCCGGGCATGTATAAAAGGGGCCGCCTCCCTCCATATGATAAATGAAGTCGGGCGAAAGTACACAAGAGTCCTGCTGGAGAGGAGTGGAGGCAGCCTGAAGAAGGGAGGCACTGGAGAGAGAGGCCTGGACTTTGGGGGATTGGTGCTGGAGGCACTGCGTTGTGCACCGAACTTGTAAATATTATTATTAATAAATGTGTGTGTTGGGTGACCAAACGTTGTCCGTCTGTCTGTGTCCGGGGCTCGTTCCACTATATATATATATATATATATATATATATATATATATATATATATACTGTATACATATATATACACATAGTTTTTTCTAAATTTGCTTGATATGCAATAAATGTAAATTTGTATACAAGTACTGGATCAGTGTATTCAGATATGGATGTAAATTTATAAATATGCAGGATTGGCTTGTTGGCACAAGGGTACTCTGATAGGTTGATGAAATGGGGAATGAATCCCAGACTAGTCACTGTCAACCTGATTAGTTTTACAATTTTCTACCTTTCCTTCTGCTGTGCATCCCAAAAATGAACAGTTTAGATTACTTAGTGGAGCTTTCTGTCTGATTTTGGATGTGCCCGTGAGTGTGCCCTGCTTTGGACTGGCACTGTGCTCTATTTATACTTATGTATAATAGTCTCCAGCCTTCCACAACTCTAAACTGAACTAAGCTACCTTGAGAATTTTATGACAAAGATTCACTGAAATAAATCGAATCATTGGGGCCTTGTAAAGTGAAGCACATTCATTTTGATCTAGCAGGATGTACAGTGTGTTACCATAAGTTTCCAGGAACAAGGGATGTTAAGTGGAACATGAGACCATGACAAATGGCGGGGGAATGGAAAGTGAAGCTTCTTATCTACTAAAGAAACCAGCCGTCAGGACTCATGTGGTGGTTGAAGGTTGCAGTCTCTTGATTGTATCCCATAAAGTGCATACAAAGTGCTCTAATATATCTCTAATCAGAGTTACAAAATTGCAAGTATCAAAAGTATAGGCCTACTCATTTGATATGAAAGCAATAAAAATGAGCTCAATGTCATAATGTCAATGCGTCATTTATCTCCTGTTAAGGGATAATCAGATTGTCTGAGGATAATTGCAAGTAGTTAAAGGCCAGGGTGATGGTAAAGAAAAGAAGAAACAGGTCAGAAGTCATAACCAGCAGCTCAAAAATGGGCAGAGAAAGTGCTAGCCAAGTGGCAAGATAAAAGCCAGGAAACCAAAACTCAGTTTAACAGTAGGACTACTCGGAAATTAGCCAACTACACTGAACTGACCGTTGTTTTATCCATAGAGGAACAGTGAATGCTAAAACCGTCACATATTTATAGCGTACCACTGCAATGTCATTAATGGTGCTATTGAGGTCAACTGACACTTCCAGTGGTATTGCATAAATAGTAAAAACAATATATTAGACAAAATCAATTTTACAGGACAAAATCAAAATACAAAATTATCAGTCAAAATTTGATCTGCAGATCCAAAACCCACAAAATATATAAAAACAATGTGCATAAAATCCAATACTCTTGCATCATTGATAAAGCACGATAAGCCAATTCAGGTTGCTGGAGCATCTTGGGAGCAATTCTTCTTCTTCTTCTTCTACTGACCGTGGCCCACTGGGGGAGACAGCATTTGAAGCGTCTAGCCACCGTACAACTGCTGATCTGCCTTAGGGAGCTGGAACCTGGTGAAGGAGAAAGGAGAGCCTAACCCACTCCGTGTCCTCAGGGATTTTCTCTGAGCATTGTGGTCTTGTTACGTCCACATCCATGGCTATGACAGATGAGGTGTACTTCTCGTATATATTAAAGTAATCTTCGAAATTACAGCAGAAATCAGAAAGAGCAGATAAAAAAACTTAGAGGGAGATGATTACAATTTATTGACTGGGATTGACTCTAACCCCACAACCTTGAACGTAATTAACGTGGTTTAGTAATGGATAAATGATTTTAGTAGGAAGAAAAATTAGATAACCAAAACAGAGTTGCACAATGATTGTTAGTTAGACAAGAGGGTTCAAACACTGTATTTTAACTCACTGATTACTTTATTGTTATTTTTTAATAAAATGTGTACATTTTTGTATTTTGTACTAATATCTTTAATTCAATACCTGCACAGATTATGTGATGCTAGGGTTGCTCAGGCAAGTAAGGCTTCCATCCCAGCCTTTAGAGTCGATGTCTACTATTTAGAAAAAAATGGCACAGTTCAAAAGAAAACATTCCAAGGCTACAAACAGGCTTGTTTCCTAGTCATCAGAGTTGGGTCTTCTTCTACTATTCCAAATTGTACACCCTCAGTCCTGTCCTGTTCAAGGTACAGATGTGAACTGACCTTCTTCTTTGGAATTCTCTGAATTATGGTGACCCTGGATCATATGACTACAAAGGACAGCCCTCTTACCTAATTGGACAGGACATTATGGCCTGTAGATATTTTGGGTCACCTTTTCTAAGAAGAGTAGAACATGCTTTAAGGCATCTGGAGGTTCTTGTCTTAGCCTCCACTGTTTTCCTGATGTTTTTGACTAGGTCCTCCCAAGAAGGAGGACTGAGTTGTGATAATTTGGTTTGTCTTGTTTGACTACATTGTCTTGTACTTTTGTCTCTCAGTGTCATAGATTTTCTCAGCAAAGCTATTTTGCCTTCTGCTTATGGATAGTTGGCACCATTTTGTGACCATTTGGCCATATGATAATGTTGCTTATGGTTGCTTTGCCTTTTGCTGGTCACATGATGCATGTCATCTTGCTGTTAGAAAAATATGGCAATGTGCATCGTATAGTGTCCTTATTTGTAAGTGGCCCATTTTTACTCTCAGTATCTTTTTTCTTGCTTAGAGCAGCCGTTAGCTAAAAGATGCGACCACAAAGATTTAGCATGTCCTTATTTTTCATCTCTCTCTGCATGTTGCGATTTGATGTTTGACTGTTATTCTGGTTTCTGCCTCTCTCATTCTTTTTATGTTCATCTCTGAGTAATAATTCTGTGTAAATACGTTGCTTTAAGAATTTTGTTTGTATCAGTCCAATATACTGTATGCTGGTAAACAACTTTAGGTTTTTGTGACATTCATATTTGAGAAACACATCTTTGTGTGGGTTCTGTTCTTGTCTGGCTAAAGTGGGCTGATAGTACCTTTTAGCCGATATCTCAACTGCTGTTTTTATTATATTTTTGTTTGACAACTAGTAAGGATATAATATAGTTGTTTTCACTGCATGTTTTAATAATTGCAGGAATGTATAGTTCGATGAGCCATTCGGAGTGAAACAGCAAGCAGACTATAGAAACTGAACCTGCATTTTTAGGTCCAGAGCCTCAGCCGCTACACCACCCTGTATGCCAGTGCTGCCAGGATGGGTTTTGCTCCCCAGGACCTAGTAGTGTAATGAGCAAATTTAGAAAATACCTGGAAATCACAATTCCACCGTTTTGTGGTGACATAGGTTTTTAACAAGCGTACTGGATGATGTCAATCTAGCTCATATACAGTGGATTCGGAAAGTATTCAGGCCCCTTCACCTTCTGCATGCTTTTCTGTGTTGTAGATTTAATTTTAAATGGATAAATTTGCCATTTTTGCCCATCAATCTGCTCTCATGAACCTATAATGACAAAGCGAAAACATGTTTTCAGGGGTTTTGTTCAGAAAGCGGATGCCATCTCCATCTTGTTGTTTTTTTTAGACTGGCCTACCCCTACTACAAATCCTGAACTTAAGGTTCGTGGGGGTAAAGCCAGGTACACCAGGGTCCCTAATCTTAAAAATTTAGAGTAGGTACCTAATCTTAAAATAGTATAAGGATGCCTAATCTTAAAAACAAGTGGCGTTTTTTGCTTCCGCTTTCTGAACAAGAGGCGTTTTCAGAATTTTTTGCAAAATTAGAAATCAAAAGCTGAAATCTCTCATTTATGTAAGTAATTAGACCGTTTAGAGGGCACTCCGGATTGTGGTCAGTTCTGTCCAGTTTGCTTTGGTTATCCTTGAGGTGTGTCAAGGACGTGGCTGGAGTCCATCTGTGGCAAACTGAATTGACTTGACTTCATTTATATAAGGTCCCACAATTCAAACTACATGTTAGGACAAAAACCAAACCATGGAGTCCAAGGAACACCTCTGCAGACCTACATGATTAAATTGTGGTGAGGCATAGATCAGGGCAAGGGTATAAAACCATTTCTAAAAGTTTGAGTGTACCCAGGAGCAGAGTGGCCTCAATAATTATGAAATGGAAGAAGTTTGGAACCACCAGGACTCTTCCCAGAGTTGTTTGTGCTGCCCAAACTAATTAACTGGACAGAAGTGTCTTGCTTAGGTAGGTGAACAAGAACCTAACGGTCACTCTAACAGAGCTTCAGAAGTCCTCTGCTGACATGGGAGAACATGTTGGAAGATCTATCATCTTCTTCATCTACACTTCTTCATTCAGGCATTTTGAGCAAAAGGCATTATACAGTTTATAGGTCTCTGGCAACATGTGGACCAGTTTCTCTGGACAAAAACTGAACTCTTGTGGCAGAACTCTAAGCACTGTGTCTGATGAAGACTATTCACTGTTCATTCCCTGCCTAAGTCCATCTCTATAGTGAAGCATGGTGGTGGTAGCATTATGCTGTGGTGGTCTTTCACAGTAGTAGGGACAGGGAGACTGGTCAGAATTGAGAGAAGAATGAATGAAGCCAAATACAAAGCAGATACCCAGAGTGCACATGAGCTCAGACTGTGGCGACAGTCCACCTTTCAGCATGACAAAGACCCAAGACAACACTGGAGTGGCTGGGTAGCTCAGCCAAAGCCCAGACTTAAACCCCCTAGAGGAGAGACCTGAAGATGGTAGTTTACAGATGCCTCCCATGCAATATAGTGAGGATCTGCCAGGAAGAATGGGCTAAACTGCCCAAATCCATGTGTGCAAAGCTTGCAGAGACTTACCCAAGAACACTCAAAGCTGTGATTGTTGCCACAGAGGCTTCTATAAAAGACTGAATTAAGGGTCTGAATGCTTAAATGAATGAGAGATTTCAGTTTTTGAATTTTAATAAATCTGCAAACCTTTCTGTAAACATGTATGTATGGAGCATTGAGTGTAGATTGATGGTCAAAAATGGCAAATATATCCATTTAATATTAAATCTACGACACAATAAAATTTGCAGGAAGTGAAGCAGTCAGAATACTTTCTGAATCCACTAATGATTATTTAGGTTTAGAACTTTATTTTTGTAGGTAATTTTTCTGAATTAAGTGGCTTTTGACCAGCATTGTTAAAACCTTTTAAAGTCCATATAAAATGTTTGGAAGCGGACAAAGGAAAGGGTTGCTGCAAAGTAATCTAATAAAATTGATTCTGAAAAGAAAATGGGATTTTACGGTGGCAAGTCACCTTTCACTGTGATTGAGTGATAATGAGCTGTCATTAGCAGACATGTTTGGGAGACGGTGCAGCGGGCAATCTATTTTGCAAGTAATTGGGGGATTGCTTTTCACAAGCGTCTAATTCTATACAGCTGAATGGGAGCTCTCACTAAGCATTAAGATTTATATGACACACGAGTAATTAGTGGTTTTTAACTAATCGCCATTGTGGCATACCCCTTCATGCGGACCATAAAACCATCTGTTGGAGTAAATCGTTTAGACTCTTTGAATTGAAACCTTCTGTACTTTAATGTATGTTAATTTAAACAAACAAATCTAAAGTCAAAGCACAGTAAATATTCACAAGCTTTTACTGTACATAGCTGTACACTGTAAATGTCCAAAAACCGAATTCTCAACGGATGGACTTAAATTTACCATAAAATACTGTGTACCCGAGTGCTTTGTAAACATGACTGCTTGTTGGCGGTAAAGATAATAATAAAGCAATCTCAGAAGTGGCACAGTAGCCTCATGGATAAGCGCCAGCCCTTTGTTCCCAACCACCAACCTCATCCATCAAACAAGAGCATCTGACTGCCTATTTCTTTTCCAGCTGCCAGACTTTGGTTAATGACTAATGTTACAAATTACACCAAGCATAAAATGAATGGATTCTTTGGGATGCGTTATAAATGGGATTTCCCTCTCTCACTTCTGTACACTAGTTGTGCAAATGGCAGATTCGTCATACAGCGGGCCTGACACTTTTAAATAAATTCCAGGAAGCAGATGCCCCCGTTTTCCTGAGAATTATAATTAACTGATAGGCCTGTTTAAAATAAGCCTTTTTTTCTCACCATCAGACTGCTCTCAGTTGATAGTTAAACACATGCAAATCATCCGGCACTGTGCTGCTCATATTTAAACACTTTACCTGACATGCAGATTAAGACCTTCTGCTGAAAACATTTGTTTTGAAATGCAAAGTGATTTTTGGTACATTATTACAAGTAAACCATTAAAGCGGAATGTAGGGGAAAAGGCACTGCTAAACAAGACTATCGAAAATGTCAATTATGAATTACTCTTTAACCTCCTTCTGACTTTTTTTAAATATCACCGTAGAACTAAATGGAGGCACAGTGGTCAGTGCCGTTTCATAGCTGCTGGGCTCAAGACTCGCTTTCTTGCACCTTCACCTTGGGCCTACACAGACTTTCTGTCACCTCCCAACTATAGGAACTTTGTTTTATTTTCCTAGCGAGACACAGAGTTGTTGGAAGTCACATGTTTTCCTCAGTGTCAGCTTAATTTTTGCCTGGGCTTCACAGCTCTAGAGATCTTGGCCTGATTCCCTTTTAGTTCACGGTACCTGGCTGTGACCATAACCGCTATCACTGGAGAGCACAGCTCCGGGGACCGAGGCTCACTGCTGTGAGTGGCGTTTGTACATTTCCTTCATATTCAGGTGATTTTCTCTGGCTGTTACAGCTCTAAGAACCTGGGCTTGTTCATAGATCTGGTGGCTTCTCTCTCTCTATGTCTGCATAGATGTTCACTTGCCTCACGGCTCAGACACATTGAATTAATTTAGGAATGGGTCACCAAGTGCATGACATTTGGCTTGGGTTTTCTCTGCTTCACCCCACCATATCACCATTTTCATAGATTCTGCATATTCTCCTTTAGCCCACATACACTCACCGACCCCCTTTTGCCTTCAGAACTGCCCTAATCCTTTGTGGTATAAATTCAACAAGGTGCTGGAAACATTCTCCAGGGATTGACATGATAGTGTCACGCAGTTGCTGCAGATTTGTCAGCTACACATCCATGATGTGAATCTCCCATTTCACCCCATCCCAGAGGTGCTCTGTTGGATTGCGATCTGGTGACTGTGGAGCCCATTTGAGTACAGTGAACTCATTGTCATGTTCAAGAAACCAGTTTGAGATGATTTGAGTTTTGTGACATGGCACGTTATCCTGCTGGAAGTAGCTAACAGAAGATGGGCACACTACAGTCATAAAGGGATGGACATGGTGGGCAACAATACTCAGGTAGCCTGTGGCATTTAAATGATGCTTAATTGGTACTAAGCAGCCCGATGTGTGCCAAGAAAATACCCCCACACCATTAAACCACATCCAGCCTGAACCTTTGATACAAGGCAGGATGGCTCCATGCTTTCATGTTGTTGACACGAAATTCTGACCCTACCATCAGAATGTCACAACAGAAACTGAGACTCATCAGACCAGGCAATGTTTTTCCAGTCTTCTATTGTCCAATTTCGGTGAGCCTGTGTGAATTGTGGCCTCAGTTGCCTGTTCTTAGCTGACAGGAGTGGCACCTGGTCTTGTGTCCTGCTGCTGTAGCCCACCTGCTTCAAGTTTCAATGTGTTGTGCGGTCAGAGATGCTCTTCTGCATACCTCGGTTGTAATGAGTGGTTATTTGAGGTACTGTTGCCTTTCTGTCTCCTTGAACCAGTCTTGTCATTCTCCTCTCACCTCTGGCGTCAACAAGGCTTTTTCACCCAGAGAACAGACCTCGCTGGATATTTTCTCTTTTTCTGACCATTCTCTATAAACTTCAGATTTGGTTGTACGTGAAAATCCCAGTAGGTCAGCAGTTTCTGAAATACTCAGACCTGCCCATCTGTCACCATCAGCCACGCCACATTCAAAGTCACTTAAACCTTCAGTTAGATTAAAAGGTCTTCTGAATGACAGGAGTTTTACGTTAATTAGTGAATCTCAATTGGTCGTGTGTGTGTGTGTGTGAGTGGCCCTGGTGCTTCCTACTTTGTACCAAGTGCTGCCAGGATAGACTCAGGCTCCAACCCTGAATTGGATTGGCTGGATTTGAGAATATCATGGCATGTTAGGCTTCAGAGTAGCACTTTGGTTAAAACTGCTGTCTCCCAGACCAGGAGCATGGATTTCAATCCTGTCCTCAGCCATCTTCTTTGTGTGGTTTGCACATTCTCCCTGTGTCTGTGGGTTTTTCAGAATGCTTCTTTATTTCACAGGTATAAAAACATGCGTGTTTAGTGAATTGTCCTGATATGAGTGAGTCTGAGTGGCACCTGTCCAGGATGGGCTGATGAATGAAGTTGTTCAGCCTTCACAACTTTGCCTGGCTAATTATTGTAAATTAGAATTTGGCAGAAAATCAACTTTTTGGGAACAGATGGCTAAAAATGTAAGCTAACCTCTTTGCTAGTAACGTCAGATAGCAAAATGAAAACTGAACTGCATACAACTTTGTTTAGGAAATTTACTGGTAAATATGCGTGCTGAATTATCCATTCATCCAGTTTCTTAATCCATTTATTCCACCGCCTGGATGTTGAAAGTCAGATAACTGATTAGCATTAGAAAGGTACCAACCATGAGTGGATCTCAGGTCTATCACAGGGCTAATTTAGTGCCACCAGTAAACCTAAAATGCGTATCTATGAGATGTGGGGAGCATGTGAAGTCCACAGAGACAGCGACTGGGCTGGGAATCAAGAGCTTTGAGGCGCCATCATTACTCAGAGGCCACTGAGCCACCAAAGCTTAATTATGTAAAGTTACTGAGCAAACATGACGTACGTGACGACAGTAAGATTAGAAATAAAATGACATTTTGACTTTAAAAACTGCTGCTGTCTATTCTTTCCTCAATTTCTGTTCTTTTCCTGGTAACGTTTAACTTGATCTGATTGTCGCTTTATAAATTCCCCAACACTTTTGCACATTTTTCATAAAAGCTTTTCCTTCCTTTTTTATGTAGTTATTAGTGATGGTCTACTGTTTTGTAACCACTAAGGCTGTGCCATTGCAGTGCATCTGAAGGCTGCTTCTCTTTATCAAAGTCATTGACTTGAAATTACTAAGTGTCACTGTTCTTTGTCCTAATTTAATCTGATGGTGACCTTCATATGGCAGTCATGAGTTTATTTACAGGTATTTTTGTATCACCTGAATATCACAGTTAGCACAGTTCTAAAGAATGGTTTTAGTTTATTACATTTATTAACAGAACATATTGAATTTGCCCCAGAATTGTATTCTTTCATGGTACTTGTTTGCTCATTTAAGACACACAATAATTGTGAAGATTATCTTTTGCACGCAAGGAATGAAATTACTATTATATCAAAGCACTTCCTTCTCATTTTAAACGTAATGCCGTGACCATTAGAGATAAATGTTAACCTGCACACAAAAGATGACGGCTTGTTTAGTAAACAGACCCACACACGGTCAGAACAATAAGGTTGGATTTAGAAAGGATTGGAAATGAATAATCTACATTCTTAAATCTGATTACCCGAAATCAGATTATGGAAAAAAATGTCATTTAAAGATCTGAATCCTAACGTGGAAATTGGGGATGTCATTTCGTGGGTTCTACATGACGATTCACAATGACGATTGGTGCAAACTAAACTTTGTAGCCACCCTCTGTCGGGAAGGCTGAAGTCAGACAAATATTCTTTGTATTCTATGTAGTAAGCAACACATCCCCTTTATCTATCTATCTAGTGTGGAAATGGCCCGGACACAGACAGGCAGACATGTTGCAAAGTCACCACCACACGTTTATTTACAATATTTACAAAAGTCAGGTGCACACAAACCCCCAAAGTCCAGGCCTCTCTCACACTCTGCCTTTCCACTTCTTCAGACCGCTTCCACTCTCGTCTCCTGCTTAGTCCTCTCCTCACCCGACTCCAGCCTCGAATGAAGGGAGGCGGCCCCTTTTCTTATCACCCGGATGTGCTCCAGGTGGGTTCCAGCAATCACCCGCCGACACGCCCCTATGTGGCGGAAGTGCCGGCTGCATCCCCGGAAGCACTCTGGGTGTCCCTGCTCTTCTTCCCCCCAGCACTTCCTGGTGTGGCGGAAGTTCATTGGGTGACCACGGGCCCCTACAGGGTTGGGTTTCCAAGCCCTCTAACCCGTGACCCCCAAAGCAACCAGGGTGGCGGCCCCCACGTGGTCCAAGGCGGGCGTAGACCCTCTTCCGGTCCTTCAGGGCGTCCCGGCCGGGTCGTCGCCCCTGGCATCCCTGACACTATCTATCTATCTATCTATCTATCTATCTATCTATCTATCTATCTA
>JANRMT010062822.1:14952700-14995269 GCA_026402145.1 Polypterus bichir lapradei
CTATCTATCTATCTATCTATCTATCTATCTATCTATCTATCTATCTATCTATCTATCTATCTATTTATTTTTGAGTGAGTTTGATAGTACTATATGGGAAAAAACAGTTCCTAATGATAGCTTATACTAGTAGTAGCATTTCTCTGTTTTTATATACCTGTGCAGTGGCAAGAAAAAACTATGTAAACCCTTTTGGAAGTAACTGCATTTATGTGTTAATTTATCTTAATATTTGATCATTACAATAAACAACAAACACATTCTGTTTCAACTAATAACAAACAAATTCGTATATTATTCTTGCACATATTGAGTACATCATTTAAACATTCACTTGCGTACAATGAATAAAGTATGTGAACCCCTAGGCTAACGGCTTCAACAAAAGCTAATCAGAGTCAGGATTTTCAAACTTGGATTTTCACCAAACTTGTGGTGAAGAGATACTCTGACCAATAAAAAAAAAGAGTCAACATTTTGAGTTTGCTCTTCACAAGAAGCATCACCTGATGTAAAGCATGCCTCATGAAAAATGAGGTGACAAAGTAATTTCAAATCGGCCCACAGTTAGACAAACTGAGTATAAATGGAGCTCAATTAGTGCTGTGGCTGTACTTTGTAGAAGTTGGCACCAGCGTAGATGATTTGAAAGAGATAATATAGAATGCTCAATAAGATAAAAAAGAACCCCAGAGTAACAGCTAAAAGCTTGAAGGAATCATTGGAACAGTTTAATATCTCACAAAACATTGAACAGGCCAGGCCATTGCAGAATATCAATGAGGAAGCCACTACTCTCCAAAAAAATAACATCACCGCATGCCTGAAGTTTGCCAAAGACCTTCTTTACAGTCATCAATGCCATTGGGAAACTGTTTTGTGGACTGATGAAATAAAGGGTTAAATTATTGAGGAAGAATTTGAAGAAGTATGTACTGTATAGTGTTAAAAGGGCACTGCATACCAACATAAAAACAAACAGAACAGTGGTGGAGGCATCATGATTTTGGGCTCTTTTGCTGACTTCGGGTCTGGACTGCTTGCCATCATCGAGGGGAAAATGAATTCCCAAGTCTATCAAGGTATCCTACAGGATCATGTCAGGGTGGGCTGTCACCAGCTGAAGCTCAGTAGAAGTTGAGTGATGCAGCTTGATAATGACCCTAAATATTATAGTACGTTGTTTATCTGCTACAGAATGGCTTCCCTTTGGAGCTGCCCAGTCAGAGCCCAGACCTTAACTCAGTAGAGATGCTGTGCAATGACCTCAAAAAAGCTGTTCTCACCAGGCATGCTGAGCATATGGCTGAGCTGAAGAAATTCTGTAATGAAGAATCACCTAAAACTCCTTGGCCTGATTCACAGCTACTGGAAGTGCTTGTTAAAGATTATTGCTGCTAAAGGAGGTTTGAGCAGTTATTAAATCCAAGGAGTCACTTGCTTTTATACACAGCACACTATGAATGTTTTTTGGGTGTGTTTGATAAACACATGAAAGATTATAATTGTGTGCTATTAGCTTAAGCACATTGTGTGTATCTATACGTGGGGCATAGATAAAGATCAGATCATATTTTATAACAAGTTAATCCAGAAAACCAGGTCACCGAAGGGTTTGCACATTTTTTTCTTGCCTCTGTATGCCGCAAGTGTCAATGAATTGCACCATTTACTGCATTCATTGTCATAGTTTTTATCTTCTTCATAACTGCCGACATATAAAAATCATTTTTCTATTCTCCCAACCTTGTTCATTATCTAGATCCCTGGCTTTAAAAGCCAGTCATTGACACATATCAGTTAAATTAAGGTAAGGATTTTAAAAAGTGGCCATTGAAATAAATGTTGCCAGTCTAGTCTGTGGCCATAGAAATCTGAGTGTCTATTTCTGTTGTCAAGTTGCAAAGGCCAAACTCTGGCTAAGCTATCAAACAAAGATCTCTGCACTCAGTGATCTAAAATCTGGCTATCCAAGCTTAAAGCTGTCAACGCAGATGAGTCTCAGTAAATAATATTTGGGGTCACCATTCAAAAATTCCAAGTTCAGGATGTAACTTTCATAGATTTCTAACTGTACAATTTAAACCCTTAAATGTTTCAGTTCCTGTCTCACAATGGTAGACCGAGTCTTTGTGGGAATCAATTTTCTTTTTCCGCAGTCCCTTTCATCAGTCTGTACACTGCTGCACACGCCATTCATTATACGTACCTCATACATACGGATAGGCCACTTTTTATTCTGTTAACCTGTTCCACTATTCACAGGAGTTTGACAATATGCCCCTGTTTAATGCGTCAATCATTTTTTATCATCATATTTGTACTGGCTCTATTGTGCCGGAAACTCATAATAATAAATTTGAACAAAAATTTTACCCAAAAGTGAAGATTGTTGGGCATAATATCTCATTTTTACCACACATACAGAATGAAAACGTAAAGAGAACTCTTTAAAAAATGTTACTTTACCTGCAGGAAAGGACGGTGGTGTTGTTTTATTCGTCAGGCTAAATTACACATGCAGCTATGAGTACGAGTAGTAATAGTAGGCTTACTTCAGACTGAATGTGAAATACATCTTGAAGATCAATTGCTTACGTTGATGGTTTCCTTGTTTTCTCAGGTTTTCTTTTGCAGCTCCATTGTAACAGGGACAGTTTTATTATTCCTGCTTGATCAAGCTGTTAATAAAGAGCACTTGTGTTCACTCAATTAAAGTGTAATCTGGGATTTTTGTTCCGTTTCTGAATCGCTGAAGTGCTACGGTGTATTTTTCACTGAACTACATATTATGAGTATATTTCATTAAAATATCAAAGGTCATGTTTTGGTAACACTTTAGTTTAGGAGCTGCAAAAATGCAGTTATTACCCCTTTACTGTTATGTGACAATACCTTAACAAAGACTTTGTTTGGTATTAATTACCTTTATGAAGCACCAGTGAAGTGGTTATTAAGCTCTGGGCAGCATGGGCTATTAAGAACCTGTGGTACACTAGTAGGATTACTTATGAATATGAAGGAGTTACAGGTCTTATATTGAAGTACCAAATGAAATATGCCTCACATAAGCCACTTCTGACCGTACCAAGGTGATGATATTTTAGTACGTTAAAAGATTGCCCAGATGAATAAACACTTTACTGATTCTTTCTAAGTGTGATTATCACCAAAAGTGCCTTTTTTCATATCTTTTTACATAACTGTATATAAGTAATGGATGCATTTTGACAGTACCTAAATTAAAGTGTTACCCATATTTTACATTTTTAGAAGAATAAAGATGTTAGTCCAGGACAGGTGTGAGCAATGTCGGTCCTGGAGAGCCACAGTGGCTGCCGGTTTTCATTCCAACCCAACTGCTTAATCATAAACCAGTCCTTGTCAATCTCAGACCTTTTTATGGCTTGTTAGTCTGCAATGTAAGGCTCTTATATCGTAGATTTTTTCCTTTCCAAGGATATCATCCAAATGATTTGAAGCCTTAAACAGATAACTTTCAGTCTGTCACATTTTCTATTACATGTTTTATTAAATCAAACATTGCATGATGAACACACAGAGATGTAAATCAAAACAAGCTAGATGGTGAACTGCTGGCTGCTTTGTCATTTACATTTTATTGCTAATAAGGAGCCATTAAAACAGCAAATGCAGCTGTTTAAGATTGAAATGAGCAACCAAGGGTGGGGAATCTTAACAAGTGAGACCACCAAAATGAAGCATCAAAATGTCACTTACCGTAAGCAATAAGTGCTTCTTCATCAGCAGTAACTGGCTTCTCATTAAGAAACTGAGTTGGAACAAAAACCTGCAGCCACTGCGGCCCTCCAGGACTGACAATGCCCACCCCAGCCTAGGATATAATGCCAAGGCTACGGTCAATATTGTATCGATAAAGATGAAAAGTCTATTTTCACTTTATCACAGAATCTCCTTTGCTCCAGTCACCAAGTCTAAATTTGACCAAGCTTTTGGGAAATATATCATGGCACACATTATCTTGTGGCATTTTGCATGATTATATGTTTTAATTATATTCTGCTAGCTGTGTGTGGTCTTCAGGACAAAAAACAACCCAAAAACTCCCCAGCAGTTTTACTATATTTGTGAACTCAGAGAGGCGTCAGTTCACTCTTATGAATTATGCCATGCAGTGGACGTGGACCCCCCTGTGCATGCTGCCATTTTTAATAAATTTGCAAAAACTTCAAGTAAACTTTTTTCACGTTGTCATTATGGGGTGTTGTGTGTAGAATTCTGAGGAAAAAAATTAATGTAATCCATTTTGGAATAAGGCCGTAACATAACAAAATGTGGAAAAAGTGATGCGCTGTGAATACTTTCCGGATGCACTGTATCTAATGTATTGTTTTGCACAAAGCCATGTCATGTTCACAGTGCCATACCATTTTCTAAGCCTGTCTTAATACTGAGCAGGGTCGCAGGGGGCAAGCTTAGGGCACAAGGCTAGGCCAATCCCTGAACAGGGTGCCTGTCCATCTCAGCGCAAACACTTGCACACAACGCACACACTAGGCCCAACTTAGCAACGTCAGTCCATGTAACTGGTATGTCTTTGGACTGTGGGAGAAAACTGGAGCACCCGGAGGAAACGCAAACAGACACGGGGAGAACATGCAAACTCCACACAAGTAGCAACCTTGGACCCCTTACTGCGAGGCAGCAGCTATACAAGTGCGTCACCATGCTGTTCGTATCGTGTTTACATTTTCTTTTTAATTGAATACTCTAATTATAATACAAAAATGAATATCCTACAAGCTGAAAACAACTATAGATAGGAATGACCTTGTGCCTTATACTTTTACAGTTAAATAATCATAAGAAAACAAGGGTGGCATGCTCACCATCCTCCTTATAATAAATAAAACGTTTAACTAACAAATTGGTCTGTTTGAGATTTACATTAATATTAGACTAAATACATATTATTATTATTAATAATTTCAAACTGGTACAACTGTACTGGCCCCCTTAAATTCATGCTTCTTTTTTGTTTACTTCACTGCTTTAGTTTAGCTGAGGCTCATTATCAAGTTTGCCGTCTTTTACAGTTCAGATTAGGGGACACCAGCTGTTAGGTTATACATATAAATGTCGAAAAGATGGCACTTGTGGTAAATTGGAGCATAGAGAGTAGTGCAATTAATCAGCTCCTGTACAACATGCATATAAGGCTAATGATACTCTCAAAAAAAAGTGCCATATGTTCTCGTTTTCTTCAGCCGTTTCTCCGTTTGTGAGGACGGACTGTACTGTGAGTATCTCCTTTGTTAAACATGTTTTGCAATCTGTTTGTGAAGCTGCAGCCGGCAGAGGCAGTGAGTAGCTCTCACCGAAGAGAACAATGACATTGTCTGTCTCAGTCTCAGTCTCGCTACATGCACTGTAAGTAGAAGTTGGCAGGTGGCAACAATGACAATGTGCTCAGATTTTGCTTACATCTTACTGACAATTCAGCAAGCTACTATGATGAACATTTTACACAAAGCATAAAAAAAGAGAATTTTAAGAATTCACATTGTTAAAAGGTTGAAGAATTGAGTGCTTATACTGTTGTTCTCAAGTGAAGAGATTTCACAGCCCTTTCAAAAACTGTTTGCAGCCACTAAGCACCGAGATTAAACAAAAGACAAAGCAGGATGAGTCGTCTCTCCATGGTGGGAAATCAACTGCGGTCGTGTCAGCTGCCGTGTCCCCTCATGCATTTGCTGTTTAACTGACTGCTAATGCCAGGCTCTCCCTTTCTAGTGGTAACCTGGCCACAGGTGCACCTCTGTGCTCTACTCATGAATCGAAAGACAAGTGGAAGAAGCCAAGAGTACAAAACCAGTAAGAGTTTAAATAAAGGTGAAGTATAACCAAAAAAACAAAAAGGGGGAACCAGAGTACCAATAAAAAGAAACAAAAGCCTGTTGCCCACTGACCTACCAAGACCAAAGGATCTTGTCTACTTCGTGGGGTGGCTGATCAAATAAGTACAATACACCACCTCTTTACATTCCTTTTCCACACCATGGCCTCTACTTCCTCCTGCCATCTGAGCCATTGCCACTTTCCCAACTCCCTGTTCCAAGCTCAGTGCCAGTGTATCCCAAAGGGGCTTTTATACTCCAACTCCTGGATTACATAAGAAAGCCCTCAGAGTCTTGGATAGCAGAAGCAGATCCTTCTGCACAATCAGGTTGAGGCCACCATGGCCATACCATGATGAGCTTCAGACTGGCGGCCCTGCAGAAGCCAATTACACTTCCACCTCCTAATACTTTAATAGGAGTGCCCTGCAATATTTTGTCAGGACAGCCAAGCATGTTTTTTTCATGCTGCTGCGCAATTCTTATCACGTCATTCATGCCAGACAGCTGGCATTGTCTTCCATTAATTGTAATGCACCCGCATACTGGAGCCAGTTGATGGGTATTTCGTGGAGCTCAAAATTCAAAGTGGGGAACCCCCTAGGGATTGAATAAATCGTTCTTAAACAGTAAGCACCAGCTCATGTGTTATTCATATCTGATCATCAGTTAAAAAAAAAAAATTAGAGGGAATATTGTTTGTAAGATCCCATGTTCATCCGGCACTGCAATTTTTATTTATTTTTTCACTTTTAGATAAGGCAGCGCTTCCGCCTCGCAGTTAGGAGACCCGGGTTCGCTTCCAGAGTCCTCCCTGCGTGGTGTTTGCATGTTCTCCCCAGGTTCCCTGGTTTCCTCCCACAGTCCAAAGACATGCAGGTTAGGTGAATTGGCGATCCTAAATTGTGCTTGGCGTGTGTGTGTCCTGCGCTGGGCTGGCACCCTGCCTGGGGTTTGTTTCCTGCCTTGCGCCCTGTGTTGGCTGGGATTGGCCCCAGCAGACCTCCTGTGACCCTGTAGTTAGGATATAGCGGGTTGGACAATGGATGGATAATAATAATAAGAGGAATTCTATTTAAGATCGTAGATTTTCTTTAGTGCTGTGTGTCAGAGAAGCTTGACCTCTCTAATTGTGAGACGATTGTGACGGCCCACCAGCTGAAGTCTTCTGTTTCTGTCACGTATATAAACCTTTTATTTTTTGTCATTCATTAAGCGATGCAGTGCCATTAGTTTAGCTAGCCAGTGATTTTCATATGCAGTGCAGTATATTGTAATTTACATTCACCACTTCACAGAGACTATAAATGAGTTTTGGGTGGCGTGCAAAGCTTTGGGTTACTAGGAAACAGGCCGCTGGCAAAATCTACTAGAGGAGGGGTGTGTGTGTGTGCGCATGTGTGCGTGTTGGAGTGTGAGGTAATTTTTATAAGTGAAAGAATGAAAATAGACAACAAGCATAATGGTGGCAGCATATTAGTAAATTGGGCCTCTTCTTCAGAGGTATTATGTTCTCTGTTGTGTGCAGCGTAAGAAATCACTTTGCATAATGACATGCTCTGTATATCAGTCTGTAAATCTAGCATTTGTAATAGAAGTGCCTTTTTTCCCCAAAACGTACAGTTATTTTATCCAACCATAAGCCTCTAATATAAGTTTGTTACTTTTCCTTCCCTGTTAAATTCAACACCCTTCACCAGCTGCTGCTTTGACTATTGCATTTACTTTGTTTCTTCACAGTTCTCCCTGTAAATGTTAATGTCACACTTTTTCGCATTTCTTGGGCATTTTTCCTGACACGCATGAAGAAATTAGTGTAATTTTCCCAGTGAAATTTTTAAACTTCAAGCCATCTGGTTGTCAGTTTTTCTGTTACTGCATTAGCAAAGAGAGTGAGAGAGAAAAATGCCAGCAGTTGAGAAGTAAAAGTCATTTTAAAATGGAATCTGTGGGTGACTAAATAACTGCACACTTTACAGAGCCAAAAAACAAGCACAATTACGATGCATGGACAGGTTTGTACATTGATGAGTAGATTATGAGCCATCATATGGCTGGCATGACCTTTGGCTGACCACCACATGGCACGCCCACCCTCTGCTTCAAGTTCATCGCTGCCCACACTCTCGGCTGCCATGTGGAATGTGCGAGGTGGCGTTCATCTGTCCGAATCCTGCAGTCGGCTCCGCGGGGCACATTAGGCTGACCGTCCACATCCCCTGAACTGTCAAGGCACACTGAACGCTACTGCCACTTTCGTGATTAATGGCTGTTGTTGATCTCGCTTCCTGGTTTAGGGAAGCGTTATCAGGAAGGCTGACTTTGATTCATGTGCCAATTTTTGTTTTTATTACTAAACGTACAAAAGAAAGGAACCTGAAAACCTGAGTTATATTTATGGTTCTTTTTGTGTTTAATTTACTTAGGTAGTGGTATCCGATTTATCAGAACTGAATATACTCAGAAATGTCCTTATAACAAATCAGCCCCTGAAGGGGGACTTAATATATTTCCATATTTTTGGGTATTAAAACAATAAATAGCTCACACACCGATTATACTAATCTAAGCTTTCATGGCTTCATTTTTCAATATCTTTATGGCTCATACCAAGTGATGAAATTGCTGCAGTGTGTAAAGTAGCAGAAGTGGATTAAAACAGTAGCCATTGTTGACTCCCTGAGTTCATTATGAACCTTTTCATTTTCTTCTTCTGTTTCTTCGGTAGGAGCCGGTACTGATGCCAATGTTTTTATCATTGTGTTTGGAGAGAATGGAGACACTGGAACGATCGCATTAAAGGAATCCAATAACACCAATAAGTTTGAAAGAGACCAGATGGATGTTTTCAGATTCCCAGACATGCTAAGCCTGGGAGACCTGTCCAAGGTCAGAGTGTGGCATGACAATAAAGGTAAGGCTCGTCACAGAAGACATGCTGGGCACCAGAAAGCTGGACTAGTGAGGAACCTTGTGTCTTTCTTTTACATGCTTATTCTCTCCCATTTCAATAATAATAATATGAAAATTAAATATAAAGTTCATACAAGTTCAAATGTTCATTAATCACATTAAAGCTTTTATCTATTATGACCCATTTGTAAAATGTAACGTTCTCCATTAGAAAAAAAAATCAAATCTGACAGTTTGGGTCGTGCTGTTGAAATCTCTGTCCTATCTCTCTTTCCGACACGAAAGAAACATTTGGTTTAAGATTTCACCGTCTAAAATTAGCACGTGTACATATGGATCTTGTCCATCATCTCTCCTTGAGGAGGAATTTTTCTCAGCTGTTAGGTCCAAAGCTACTTTCTTAAAAAAACAGGTAGCTTTCCATTTTGTATTTTTAGGAGCCACCAAGATGTTTCACATAGAAATTCGCCCAGATTAAGATAGTAAATAAAATAAAATTGAATTGCAATTTTTTACTCGGACACACATGAGGGGAAGGGACGAAGCCCACACAAAGTCAGGTCCTCACAGCTGTGGGGCAGCCATGTTGACCTCTGAGTTGCTGTGCTGCCCTGTCACTTAAACTAGTCTAGGAATCCATTTTCAGAAAATTATATTTGAGCTCATTTATGGCAATTCAATAAAGCAAAAGCCACACAATGAAGTTTAGTTAAGCAGGCCATGTGACTGGGACCACTTCAGGGGGGATCACAAGCCATACAGCAACACCAAACTCGACACATCACTCTCTTATCTAAAAAAAAGGTAAAAAGGGTAAAAGAAACTCTGTGTTGAGATGTTATATTTGACTAAACTACATACATTTTAAAACAGATTTCAGAATGAACTCTTTTTATTATAGCTCTTTATTTAGTAGATGTCCTTAGACAGGGTGTCTTTTCATGCTGTTTTCAAATGTTTTCTTGTCGTGTGTCGTATTCAGGTGTTGGGGCGGGTTGGCACTTGGAGTTCATTGAAGTAAAAGATGAAACACTGGATAAAACATTCCGCTTCCAGTGTGATCGTTGGTTAGCAAAGGATGAGGACGATGGCCAGGTCATAAGGGAGCTGGCGTGTGCCAACAATGACATTTTGGATCTTCACGACCGCACAAGTGAGTATCCCGTGAATGGAATTCCACTGTGCACCACCTGTTGTCAATTGTTTTTTATTTTACTGTCCGTCCACTGTTTGATACTTTTAAAGACCTTGATTCATGTGATTATGCAAACTGTATTGTTTAAATATAAAGTGAATTGGGTAACCACATTCAAAAGGACTACCGAATTACATTTCTTAAGGAATATCCATTTATTTGCACTCTAAAAGATGCTCAGGTTTGACCAAATGGCTGGCAACATCAACCATCTCATTGAAGAGTTTTTTCATCCAGGGAGTGGTGTGAGAGAGGATAACAGGCCTCAGTGACTGCATCGTAATATCAGTCCATGGAAGCAACAACGGCAAGGCAGAGAGGTCCAGAATAGGACAGGAGAGCCGGAAAGCAGAGATAGAGGTCTTAGGGCTCATTTATACTTCATGCTCAGAACACGTACGCACCCACATCATGGCTGCCACGCGTTTCCAGCGTTCATTTGATGCGTCTTCTGAGCAGGTCCTCAGAAATTAATGTGACGCGTGCACGAGTTGCAGTACCAGCAAAAAGTCGGGGGGCACAGTGTGCTAAAAGTTGGAATGTGACATCAGAGTCTCTGTTTACTATCTACATGTGACAGAAAGCCGCTTTGCGGATCCTACGAGATCGGTGTGCGCGCTTCGATATTTGATGAATGGTTCGAAGTGGTGAAGCAAAATGCCGAAATATAGATGCATTCATGGTGCTTTTATATTCAAGCGTGGCATATTCCCGATCATAATGACACAATACATTTTAAAAGTCTCACATACCGGTCCTGACAGCAGCGCCAAACAGCAATAGATCACCACATAGAACACATTAAATGTATGATATTCCAACTCTCTACACATTTAGAATCCTTAGATTTATACTTGATATCACTTTCATGATGAAATGCATTGAAGTATGTATGTTACATTTTACAGATAAATAATTACACATATGGGGTGACACAGTGGCGGAGCGTTAGCGCAGCTGTCCTGCAGAGAGTCACGTCGCTGATATTCCCTGCCTGGAGTTTGCATGTTTTCCTGCTGGGTTTCCATAGTGTGCTCCGGTTTCCTTCCAAAGATATGCGATTTGGTTACACTAAAATGACGCCAGCGTGTCTGTTTGTGCTTGTATTCACCTTGGATGAGCTGATGCCTCGTCCAGGGATTGTTTCTAACTTGTGCCCAGTGCTAGCTGAAATGGACAAATCCATGGACTAATAGATTTAATCATTAAACATCCTTTTCAGAGATATTGTGGTAAGGTGTCATCGGAATTTAACAGGTGCTCCAGGCAATTCACAACACAGTGAAGCCGAACTTGTTCTCACTGTGATAATATCTCGCACTGCCACCAGGTGGATTCCTCCAGATTTATGTAAAGTATGCGCGCAAGTATAAACAGTACAACGCTTGTGTAGCATTTGCATTTGACACTGCTGTTTTCACATAGACGCACTATAACAGAGACATGCAAAGGACGGTGTATGTAAGGACGGTGCATGTGCCCAAAACATTAACATTTATATGTTACTTACATAAAAGCCAGATCGATCTGGCTCTTACATACAAAGGACGGTTTACCTCTGTTATAGTGTGTCTATGTGAAAACAGCAGTGTCAAATAGGGGGGTTTGGGATCGTGAACGCGGCAGAGAGAATAAAACTGAATAAAAAAAAAATAAAGCTAACCTTTACAAGTATCATAAATTACACCAGCTGTTACAGACTGGAATCAAATGTATATTTTTATTCTAAAATAGTAAGAATACGTGCAGCTCACTTCTCAAAACGGACTCGTCAGGGATCAAACCCGTGAAGTTTAGATTACAAGTCAACAGCTGATACCGTTGGACCACCGAAGCGCTTGTAACAAATGCGTGTCAATGTCGCACCCTAATGCGTGTTGTTTTTCTGCAGTTATGTTCTTGAATAGAATGTGTTTACATAGATCGTTGTAGACACGGAACACACGTGAAATGCATGTGTTCCAAATAACGATATAGTATTTATAAAAGGTGTTATTTAGCTTGTCTTCTCACTCTATACAACACCAAGCAACTGACATGCAGGTAAACAGACTTGAGCTGAGAAAACTGTACGCCGGTGGGGGATGTGATAGCAGACTGCTTGCTGTTTGCTGCTTAACAACACATTTAAAGGACAAAAGACAATGATGGAGAGGTGCAAAGCGTTTAAGGTGGAGCTGATCTACGAGTTTTTTCATAGGCTCTGGTATTTCTAGTGTTAAGGAGTTGAGGTAACTTCTTGTGAGCCACATGGTGAGTAGGGGGTTAGGGTTCAGACCTCCTTTGGGTTCAAAGTTGTGTGTGAAAGCCACTGAGCTACATTACCTGCCCTGGTCATCACACTTGGTGTTTTCTTATAGGAATGTTGCATTTGCTAAATCGTGAAGGAATAATTTTCCTTTTTTTCATTTAAGGTTATGAAATTGTCACACTAACCAGTGACAGAGAGGATGCAGAAACCAAAGAAAATGTTATTATTGTGTTTGAAGGGAAGAAGTGCAGATCTAAAGAGTTTGTGCTGGAGAATTCATCAAAGAAGAAGAAATTTTTAAGGTAAAATTGGCCTGCAACATTAGCAGCTGTAGCCATTTGGTCATTACATTACGCTGTAAAATCTGCTTCATCAGTTCAAGGTCACAGACAGGAATGGAGTACAAGGCAGGAAAAGCCCTGGACATGGCAGCAATCCATCAGAGAGCCAACCCAGACACACACACACACACATTCACACACTCACACTAGTCGTCTCTGCTGGATGCAATTTTATTTGGTATACTAATGGCGTGGTGTTCTCTTACAGCTCAAATAGACGGGACTCACATTCTGGGCAGGTTCCATTTCATGTGCACTTTGAATGTTTGTTTGTGTCTGATTTTCTCTGAGGACTTGGGTGTCAGCGATTTCCGTGTGAGGTTAATTATTGAGTTTAACAGTGAGGTTCCCCTGTGATTCGACTGGAGTTTCATCCAAAGTTAGTTACTGCTTCTCTCCTGATGCTGCAGGATTAGTTTAGGCCCCTGTGACCTTGACTTGAATTGAGCAATGAATGACTGGTATTAAAAAAAAAAGTACCATGGCACAGTACATAACAATAAACTATACCTTTAGAACATTACAAACAAGAACATTACAAGTCCAACAAGAGTGTCCATTCTGTTCACCCAGACTGTCTTCAGTTTCTAACCATATCCCCGTTTTTTTGACGCAGACTTTATTTTAAAATAACATATGGGATCTACCGTATTAATTTCACATTTCAATCATGTCACCTCTTAAGCTCCATTTGTTTAAACTGCTCAGCTCGTTCAGTTTCTCCTCATAGCTTATATCTTCTCTCAGTCCCACAGTCACCATAGTCGCTCCCCTCTGGACTGTCTAGTGCTGCCATGTCATTTTGTGATATGAAGACCAAAACTAAACACAGTACTCCAGATAAGGAAGGCCTCACCAGTGTGTTATATAACTAGAGCTTAGACTCCCTTGACTTGTACTCCACACATTGTGCTCTTAACCTAACATCCCATTAGCTTTCTTGATTGCTTCTGTATAATGTCTGGATGTTGCCAGTGATGAGTTCACTATGACTCCATCATCCTTCTCATAAGTTTCAGAACTCCCATTGCGTATTCAAACTTAACATTTTTTGAGATTAAGGGCTGCATGCTGGTGCCGTTCTTAGGACTTCTGTTCAGTTCACTGCCTTTGTGCATATTCTGAATGTCCCGTTTTCTCTAGTTACTCTGGATTCTTCTTACATCAATGCCCGAATACACTTTTCCAGGAAAGCCTGCTCCATCAGAGGACTAACACTGGACACAGTTATTGTGAAAAAGAGAGTGGTGGCAAAACTGGATGCCATCATGAACAATTCCCTCAAGGGGACCCGAACTTTCAGCCACAGACTCATTCATAAGAAGCACTTCTGCAGGTCCTTTCTGCCTGCTGCAGTCGGGCAATTCAGTGCTTCCTCCTGACGTCCCAAACTAAATGCTTTTACTATTTACGTTCATTTTGCTATTTCTGCACAATGTAAATTCATTTATTTAATTATTATTTCATTCTTTATCTTTTTGATTGTATTGTTTGTCCTGTAAGTGTATTAACTTTGTTTTTTATGTTTCTTTTTCTGTATGCATCAGAATTTCCCCTTAGATTTAACAAAGTTTATCTAATTTAATGCCTAATACAAGCATTTAAAAAAATTGGCCAAGTATCATGTGCATACAGTAATTGTGACCTTTAGTAGACTGGTTTGCTGTCCAGAGGTGATTAGTACGGTGTGCACAATGCTGCTAGGGTAGAAGCAGGAACGGTATAATGGATGAATGGATGGATGGATACGTCAGGAGGAAACGGCATGTAGCGCAGGTCACTGTTCTGCTGCCTCACAGTATTTGAGCCGTAGTTCAATTCCTGCTTGAGTGCCAAGTTCTCTCTATGATATTTGTAGAAGACACTGTAATTTTTCCCCACTGTCTGAAAACACACTGTCCGGTCTCGGTTGTCCTACATTTGAATTCTCCCTTCGATGGACTGGCATCCCACCTGAGTCAAGCCCAGTAGTCCAATAGCATAGCAGGAAACTGTATGTGATTCTGTCTAAATTAATCCTAAATATTCTAACAGGGTTATAGTACGGTACATTACCACAGAGAGGTGGCTGAAGAGATGAACTGCTGTGATAGGCTTTATCTAGAAAGAGGAACCATACGATGGATGGATGGATACATCAGGAGTAAAGGACATGTAATGCAGGTCATGGTGGTGCTGCCTCAGCATGGGTTAATGACAAAAAAAGTGTACTTCATCTGTTTTGAATGGATAATGTTCAAACGTTTCTCCGAGAGTGAATTTAGACTAACAAAAGTGAAAACTTTTTTTTTGTTCTTTTTTTTGATAGAGGAGCAACTGACAAATTTGAATTTTCTTCCAAAAATGTTGGCGACATTGCCACCATCTGTGTTGGCCACTGCCCAAAGGAGGGTAGAAAATTTACATCAAAAAACGATGCATACTGGCACGTGCAGGAGATTATAATCACAGAACAGGAGCTTGGAAACAAGTAAGTGCAAGCAAAAGGAAACCATAGTGGACGCAGAGTGCTTATAATTCACTCGCGTATTTTTGAAACTGTGCAATTGGCATATGCGATGAGCAGGTCTAGACAATGCATTTATATAACATGTGACAGCCTGTGATCCTCAAATTCCTTAGTATTTGGACAGCAGCTTAGTCGTATGTTCTCATGTGTTCTGTTATTCTTCACATGTTTCATTTTAAGAACAACAACATTAGTATTTCTTTCTGTGCAGTCATTTTTAATTTGTAATGTGATGTCATTTTATATTTGTATATTTTATTTATCATATCCTGCCAACTATTTCATAGCAAACAATTCTAAAGCTTGGTCTTAAGAAGTGTTTAACCAGGCGCTTGTAAAATAAAATCTTACAATCTGTCATTTGTCTGCCCCATAGGTATGTTTTCCGGTGCAATGCAAAAGTTCCACTGTCGTCAAAGCGAGATGACTTCCTCACCTTCGAGTGTACAAAGGCAGTGGAGAGTTTTGCCAGCAAAGCACGCAGTTTGGTGCCAGTCAGGTATGAAATCATTGTGATCACAGGAGACGTGAAGGGCGCTGGGACGGATGCCAATGTCTCTATCACTATCCACGGCTCCAATGGGGACTCTGGCAAGAGGGCATTGAAACAGAAGTTCAGGAACCTGTTTGAGCGCGGGCAAACCGATCGCTTCCAGATTGAGATGCTGGACCTTGGGGAGCTCAACAAAGTGAAAATCGAGCATGACAACAGCAGCTTGAGTCCCGGTTGGTTTCTCGACCGAGTTGAGATCACCAACACAGCCACCGGAGTGACTACCATCTTTCTTTGTGGCAAATGGCTGGATAAAAACAAAGGTGATGGCTTAATATGGAGAGAGCTGTACCCGAAATACTAATTTTGTATGTGGAGTTTTTATCACTGATCAAATGACTGTATCATCAAGAGATCATCAACTTATTGTTGTCAACTTACTTTTTTGGCCACAGACGTCAACCTAAAGGGATACTAATGGACTGTATAGTGGGACACATTTGAATGCAAGCACTTTTAAAGAGCTATTAAATCCACTTAAAGGCGTATCATGTCATACCATACCCTTGTCAAAGCCCACTAAATCCTGAACAGGGTTGTGTGGGACTGGAGCCTATCCCAGCAAGCAAAGGGTGCATGGCAGAAACAGGGCGCCAGTCCATCGCAGGGTGAACACACACACTCACACCACACTCACGCACACACACGCACACGCACAGAGTAGGGCCAATTTAGCAACGCCAAAGCAAACCAACCTGCATGTCTTTAGACTGTGGGAGGAAACCCACGCAGACACGGGGAGAACAAAAGGAATTCTTTACTTTTATATTTTTTATATCTTACTTATCACATGTAGTTTGTAGTGATGGCTGAAAAAAAATGGAATCTCATATTTTCATGCAGAATGGAGAGAAAAAGGTTTCTGATATAACTGAACCCAATAGTGACCAACGTTGGACAGCAACAAACGGTACCAAAAAAAGAAATCTTACGTTGCTAAAGTTTGATAATCCACATGTAATACTTAAAAATTCCTAAACAAATGTATTTTTTAACAAAAATTTTGTTAAATATTCAATTTCCAGAACACACTTTCATAAATGAAGATAGAACCTTCTCAAATTGTGCTTCACTGAGAGAGACGTCAAACTAATGATTAAAGGGTTAAAGAGATGAGTGAGTGAAAACCTTAGCAGGAAGAAAATACTCGCACTTGTGTGATGCTTCAACAAGCAGAAGGTCGATTAACTTGTGCAGCTTCACAGACTGCTGCTAAATAATCTGAGGTTCTCCAGTTGTGGCCCACCACTATGAATATAAATGTAGCGACAGGAGGAGGGTCCGTAATTGAAATGCCCAGGCGCGTCTGGTTCCATTTTTGGTCACAAGTATGTTTTGTTTAACAATATTTTAGTAAAAATACATGCGTTTGGAACATTGTGAACATCCAACTGGACATCTTGACGTGTGGATTTTGTGACACGAGTAACATGAGATTTTTGTGGTATGGTTTGCTTTTGTCCAGTGTGGGTCACTTTTAACTCCTGTTATAGCTCGGCTGAGCAGATGTTCAAGATTCCAAAATGGGACACACTTCATGGATCTAGCAAGTGTGTGACGTGCAAATTAAATCAAAGAGCGAAGTGGAGTTTCATGTGGCCCACCCAGACAGCACTGGGTACACAGCATGATCTCCCACATTAATGGGAAGTTCATGTGTGGAGTTCAAAACAATATTTAAAAGGATATTAATAATAGAGGCTTGCTGCTCTGGTAAAGTTGCCACATTAATTGAATTGAATTTCAAATACAAAAAAGTGCATTTGAAGAGTCACCTCTCTAGTTGTTGACCGAGAGAACACATTGATCACCAAGGAAGTGCTGGGACACTAAACGGGTCGCCCCTTTTAATCTTTTGCCAAGTCCAAATAACTTAAACAGGCGTTTGATGGAGCACAGGACAATAACACAACGTAAAATAATGAAGTAATCAGCCAGGTTCACCACTCTGTAGTCTGGTTGTACTCCGATGGGAGCTCTGCTCTGTGGTCTGCTGACACCAGAATGAGACGGCCCATGCCAGGAGCACCTCAGGTTTATAGAGGAGGGGCCAAAAGGAGCAGAGTCAGTTGCTCGTAGTGGGCAGTTTCTCAGGGCTGTGGGGAGAAAAAGGAGATGATACCATCAGCGAGAGCATTCCCTTGTGTCCCAGAGTGGTAGAGCTTTCCTCTGATGAGCCCGGAAGGTGAAGCTCAGACGCACATACGTGACAATATATATTTAAGAATATAAATCTCATCTCATCTTCCCGTCGGCTTTTCCGCGTTGAGGCCTGCGGTGGCAGCAGGCCTAGCAGGTCAGCCCAAACCTCCCTGTCCCCAGGTACAGATTCCAGCTGTTTCTGGGGAATTCCCAAGAGTTCTTAAGCCAGCCGAGAGGTATAATCCCTCCAGCGTTTCCTGGGTCTGAAACAGAGTGTCCGCCGCGGCAGACACCCAGGGGGCATTTTTATGACATGCCCAGACTCCCTCAACTGTCTCTTCTTGATATGGAGGAGCAGCGGCTCAACTTTGAAGCTGTTCTGAATCACTGAGCTTCTCCTCTAGTCTTAGGAGCCTGCATATTCATTATCGTGCTAATGCCAGTCTACAGTTGTTACGTTTTATACGATAATCTTCCACATTTGGGTTAATAAAAATGTTATTAAATTAAATAACGCCACATTAAAAAAAAAAATCAGACAAGATTAGTGACTGTGACACTAATATAGACATTGTTGTGCGAAGTGATGTGTCCTCCAAACGTACTCACTTTTATGGAATTTTAAAATGTTCCTGTTGAACCCTCGATAGACAAAAAGCTTTAAACTTTTTGATCACACCTAAATTATATAATTTGCAATTATTTATTTCTTTTTATATGATGACATAGTGTGCTTTCTAAAAAAGAAATAATGTATTTTTTAAAATGTGTATTTTTACAAAAATGTGCCTCATTTAGTTCATGGCGTGCTCTGTTCCTTATTTAAATTAGAAGAACGCAGGCAGCCATCGACTAATTCTTTCCATTCTGCCTATTTTTTTTTTTTTTTCTCTCGTAGAAATGTTAAAGCTTTGAGCTGCTTCATGGAGTTGCGTAGCAGAGGTAGTTTGAGAGTGAGCAGCTAAGCAGAAGGGATTGCATTTCTATTTGATTAAATCTAGCCATCCATTAGAAACGGCTGCTGTAACCCAGTCGGGGTGCTATTTGAAGAAATCGTTTTAAAACATAATTTTACAGAAGCAAAGGTGTTTTAGAAAAGAGGAAATTGCTCTATGGCTAAGAACCCGCTTTTCCTTCAGCTTCATTTCGAGGCCGAGTTCTGCTGGCAACACACAGCCAGTGTTAACAAATTAGCACCTGTAATGAAGAGTGACATGTGAGAATTTTAAAATGCAAAACCCCAAATGAAAAGCTGCCGATAATGAGCAGCTCTGTTATGGTCTGCCAGAGAACAGTTTGGTACTTTTTCGTTTTCTTTTTAAACATACCTCATTGTATTCTTGTGGAGAGCAGAAGAATATTAAGAATCTATCTAGAGATCCACGTGTGAGTTTTGATTGACATTTTGGACTGTGATTTGTTAAAGCCCAAGGTTTAAAGCTACAATTCAGTGCCAGTAAGTGATGTGCATGCGTTCACCAACAAATCATAAGTTTGGGTTATTTAAAGTGATACTTTAAGAAGCAGCCGAAGAAGTCATTAAGCAAATCAATCAGTTCTGACAGCCAGAGCTGAGCGCACATCTTCATGCTTCACAGGACTCCTGTCTCTTGTCTTCTTCTTAATTTAACACGGTGTTTTGATTGAAGCTTTGCTAAAAGGTAATGGAATTATTTTATTTTTAAGAGGTCTGTTTTATCCCCTGTGAGCTGCATTTTAAACATAATTCAGGAAATTGTAACCCTATAAGGGCTTAAAACATCCAAACTCAATACTGTATACACACGGACTACATGAGAATAAAAAAATGAATGTCCCTGTGTGTAGGAGGCAACATAAAATAAAGTTTAATCCCTGTATGGTGCCTATAAAGACATGCAGCAAAGCTCAGATATATCTGGGAGGCCGATTTCTCTTTTATATGTTGTTTCAAAGACGTTCATAATGTACAAAATATAAATAATTTTATATTGTGTGGTGTGGCACTTTATAGGTAGTTTTTGTACATCCAGATCCATAAATATCTTTTATTAAAATAAAGCAAAAAAAATAATTTTGTTCATTTTTGTTTTCTAAATTCTGACTGTGTCATTGTTCTGTTTACCATTCTAAGTTATAGCAGGAGGAAGTGGTAATTCATTTATTCAAACATTTGTATTTTTATACAGTTCAGGCCATTTACTGATGTAAGCTTAACCTTTGTTACTTATAACACATGATATCATTTTCAGCAGGTTTAAAATATTTTTAGTAAGACAGTCTTGTTGTATAGCAGATTATGGAATTTTATCATCAGATCTACTAAAAGACTTTTCATTACTATTTATGAAGTGTTCATTAACTCCATCTGATCTTTTTAGACATTCACACCAAGTTTCTTTGTTTTATGGCGATATTTGTCTTTAAATAAGAAATTCTGGAGCAAACTGGACGATTGGGTCGATTTGCTGCTCTGCATTAAGTCCATCACTTTACATGATCTTTCCAGCAATTTTCACTTCATTGAGATAAACTTAGCGAGTTGGAGGCAGTTGTGGCATCCTGGTGATATCCACACATGTAGTGTGACATACTCAGTGACACTGTGACTCATCCTGACCAAATCAAACAGTTGCAGGGTCCGGCACTGTTTGTTATGAGAGCAAATAACCAATTAGCTCTTGGCCAGAAGTACAATACATACAGTACAATACATCTACAACGAAACACGGGTGTTAAGGTCCTCACAAACAGAAGAGGGTCTCGCCTGTCTGATGTTGTGTGTTTCACATACCACAACAGAGCAGAAAAAAGAAAAAAAAAGTAACCAAGATTCCAACTGAAGTTGCCATACCTGTACACCCTTCACACAGGCACCAGTTCTGTCAGACAGCACCTTATTGAGTGTCAGGAAAAGTGGTGTGCTTACAATTATCTGGAAATGTGAAAACGTGCTGGAGAGTCGTTACACTGCTGGCTAATTTCACATATCCTGCAATTTTTGTTCATGCAAATTGATATAGTCAGCGGACAAGATCAGGAATGGCAGTTGTCAAGTTAGAAGTTGTGTAATGTGGCATGGACTTTACCCTGCTTGGAGTGAGCGAGTTTGATCGTGAGACGTCTGGATGCTGTCTAGACAGGTGTATGACCCGGAGAGAACAGCAAGTTGAGTCCATTCACTCACACTGAACACCATAAATGAAGTGCGACGTCTGTGAAGTACTCGTCAGTGGTCTTCATGATCCACAGCCCAACTGAGTTGTGCCTACAGCTGATATTGTACACTAAAAACAAAGTCTTTTCATGAGTTACATTTTGAAATCAGCAAAATAACAAAAACTTAATTGGTCTTATCTGGCATATTGTTCATTTATATTTGCGGAGTTTGTTATTAGGCATAAATGCATAATAACAACATACATTTCTTTTAATTTAAAATATGCTTACTTTTATTTCAGATGTGAAAAGCCATTAAGTAAAGCACAGAGTTTATTTAAAAGTTGAAGTTACACACTCCTGGCATGTGCAACACAACTATTTGTTCACATTCCGGCTATGTTTGAGTTTATGGTGTGGCCTGCAGCCTTGTATCTGTTGCTTTTGGGACAAACTCCAGGAGTTATGTTGGTGTTCAACAGTGAATTCAAGGCCTTCCTTTTTTCTTTATTCTTGATTTCCTAGTTTTGTCTTTTGGCTACGACTCTTTCCCTTCTCCCAGTTCCATTCTTCACTCAAACTGCTGGCATGTAGTGAAGTCAGTACTTTAACAAGGTGGCGGGGGAAAAAACCTGCAGACACTTCAGATGTCTAGAACCTCAGTTTGACACCCCTGCTCTGAATTGTCCCCACATATTTACCCAGGGTTGGCTCATGTCTTATGCCAGGTGTACCCAGGATGGACTCTGGGTCCCATAACCCAAAAAAAACTAAGCAGGTCAGAAAATAGATAGGTGACTTGATGGGCCTGACATGGTCCAGTCATTAGGCCATGTGAAGGAAATTCTTCAAATTTGCAGTTTTAAAAAGAGTCATAATCTCACTGCCTTCTAAAAACACTACTGTCAACTTTGTGCCATTTATTCTGATGCCATCCAAATATAATCTCATGCAAAATGAATATGCCATGCAATGGAAAAAAAGCCAGCGATCAGAGTTATTTTAAAGAGCATTCAGTGCCTCTTTGTGAATAGATTTTAATTGCAGCCATAGTCCCGATCACAGCTGCTGGATGTTTGCCTTGCAGCTGTTTACGGCTTTTGAGATTTGTAATGGAAAGAAGAAATTTACGAAACATCGAGCTTAAATAAAATCTCATCAAAGTTAAATAGAGCATCTGTGTCAGAGGCAGCCTTCTTGAAATTTCACTACTTGCTTTTTATGAAGCACAAGAGGTTAAGGTGAAAAGGGCAGACCCTGAGGAAATTGAGCAAAAGACAGCGGAGAAATGGAATCAATTGACCTCAATGCGCCTGGAATTTCAGTCTTTGCAGTAGTAGATGGTCCAGTCTGAATGAAAACCAGCCTCTGGAACAGGTGACATGTCCATTCAATTCAAACCTGCTTAACCCAAATCACCGTTCAGGATGGTAAGAAACAAATCCAAAGCTAGCACAAAAGAACATGACAACAGTTCATAATAGGGTCTCAAGTCAAACAACCATAGTGGACAATGGAAGAGGCTGCAAATCAAGGCATGCTGTACGGCAAACGAACCAATTGCCAACGGAGGATATTATCCCAGATGACACGGACGACCAGAGAAGAGTGATAATGTCACAAGGCATTCACAGGCTTTGGTAGCCATTGTCACACACGTGCACATGGGAGCTTGAAGGAAGGTAATTCCACACCAGACCAGGGGGTGGCGAGGTGCACTGCAGACCCGTTACAGGAAATGCTGCCTGGCCTCCATGACGTCACTTCCTGCCTAGAAAATGTCCCTTCCAGTCATAAGCCAGATGACATCACTTCTGGTCCAGAAGACACCCCTTCCAGTCACAAGCCCGATGACGTCACTCAAACCTGTATAGGGTGGTCCAGATCTAATTATGCAAATTTCATTACGCTATAACTTATTAAGTTTATTACATAGAAAATCACCCGAAAAATCCTGGACCATCGAGAAGTGTGCGAACTGACGACATGAAAAATTGTCTTTGCGCCGTACTGGAATCGTCCCCACATAAATCAAAGTCATCCAGATGATCTGGATCTGCATAATTACATCTGGACCACCCTGTACACATTTGTACTAAAAATTCATCCATTTGCAGCCAGGAAAAATTATACGGGTGGCTGCCCCAACTCTTGTTTGTGGCTCTTGTCTCATCTTTGACACCATATGTGCTCAAGCATCACGTAGCCAGGAAATGGCTTACTGTTTAAGGCTGTGTAGAACGTACTCAATTAGAAATTGCTACAGAGACGACCAGTAGTGAGGCACGAAACAGGCCATTTGCACGCTGTTTCACAAAATTGAGTCTAAAATTCAGATAGTAGATGGTTTCACAATTGCCAAAACTCACTAAAGAGTTTGTTGGTGCCTAAAAATGGAAAACAAAGAATATAGCTCCCTAATGCTTCATTCATAAATCTGTATGTGTTACCTGTGTTCTTTTCTGTACACCTCACCTGTAAAATCAATTCAATTTCTGGCTTTCTCTCACATCAGCACTGAGAAGTGCACTTCATTCTTTTGAGAATGTGACAGACTGCATACTTTCCACATAAAGACACTTAAACTCCCTATCGTGCACAATGCTAGGTTTTCTTCACAGGAAAAGAGAAAAGTCGCCACTGCCAAGTCACAGCTGTTACCAAGTGACTGCCTTACCCCATATATGCATTCTTTTGGCAATTTTATTTTTTTGTTGCTATCTTTATTTAAATACTTAGTAACAGGCAGATGCATTATGCAGAAAAGAGCTCAATGGCATGAATTTCATTGAAAGCAAAATGCGTTTTATTTAGCAAATTTTTTGTGACGTTAAACACCAAGTTTCTCCTTTTTGTGAAATGAAACATTGAATTTTGCTGCAAATTCAACTTCATGCAAATCACTCCACTCATCACTAATGACCTGCTGTCACAGGCGAGAGCAGCCTAATAGCATCATTTGAACATTACAAAATTTTTGATGATAACAGGTCATTCATCCAAACAAACCAGCCAATCCTAGCCACCCAATTCCTCCAAAATAACATCAAGTCCTGTTTTGAAGACCCCTAAAGTCCTACTGTCCCAAAACTCTAGTTGGTAATTTATTCAAATCATCCATGGTTATCTGTGTGAAAAAAATGAGCTAATGTTTGTCTGAAATTTACCCTCAACGAGTTTCCAACTGCATCCCCATGTTCTTGTTGAACTCATTTTAAATTAACAAACTGGATCCACTGTACGAATTTCATTCACAACTTTAAATATTTCATTTGTGTTCTTCTCTTAATCACCATTTGTTTC
Organism: Polypterus bichir lapradei; assembly: GCA_026402145.1. NCBI lineage: Eukaryota > Metazoa > Chordata > Cladistia > Polypteriformes > Polypteridae > Polypterus > Polypterus bichir. The sequence continues at coordinate 14,976,925 of JANRMT010062822.1, forward strand.
AGCCTTTCAGTCTCTCCTCATAACTCATACCTCTCAGGCCCAGAATCAGCCGAGCTGCTCTTCTCTGGACTTTTGATCTTTTTTTTTGCCCGGAATCCAAAACTGCATGCGGTACTCCAGGCGAGTCCTCACCAGTGCAACATATAACTTGTATAACTTTGACTTGTACTCCACACATTGTGATATACTGTTTCAAAACAATAATTGTATATTTAAAACTAACATTTTTAATTCCTACTGTATGTGTAATATTTACTTACATTACATTTTGTCTGCCACTTATCTGCTCAAGCCAGTATGCTGCCCAAGTCCCTCTGTAATGAGTCAATGGATTCCAGATTACCTGCCAACCAATTCACCTAACTTGGTATCATCTGCAAACTTAACTATCTTTTTGTTTATATTCCTATACAGATCATTTACATACAGTATATATATACATATACACCCACTGTATATATATATATATATATATATATATATCTCCTTATATATAATTTGATACTATCCGTATGTATGGTGTTCGCGTCAATACCTCGACTCAATACAAGTTAGAACCATGCAATGGGACTCTGCCTCTGTAGTTAGAACATAACGTGGCAAACGCGGACGCAGTATTGCATGATTGGCTAAGAATGTTCGGATGCTTCAGTGACACCGCTGGATGGCCGAGTATAGTAAGTCGGTGTTGGTTCGAGCAGATAACAGTAAGTTCGGTTGGTTTTTGGAACACTGCTTTGGTGGGGCTCACTTTCCAGGACTAACATCATCGACTGACTTAAACCCTTCGACAGCTCTGGAACCGTAAGTAATTTAGAACGTATCGCCATTTGCTTGGTACGTCAAAATCTATCTTTGGGCAGTTCGGTTTTGGCATCCGTCCTTCTGACATCTACTGGCAAACTGAATAGTGACGGCTGGGTATTAACAACAGTCATTGTTTAAATTTTAACCAATCTCAGATCTAAAATAACCACGCCAACATAATTATTACTGCGTCTCTGATTAGAGTCGTAAAATACGGTTTGTTTTGAAAATTTGTTTGCCGGAAAAAATCAAATGAGGTGCGCCGAAGAGCTGAGTTCACGTCTTGTGGCCCCGTTTAAACAGGAAGCACTTCATTACATTGGCCAAAAAGGTCTATTTTAAGCACAAATCAGTGCCATGATAACAAAATCCTTTCAAGTACTTAAAAAAACAAATAATTCTTTGCAGAGAAAGTATGGATTTCACAAACAGAGAATTTGTAGCCCGATTCGATCGGGCTCCCAGTCACTAGTATATATATCAGTAGCTCCAGCACCATCTCCTGATCGACACCACTCTTATTACCCAATTCTGATAAAATATGGCCCACTTTTCACATGATTTTCTATTTCCCTGTGTTGTTTAGATTGCACATTAGCCCATGTCATCTCCAAGTGCAATCCAGTGCTCATCAGTCTCAAACAAGAAGTGCAACTCATCACTGAAGAGGATCTGATGCCAGTCCAGATTGCCTGAACCTGATATCAGACACCATGCATAGAGTTCCTTTCCTGTGATTAGCTGAATTGTGATTCATGCCATCACCTGGGGCCTCATGTATAAACGGTGCATACGCACAGATATGTTGCATAAGAATGTTTCCACGTTCAAATCGTGATGTATAAAACCTAAACTTGGAGTAAAGCCACACACATTTCAACGGTACCTCATACCCTGTCGTACGCAAGTTCTCCGCTTGGTTTTGCAGACTGGTCGCACCCAGCGTCAAAGCAATGCTACTATTCCTGTGTGGTTATCCTTTCTTTTCCTGATGCGGTTTATAAATACACTGAAATTAACCGCATATTGTTTATTAGTTTAATGCATCTGATTGTAATTAATCAGTAACAATATAATGATCCACAGAATGGTGAAACTATTCTAAATACAATAGCTGCTTTAGCATTGTTACTCTCACTGCACCTTCTTCTTCTTACAACTGCTCCCGTTAGGGGTTGCCACAGCGGATCATCTTTTTCCATATTACTCTCACTGCACCACTCGGAGAAGCTGATCGGAAAGAGAATTATCACTATACAGCATCAAGCACACGCTGCCTCAGCCATGCTTCCTATTTGAACTGCTTCTCACACGGCAGTCACTTCAGAGCCTTTCCTGTACGGACCTCGCGGTTCAGAAACAGTTTCATCCCAAGAGCTCTAAACGCACTCAATCAACCCATCAACTGCTCCTTGTAGAACTGTTTGTACTTATAAGTACAATCACCTCACTGTAAACTTGCAGTACAGTTATAATATTGCACAACCTGAGCCACTTTATAAAGAGCGTATTTACATATGATGACGATATCATTTTTAAGACGAAATGCAGCAAAATATGTTAATTATATTATACAGATAAAACTTTAACTTCATTTAAATAATCTATATTGTTAATAATTAAAGGACACGGTGTTGCTACGCTAGCAAGGATCTGACGCTCAGTTCATGGATTGTTCCTGCAGCGCACTGTATGCTCCACTGGGACTGGCGTGAAGGATAGAATAATTAAACATGTACTACGAAGATATTTCAATGTTCCTTAAAAATTTTGAAGAATCGGCGTTATAAGCTTACAGATGGCTTAACGTCCATTACAGAGCTGATTGAGTGGCGATTGGTTACTTGGAGAAAGAAAAGGAAGGACAGAAATTGGAGGTTAGTACGTTTGAAAGAGACAGTACTGCTGGGGCGGCCTTAGGCATGTGCAAACTGTGCACCTACACAGGGCCACCAAATCCCAGGTGCCGCCACGCCAATATATATTGAATATAAAACAAAAAGAGAAAATAACAACACAGCTATAAATGCAGCGAAAATTAAACGATTTTAGGATGAAGTTTATGATGTTCTACTTTAATGACAAAATAAACTACGTGATTAAAGTGGAAATTTCAAGATTGAACTTGACATTTCGTGCTTTTTCCCCACTGTGTGCCCTTTTTTTTCTCTGTACCCTAATAAGCTTTCATATGACACTCAGACAGTGGGGTACAACTCACATTTTCACAGTGACTTTGATATCTGGCAACTTCTTTTTTATTTTGGGCACTGTGCGACTTTGTGAACTTGAGCTTTCGAATTTCTCCGACACGCTATGTCACTCGATCAGCTTCCTTTTGTTGTTTATACCACTGTTTAAACCAACAAATAGTATGTTTTTCTTTGCCTCCACTTAGTATTCGCTGAAATTCTTCCATTTTCCCTCTTGCTTTTCCCATTGTCTTTTCACAGAATGCTGAGCTTAAATTTATATTGATTTGCATATTCAAAGAGGCGTAATTCTGGGAGGAGACGGGGCAGGACAGCAGGTGCGTGCACGTGCGTTACTTTTTACGCTGACTGGGATTTATGTAGCGAACGCACAGATTCCTGCATCTGGATTTCTCTGTGCGTAAGCACATTTCGGCTTTTGTGCTTATGTCAGGTTATAGCGTTATGCATGAGGCCCCTGGTCTGCAAAGTTGTCAAGGACAAAGTTGTTTTATGGCAAAACTGATGCCAATAGAGTGACAATCCTTGGTGCGACAAACATGCAGACCTAATCAACCGTGCTCTGTGCTGCACTCCTCCTGAAACAATGCCACTGAAACAGAATGATTTACATCTGACTACACCTACAGTATTTGTGCGAGTGCTGCACATACAGTTGTCATTTCAGCCATCATGTTTCCATTCTCACTAGAGCAGTCCACCCTGAGGTGGCAGAGTTGGACGTAAACTCCCAACATTAGATTGCAAGCCACCAGTTCTATCTCTGTGTGAAGGCGCAAGTTGGCCTCATGCTACCTGGTCCCACCAGGAGTCTTCATAACTCGCCGCTGCTGATGTTTCCGAGGAATGAGCCAAGCAAATGAGGACACCACACAAACCAAGGGGGTAAGTGGAACAGAGTTCAGTGCTTTTATTAAAATAGTCCATCAAAAACAAAGCGCTCAATAAGTGCAGTGCTTCTAAAAATAATAAATAATCCATAAAACAGTGGAAATCCGTGAGATTAAAAACAAGACTTCAAATGAGATTGAAACTAACCCATAGTCAGTGGGTCATTGATCCTTCCAGATTTGGACGAGTCCAACACAACTCCCTCTCCGGCTCAACCATAGCTCACTCAGCTGGTGGAGACACTAGCAGCCATGGTCCTCTCCTCCCGACCACTCTCTTTGCTGTCTAGAGCTGCATCAGATCGATTGTCCTCTCAACTTCCTTTACACTCCCGCAGTCGTCCCTCGGATCCCTGTGGAGGACGATACCTTAATCGCACATGCTCCTCAAGGATAGTCAGTGGGCATGATCCACCCCTAGAGTGCCAAACCGTGCTGTCTTTCCCCACACTACCTCTCTATCCGCTGCTGTTCTCACAGCTCTTCTACTCTTCATTCTCTTTCTCCTCTTGTTTCTTCCTTGTGCTCCCTTTTTATTTGTTGGGGAGCGGTTGCAGGTGCGATCACCTGATGCTCACCACAGGCGGATAATTAGATAATTAGACTGTCCGCATATGACGGCAAGGCAACACACGGATGGCTGAACACCTTGCACCAACCCGGTGATGAGCCATCACCTCAGATGAACGCTCGCACATGCTGTACTCCCCAGCAAGAGCGCACATAATTATTTATTTAAAACTGACATTTTCTGGGCCATGAACCCGCTATACCACACAGTGCACTAAGGGAAATCTCCATCAGGCAGTAGATGTGTTTGCTTACCCTGTGACGGGGCTTTGTACTCCACAATACTTATTGCTTAAAATAATACCTAATGATAAATGCCCAATGAAAAAGTGCAGAAATTGTTTGCAAAGTATGTCAGTGAAGACTTACAGTTCCTATCTAGGGTTTAACCCCCTGCCTATTCAGCACACTAACCTGTGCCAGTGTGAATGTTCTCAGTCCACTATGAATTTGTGTTTGGTTGACTGATGACTATCGGATGAGTGAGTGTAAGTAGGTGAGAACCATCACTCCACACTCCACTGGTCCCTGCTTTGCTTGCCATGCTGTTAGCATCAGACTTTTCAAAATGTGATAATGTTCTTCATGGGTGAAAAAGTGGACAGGACAAAAAAGGCAAGAAAGAGAACAGACGAGAAATGAAGCTGAAAGGAGTCATGGTCAAAACAAATAGGAGTTATAAAGCCAGAAAGACAATGCAAACAAACCAAAACCTGAAATGCTAACTAGAAAACATTGTAGAAAAGTCACAACATCCTAGAAATGATCTGAATGCTAGCTAACTGTATATACAGTAGTTTGATGCAATATCTAGAAACCTGGACACTAGGTAAAGCATGAAGCCATTTTAAATATGATGACATCACACATCAGAACTTCTGAACATCATCTAGCAGCAGCAGAGCAGTTACCATAAACTATATGGCTGCCACCATTTAAAAACACATTACATGATGGCACAAGCAATGAAAACAAAAATTGGAAATGTTGATGAAAATGAAAATGAAAATTGAAAAAGTCAAAGATGACAATCAAAAACAATAAAATTAAAATAATATTCAAAAATAGCTGCATACTCAAAAAGCTCTAAATCACAATAGATAAACCCACTATTTGACTTATGAGCCCTTTACTTCTCTTACATTCACTTGGCATCCTTAAATGTGCCTTACGTTAGACTGGCATCCATCCCAAGACTGATTCCCTAATTACGCTCATTGATGCCAAGATGCCAGTCTTGCACTAAGCTGACTCAGATAATACATGAATGGATAAAGGCAGGTGCAAAGGTCTCTGCACAAGTTTTCCTTCTGCAGCACTCCTCATTATTTACATCCGTCTCTTATTTGTTTGTTTATTGGAGGAGTCGAGAAATTTCAAAATGTTCAAAAGCAAGAGAATTAAAATGAAGGGCAAACCTAAATATGGAAAAGTGAGTTGGCGTCTGCGTATTAAAAGTAATCAGTAGTATGCTTCTTAGGAGAGGAAATCGCACAGTGAGACGTACCTCTGACTCAGAAGAACAAGAACAGAAACACGAGGACTTAATGAGCACTCAGCGCTTTTTAGTGCCGGAGGAAGCTTAAGAGCTCTGACCTACATGACAAATTTGTTGTCTTATGTTTTGAATTCAGGCAGTACGCCAACCTGTTAACATCTGATGTGATATCTGTCACTTTTATTTACTTCCTAGACTTCCTAGCTGGATTTCGACATCAACAAATTGGTCACTCGTTAGTTAAGTCCAAGTGTTAGCCTTTCAAGACTCTTTTCGTTTTTTTTCTTCTGATGTTACACTTTACTTCTATAAGAACACAAACTGGGCTCTGGCAACGTTACAAATATGGGACTTAATTCAGGATTTAAACAATTGAACAGGACAGACAAATGTGATCTAAGAGCACTACAACAGAGTGATTGATGGCTTTTGTGGAAAATTAGGAGATATTCATTCAACACGGAAGCTGTAACTTATGTACTAAAATGGAGGTGGGAGTCTGGAGCAAACCACCCAGTCATGTAGTCGAATAGAAAACACCGGCACAAATTGGCACATAAAATAAGACGTCAGCACTGAAGGGTATCCCTTCATTTCTAAACTATTTTCATACAAAGCGAAGAAGGTTTTTTAATCCTATAACTCGTCAGATTTCATTTTAAAAATTTAGACAGACTTATGATATTAAACAGGCTATGCAATCTGAACACTTCAAGAGCTTTAAGAATGTGCTAAAAATATGGTACGCCAATAAACAAATCCACTTTGGCGGACACACAAAAATATTCCAACTCAAAACTTCCAGCTACAGCAGCTTTCAAATTTGGAACCTTGGACAGTCCCAGAGACAACACATGACAGAAATGGGGGGACCGTGTATAAAAAGTGTTGTCATTTCTACATGATGTGACGAAATGTGTGCAAACACACTTAAATGAAAGGCTGCAATGTGCACTTTAATAGTGTCTGAATTGTCTGATTTGTAATTTTAAACTCTGGAGCAGAGGCGTAAATCAAGGAAAAATGTGTCTTTTGGGGGGCTCTGTATATTGAAATTGGTACATTTATTGAAAGTTAACCCAAAAAGTGAGAGATACGTAAAAAAGAAATACTCAAAGTAAAACAAATCCCTGTGGCCACTGGGTTTCTGCCTAAATGAGTATAAAACCCTTTCCCGACAGCATGTACCCTAAATTAAACTATTAATTAAACACAAGAAGAATCTCGTTGTCTTTCAAAACTCAACCCTACAATGGAAGCACAAGCTCACAGAATGAATGAGGTCTTCTCCAGTTGGGCATTTTCTGGTTCTCAGGTTTATTCTTACGTGAATAACTAGGTAGGATTTTGTTATAAAATTTCTCAAGTCCTTTATTTACCAAGTGCATTATATGTTTGCAGTACTCATGATTTATCTTTCAATTTCGGCACATGTTCACCCCCATACTTTTTCATCACAAATAATTAAATTTTCATATTTTTTATCTATTTTAAATTGTCAGAAAGATCAGTTTTTGTTCAGGTTATCATGAATTGAGCACACTATACACATTTTTGAAAACTGAAAATCTCCCAGTGAAAAGCGTTGGTAAATGTATTAACTCATCTGTCGTAAAACAGAACTACAGTATTCTGTGTGACTTCAGTTATAGATTTGTTTGCTGTTTAGATAATTACCTTGACTGAGGTCACTTCAACTTGTATGTTTTGTATAGTTTTCTCTTAACTTGTTCAACATCAATAAAAGTTTGTCAGATGCTGGGAATGGCTGCTGGTAGACCAGTTCAATTCTCCTCCTGCTTGAGGTGAGTTAACTGTGGGGGAGAGAGAGAGAGAGAGAGAGAGAGAGAGAGAAAAAAAGCAAAAGCCAAAAAAAGGGGCAGGGGTTATGTGAGCTTTGCTCCATATACGTAGGGTGAAGAAATAATCTACTCTGTGCCACTTAAAACAACCTCATGGCTTTGGCTACATTATCTGCACATTATAATCATTCAGTATTTCTCAAACACTATCAGACACTGGCAAAGCTACGGGCTGCCTTTCTATCAGGGTCTGAAGCAGCTAAAAACTTTACTTTGAGACTTCAATTTTACTCTAATCCTTTCATATAATATTACGTTTAAAGTATCGGCCGCTTATATAAATCACCAATTTTCACTTATAAATACTCAATTGGTGATCGGTAGTGTTGATCAGTGAATTTCTTCAAAGTGTTACTCGCAGCAAATTGACTGTGTTCATGTTTGTCCTTGTTTGTCAAATTATTTACTGATAACTTGGCAGATTTAGGAGAACTTTTCTCCTCAGTGTCCCATAATGCTTTGCAAGGCCAGAGTGCCATCCCCTGGAGCTGTAACAGTCAACATCGGATAGGACTGCCCCCCCGGGCATATAATAATGATGATCATTTGCATTACAGACTTTGAGGGACTTAGTGATATAAGAGATAAGTAAATAATGCTTGTTCTCAAAATTTTATTTTTATAAAACACATACAGCATAAATAATGAGTTCTCTGTGCTTGTCGCCAAATGTGCAGGTTGATCTTCAGGTTCCACATCAGTGTAAAAGAAGGAGGCGCGTGTTCTATGCATGCATAATTAGCCATGTGTAGATAAAAAAACAAGCATTGAAGGAGCCTAATTAAAAAGACAGAGGAGACTCTATGAAGTAATAATAATAACAAAAGATTTATTACCATTTACAAGAAATTTGTATGTTTTTCATAGAAGAAAAAGTGCAAAGCATCAACACAGAGTGTTTGGAGAGTCTTCAGCACAACTTCAAAAAATAGAACAAGCCAGCGGCTTCAATCATGACAAGCCGCTTTGAATTTTCTGTTTTTAAAAGATCTGTGGATTTTTTCTGACTTTTGACCATGATTTCGTCATTTCCACTTTGTTCTGATAAAATATATGATTGTGTGTCTCTGACTACGTTCTTTCTTCTTTGATCTCATGGAGATACATTGGTGCAGTGGTTGGCACTGCTGCCGTACAGCTCAGGTCACCTTTTTGGCCACAATAATCGGACCAGTTTAGTTGGTAGATGTTTCCCTGGCCCTCAGGGACACTTTAAAGATGACTGCACCATTATAATCCAGTCAAATCCTTCCCCTTCAGTGCACTTCGACATGTTCGGCAACATTCACAAACACTTCTGTGATTTCTCCAAACTCCTGGAAAAGCGAATACCATGGAGTTCATCATCACTATTGACTGGTAAATTTGTTAATCAGAAACATGTTCTTCTCAGCCCCTGCTTTTCTAGGCTTTATGGTAATTTAGTTGCGGTGCTCCTTTATGTGAAGTGTTCTGGTAGCTGAGCTGGTGTGCTTCTTTTTTTTTCCTTTTTGCACCGATGTCCTGAAGTGTAAACCAGTGGATCGCAGTCTCAGTCCTGGGGACCCACTGTGGCTGCAGGTTTTTGTTCCAAACAGTTTCTGTTTTTAACTGGACTGCTAGCCTAATGAAGTGATCTGTTATTGCCTAGTTTCAATGAAAAAATTATGAAACTAAGTTTGGTCATTTTTTATTAAAATGTACTAAGCAGTTATATGGGAAATGTATTTTTTCTTTTAAACAATATTTTCATCCTGATTTTCATTGTTCTTTTCCATGTTTTCTGGTTATTTAATCTATTTACTAATTGGTGGGTCTAATGCTAAAGTAGCCTTTCATCATTCATTGTTGTTTTCCCAAGTGTTTGCTCTGCTTCTTTTTAATTGTCATTATTAGGATGCAACGAAAGAAGCAAACTACACAGAAAAAGGTCGAAATAATAGAAAAAAAATGAGTTAAGCACTTAAAGGTATTGAAAAAATAGAAATATTTCTAAATATTCCATAAACGTAAAAATCACACTTCTGTGTTTTTCTAAATGTAGAATAAGAGGAGAGAAAAAACACCATCTAATTAAATGAGATCAATTATTGACACCGATTGTAAATCTTGTTGGAACAAAAGTCCGCAGCCACAGAGGGTCCCCAGGACTGAGTCTGAGGACCACTGTATAAACAAAGCAAGTCAAGGCTTGTTTTACAAGAGCACGACAGACGATTGGAATGTTAGCCTTTATGTTAAAGAAAGCGGAGTAGTAAACTGAGAAAAAGGAATCGAAGAAGTCGTCCCTTGCAGTTAAACGGCAAGAAAAGCTACTTTAATAAATTCAGACCTTTTTATTTTGTCCTTTAAATTAAAACAGACAGCTTGTTTTAAGTGCCTCTTTTCAATTGGAAAAAGAAAAAATAAAGAGGATTTTGAAACTGCTGCTTAGTTAACAATAGTCTTCTTAACTTACCAACAAAATGTCTTATAACCCTGTTAAACATGTTGGCCTTGTGTCTTCTTGATAAACAATTTATGAACATTTGATACATTTGCAGCTATTTTAAAGATTTGTACTGTGTTATTTGTTACTGTATGTCATACAGTATAAGTTTGGTAAGAAACAAGTACTGTATTATTAAAATGGTAATCCATATTTATAATTACACCGCTAGAATTACAAATGTATAGCTGATACACTGAAGAAAAAACAACACACCTGTATAAATACAGTAAATGTATACTTCTAACAGTAAAAAAAGCTGATGATTAAAAATGATTAAAACCTATAAATGCAGGTACATTTACATTTAAACAGTGTTTAGTTGCCAATACCAATTAATTGATTCTGTGAGTGTGTGTGTATATTTAGTTTTTTTTTGTTAGAGAAATGGTTAAAACTACTTTTTTTAATAAGCCTTGTTTCAGATGGCTACATTACAGAAAAAATTCAAAATGGCAGGCTTTAATTATGAGAAGCATTTTATCTTCTTTATGCCATATGTATTATGGAGAAATATTCCTGTACATATTTCAAGCAAATATTTATTTTATTTATGTTTAGTCATTTTATTATTTTATTTATGTATTTTTATGTTCACTGAGCAATAAGTCTACAGAATTTCATTTTGATAATAAATAATGAACAGTTAACACCTGTGGTCTGGAGTTTAATTATATAAACACATTTTAATATAAGACATAAGGCTTCTATGCATCTGGTTATGCAGAAGCTTAGTGCAAAAAGGTTTTTAAAGGGATAAAAGGGAAAAGACGTTGAAATGTGATGTTGAATGTGGCGTGGTTGTTGGTGCTAGATGGGCTTGTCTGACTATTTCAGAAACTGCTGATCTCCTGAGATTTTCATGTACAACCATCTCTAGGGTTTCCAGAGAATGGTCCGAAAAAGGGAAAATATCCCGTTAACGGCAGAACTATGGGAAAAAATGCCTTGTTGAGTGGTTCAAGCTGATAGAAAAACAACAGTAACTCAAATAACCACGCGCTACAACCAAGGTATGCAGAAGAGCATCTCTGAACGCATAACACATCAAACCTTGAAGCAGATGGGCTCTAAAGCAGCAGGAGACCACACCAGATGCCACTCCTGTTCACTAAGAACAGACAACTGAGGCTACAGTTTGCACAGGCTCACCAAAACTGGGCAATAGATGATTGGAAAAACATGGCCTGTTCTGATGAGTCTCTATTTCAGCTGTGACGTTCAGATGGTAGGGTCAGAATTTGGTGTCAACATGAAAGCATGGATCAATCCTGCCTTATATCATTAGTTCCGGTTGGTGGTGTAATGGTGTAGGGGAGACTTTCTTGGCATACTTTGGGCCCCTGAGTACCAACTGAGCATTGCTTAAATGCCACAGCCTACCTGAGTATGGTTGATGACCATTTTCGCCCTTTTATCACTGCAGTGTACCCATTGTTTGATGACTACTTCTAGCAGGATAACACGTTACTTCAAAAACTTCAAATCATCTCAGACTGATTTCTTGAACATGACAGTGAGTTCACTGTACTCAAATGGCCTCCACAGTCACCAGATCTCAATCCAACAGAGCACCTTTGGGATGGGGTGAAATGGGAGATTTGCATCATGGATGAGCAGCCGACAAATCTGAAGCAACTGTGTGATGCTATCATGTCAATATGGACCAAAATCCCTGAGGAATGTTTCCAGCACCTTGGTGAATCTATGCCACAAAGAATTACAGCAGTTCTGAAAGCAAAAGAGGGCCCAATGCAGTACTGGCAACATGTACCTAATAAAGTGTTTGCTGAGTGTATGGAATTGCATTTTATTATCACTGTAATTTTTGCATATCACTCACTGTTACAAAAATATTTAATAAACAAGAATGCAATAACAAACTCTTTGATGAAGAAAGTAAACAATGTTAAAAAGGCTCCAACATTCAAACCAGTTAACTAAGTTCCCAAATGCATGCATACATTTCCAAAGTTGTTGACTTACTTTTCTCTCAAAAACCCAAAACAAATGTGCATTTTTAAATGGTTTATTTAAAAAACACATACAAAAAGATGATGTACAAGCTTTGAAATGAAAGAGAACAGCTTGGGTCTAGCAATGCAATCATTCTTATTAATTATAATTAGTAATAATAATAATAATAATAATAATAATAATAAATAAAGTACAAAATCCACCAAAGGGAATCTACACTTTTACACATTTTACACTTGCCTAGGACTTTTTTGTCTTCACCTTTAATGCACTATTGCTTCAAGATTGATGATAAATAGTTCTAATTTGATTTTGTTTGCTATAAAATATACTATGTAGTAAAGCATTGCGCAGGTACAGCAAAACAGCAGTTTCTTGCACAAAGAAAAGAGAATCAAAGGTCACCCTTCCACTGGCATGTCGTTTTAGAAAAACAACTTTAAGCAGCAAAAAGTTTACAAACTTAAGAAATCTTGACCTGAGGAAAGCTAGCATATTCATAATAAATGGCGCACAGTATAATGCTAAATTTCCTTTTGAATAGTATGTGCTGACATGAAAGTTTGGCAATAGAAAATGACAGACTTTCATGATGACAGTAAGAATGTTAATGTATATTTTTAAAACACACCCTGGACAATGATATTGAGGCCGAAATTACAAATGCACCTGGCTGGTTACATGGCTCTGAAACATAGTGTGGTAAACCAGAGGCAGTTCATGTTTGTCAGATGTCAGTTTTGATGACAGAGAATTAGGATCATGACTAAGCACAAGACACAATGGATAGAAAACCAGCAGTCGAGTACAAGCAAAAGTAAAAGGTGATCATGCATTTGGAAGTCAAATTTTATGAAGAAAAATCAAAGCGTCTCTTTTTACCCTGTTATTTTTTGTTTCACACAAGCTCAAGAAATCTTTCATTGCGGTGATCTTCTCCAACTGCATGTTCTGGTTAGCCGAGTGAGTTTGTGATTATTATTTCGAATAACTGTTTTCAGTTAGCTGCCTTAGTTATCAAATGGGCCTTTTATTAAGTGGTTCAGTTTAGTGGTTTAGCTTAGTTCAGCTTAGGTTTAATTTTGCTGCTTTTCTCAAGGCAATAAGAAAATAATTATTTCTGCCAGTAATGATTTGGAAAAATACATTCTTCTGTGCTTAAAAAGCACATGCCAGCTGTAGTGTCATAAGTGAACAGGAAAATAAAGTAATAAAGGATTAGAAAAGGAGATAGAATATTGCACTGTTTCTAAGAATATCGATCAGCGTGTTTGGCTTTTTATTCACTTCACCTATTACAGAGGCTTAGAAGTTTTTACCTTAAAGGAATACTAAAGATGAACTACTTTTCAACTAAATTTACTTTGACTTCCAGCCTAATAGTATCTATTTTTATATTTTTATACAGATATTCTGGAATTTCAATCAACAGAGGAATGTCGCCAAATGCTTGCGGTTGCACTCTGCAGACCGATATAATGAGCTCAACTTGACCCTTTACACAAATAATCACATTTTCCTATGTCTATATTGAGCCTGTCTAGACAAAGATTTTGTTGGATTGCACATACACATACAAATAAAGGGTCTCTGTTTAAAGAATAAATCAAAAGTATTAGCAGCTACCAACCATTGTGACCCACCTGGGGCTCATCATGTCTTCAGTTAACTTCTGGTATGAGTTTGTCTTCCACTACATGTTTGAGGAAGTTTATTAAGAACACACTATGGCATGTGTCAGATTTTACTCTCAACTTTCAACAGCTCATATATGTGATGGGGTGCCGAGTACAAATCTGCTGTATCTTGTGCTGGAGTAAATGGATTCTGAACATTGGGCACTTGGATGTAGTACAATGTATATAAGTCTATCCATATTTCTCTTGAACCCAGAGTGGGAGTAAGAAGCTTGCCCAGAAGAATTAACTCAAGGCAAGGGACACTGCCTCATCACAGTTTTACAGTCATGCACCCACCCACTCTCATTCATATATGGCCAAATAACAGCACCAATTACCCTAACATGCACTACATCAAGATGTGGAACAAAACTACAGCTTCCATTTAAAAAGGGGGAACAATGTGAGTAGTGACAGTGATGGGGTGAAAATTATGTTCCATATGCAGACACACAGGAACAATGTGGTACCTCTTACTATTACTCATCTTTAACACAGCTAAGAGGCAAATCTATTAACAAGGCTTCTAAAATACACATAGAGCCTGTTTGCAATATTTAATGATATTTCACATTTAATAGAGTACTTTTTAGAGCTGTTATTATCTCTAAATATTTTGCAACTATGCCAAGATTACTGAGGTCTTGCCAGACAGAAGCAGAGCCATAGAGTTCATATGTATCACCTGGGACCTGAAGCGACTTCATAAAAAAGGCACACAACCAACCGCTCAATGAGATATTTTTGAGGTGGGGACTTGGTATCCTTCCAGCAGACCCCCGTGACCCTGTGTTAGGATATAGCGGGTTGGATAATGACTGACTGATGACTTGGTGTCCTAAAAACAGATACTAAGTGCTTGGAGACTTCTGGCTTCTCATAGCAGAGGAAGGGGACACAGTTGGTGGGAGGCATTTAACAAATTGTGGTGTAGATAGTTGAATAAATCCAATTTCATTTTTTAATTAAAATGACAACAGAGAGATAGCAAGACTAGTTACTTATATACTGCTGCTAATTACAGTTTGAAGGATGCCCAAAAGGAGGAAGTCAAAAATCTCAGGACATACTATTTGTATCATGTTCAGTTCCTGAAACATGACATGGAGACAATAACCAGAATAATTATAGTATTACAACAATATCCATAATTAATAATCTGAAAGAATAAATGAGGACATTTTAGTACTTATCACTTGAGGTCTATGACAAATGTGGTGCTAATAAATAAAATCAGGAATTATGTATTTTAAAATGCAATGTACTGATATATACAATAAAAGTAAAGAAGCTTTTATTTCCATTTTTACAAATGAATATCAGAGTTTGAGTAATATATTATGAGGTGGTGAAAATCTTCAAATGCTCTACACATGGGGTTTGTGCAGGAACACACAAGCATAGTCAATAAAATTTACAAAATGAAAGACATCTTAAAGACAGAAATAAATTGAAAGGCAGAAAGGAAAATGCAAAAAAAATGCCAGTGGCAGGGAGGCCTACTTTACTCAAGAGTGCAAAACAAAACAAAAAGTATTCAAACATTTCCACTATATTGCAGTCTGTCCACTAGATCACAGCATACGGAATCATAGAAATTGCATTTTAATGGAATGTATCCAAGATTAACAGCACCACAGTAATACACTTTATCACACACCCTGATCTTTTAAATAAAAAATGATTTTTTTGCTTATTTTTCTTCTTTTTTTGTAAAATACAGCATGCAAAGCATTCCAATTAAAACAATGCAAAATGAGGTAATTGTTTTTTGTACATTTTATGTTATTTCTAAATAAATAAATTATAATTAAAATAGCAAAAAAAACTATAAAAAAATTAAATACATACCCACAATATCTACAGTTAGTAATAAATTATGATTGTTAAATACTTAAGGCATTTCAACTCACAACACCCTGTAAACTATCAAAAATCCTATAGAACACTCCACAGAAGCCAAATGCAGTATCCTCCTTTTGGTCAGCCTATAGGTCAGTGAACTCTCCGGCATGTCCTGTCTGTATGCCACTGATCAGCTCCGGTTTTTCTACTTTGCTCAGTGGTAATAAAGTAAAAAATGAGGTACAAAATAACAATGTCACACCAGTGCTGCTGTTCAGACAAAGCTGCAATAAGTGGCAAATTTTAAGGACAGTCTTCCACTATAGAGGGCCTCCTTGCAATTAATAAATTAAAAACAGCAAAAAAGATTTTCATGTAAGGTCATGCAAGGGTACTATTGAGGGTTCATGCAATAGCCTCCTTTCCTGTGTCTATTTTCTAAACCCAAGAATACAATCTGCATGGGATGCCAGTCCATTACATCTTTTCTTTGTGTTTACTTCAATCTAACGTCATCTGTGAGATAAGATGCAACATATACCTTTGAAAGAAAGTGAAAGAAACCAGTGAAAAGGCAAATCAAGCCAATACTGCCAAAGTATTTAATGTCTCAACATTTCGACAACAGCATGGTAAAGTGTCCACATAACATGGCTGCTAATTCTACTAGTTGTGAATCACAGGGCAGGTTTACTGTCAAAATGTTAATTCTTAATTCTATGTACATCACTAAACATATTCACGTGAAAACAACAAAAATCTTAAACTGTGCCACATTGCACTATGCTAAAGCAGAGAATTTTAAGAAAAACGAACTCCTCAGTAAAGCTGTTAAATGTTAATTTCTTCATTTTGCAGACAGAGCATAGCACATTTTTAAAGTGTACTTTGCGTCATTAAGTTATGCTTTCTAAACAGCTTTAAATGGTTCAAAAATTTTTAGCTTAAATTTGTAAGCTGTCTTTGAATGTGTGAGCATCTGAAAACTTTTTCCAGCTTGGTGATAATGAGGTATAAAGCTGAAGCCAAATGACTCCTCTTTAGTGCCAAAACATGCACTGTGGGAAGCAGGGACCTTCTTGTAACTGCTTACCTACATTAGTCTATCATTAATGACAACCCAGTTTAGACTGACACTATGCAATTTCATTCCTAAGATTATACAGTATCAATTTTTGCCTGAAATTGTTTATATTTTTTTAAGTGTATAGGTAGGTTTTCATGTTAACTTAAAAAGGTAACAGCCAATGGCAGTGTTTGCTTAAAGGATATCACCAATTAGTGGTAGGAAATTCAATATGCAGTTTTTTATTGTTCATTCTTAAAAATTATCTGTAAAAGGTGTGACAATATTGATCTTATAAACTAATTTAATCTGCCGTCTGAAAATTCATCCAAGTTTATTTTCTACTTTCTGCCTATTGTGGATGGTTGGCTCCAGGTCTCCATTACCCTATCATGGGAAAACAGCAAAATCATGAAGTGGATGGCAGAAAGGATATTAATTTTCATTGGTAACTCTAAATTGCAATTGTGGGTGTATGTGTACGGAAGTGCCAAGCAATGCAGTAGTTACTGTACCTGTCTAGAGTTGGTTCCTGCCTTTCAGCTGACAAACCGAAGTAGCCTTGTGCTCTCCATTTCCTGGTAATGTTATAAGGGGGTTACAAAGCTGGAATGGTTTACATTTTTATTGTCAGTAATGGGCTGGCAACCCATTTAGAGCTAAATCCTGTTTTTCACCAGATGTTAACAGGAAAGCCTTAATGGAAAACATAAGTTTAAGAAATGGATGAATAGCTGATTTCTTTTTCTTTCTTATATGGCTATGAAGTGGGTTGCTGATTTAGGTCTTTCTTATTTTTGCTTTATTATGAACTTAAGGCAATTTGAATTTTAAATTATCCTTACAACAGAAATCCTTATTTACACCATCTCACATCAGGAATCACATTCTGGAGAGGGTTCAACTGTACAAATGAAAAACAAAATAAACAAAAACACATTAGCAGTTTTGGAGGACTGCAGCTTTGTCATGCATTTACCTAAAAGGTAAATGAGTGCATTCACCTGAACATTGGTAAACAAAGCAAAAAAAAGTGCAAAGGCATTGTTTAAATGCAAGAAAAACTAATGAAAATGAGAGAAGCATGAGCAGACGTCTAAAGTACACACACGATAGATAGATAGATAGATAGACAGATAGATAGATAGATAGATAGATAGATAGATAGATAGATAGATAGATAGATAGATAGATAGATAGATTCAGTTCATCACATACTATGTAAACTGGGGTGACCTAAGTGAAGAAAGTCTCTGGAATGGGGATCATTGCACTGACACAGCATTCTCTCTGTTTAGCTCAACATAATTCCATAGCTACACTTACAATTTCTTTAAAATGCAAAGCATCTGCACTAATCTGAAGTTACAGAACAGTCACATGTCTCAGTTAATGCACTTTCACTGCAGTTGAATTGCAGTCACAGATAGATAGATAGATAGATAGATAGATAGATAGATAGATAGATAGA
>JANRMT010062822.1:15005713-15047696 GCA_026402145.1 Polypterus bichir lapradei
ATTATATTATATTATATTATATTATATTATATTATATTATATTATATTATATTATATTATATATGCAAATTGGCTAAAAGTTTTTTCATGCCACAGTCAGTATCCCACGCCGTAGGCCTACTTGGATTTGTATTCTTTAGGCTTGGTAGAATGTGATGATCACTGCCAAACATAATGCATGAAGGAAATTCTTTTCTTTATTTTTCTTTACTTAAGTATACCGGTGTCTTCTTTTTTTTGCATTGTCCTCAAGGTGAACATTATTCTCACACTAACTGAGGGATATAATTGCATGGGCATAGTTGTATTCTGCAGAATTAAGATGGCAGATTATGGTATGGATTATTCCTAACATAAAAGAAGCAGAAACTTGCAGGTAAACTGTCAGCTTTTTCTAGTTATGACATAGAATTTGAAACCATCTATTTTCTTATAGTATACATCATTAAATGTAGCCTTTTTGCTGCTTTGTTTAACACTTTTGCTTTTTTACTAAGTATGTTTCTTTTTGTGGTTGTGCATTTGGTTTGTTCATGTTTTTCCCTTAGATTTCTGTGACTGCTATTAAAGTTGATTTGTTTCAAAATAGTTTTGTAAAACTTGACTTGCTTCTATGGAATGTTATTTGATTTTAATAAATTCAAAAAATGTAAACAAAAAAAAAGATTCAGACTCTTTAATTTACTTGGATGACACGTATCATTAGAAAGGAGAAAAAAAATCTATAATTTAAGAATGAACTGACATGGTAGAGTTAAAGCACTAACAAACCATAAAATTAAATAAGATCTGTTATCAGTGAGGACTGGCTTCTAATTAAGCAACTCTCCAGGATCGGAGTTGGCCACCCATCATATAAGCTCACCATCTCCCCATTGCAAAACATGAGCTTTGCATATCAGGTAATGGACTTTTTTCACACCCTTGCCTTATCTGGCAGAAATTTAATTAGTAGAATAGATTTATAGTACATTAAACTTTAATTACTATTTTATTCATAATTTGGACCAATATACATGTTCTGTTAGGATAGCATGGTGGGTGCCATAATTATTAGTGCTGTTTCATGGGTTTGAAACATGGCTACTGTCTGCATAGAGGTTTTATATTCTCTCTATATTTGTATATATTTTCTCTTTTTTGTATGCTATTTTAGCTGTAAAGCTGTTCAAAGTATCAAACACTACAAGTTTTAAATACTTGCAGAAGGGTTAAATGACTTGCAGTAAACACTAAACCAGCAGATATTAAGTCAATGATAAAAAATATAATTTTCTACCATGCCAAGAAATTAAACTGAAATGAAACCAAAACTTGTTAAGAAATTTAAGTTAGTTACCTTACATCTTCTCCATCCTCCAGCATAGAAAGACAGATTGTGCATTTTTCATCCATGTCTGATTCCTCTTCTTCCACCATGGCTATTTTTAACTCCTGTGGCCTTCTCTGAGAATTAAAATAGAAGAGTTGGGAAAGAACTTAAGTCATACCTTTGTAAAGAAAACAACCTGGTTATTGACTGGTTTATAAAGGTCTACTATTATTAATTTAGAATAGTTTTTATGAAGTTTATATATTTTCCAGATGAAAAAGAGTAGTGCTTTAACAACATCATTTAGCTGATACCTTATGCCTCTGATCACGTCTAGCTGCATAACAGTTAAAAGCTTCTGGGCATTATGTTTTGCTATAAATGTTTAAAATGCTGTTAAGACTTAGTCCATCCACATTTCCTTGTATCCTTTGCTCTCTCCCAAGAATTCTGATTTAACATCTAATATCCACCTACCTCTTCCCTAATCAGACTGTAATATTCTGTACCTGTTCCTTCCATAAATCAGTCCATATATTCTTCTTCTTCTTTTTTCGGCTGCTCCCGTTAGGGGTTGCCACAGCAGATCATCTTCTTCCATATCTTTCTGTCCTCTGCATCTTGTTCTGTTACACCCATCACCTGCATGTCCTCTCTCACCACATTCATAAACCTTTGCTTAGGCCTTCCTCTTTTCCTCTTCCCTGGCAGCTCTATCCTTAGCATCCTTCTCCCAATATACCCAGGCATCTCTCCTCTGCACATGTCCAAACCAACGCAATCTTGCCTCTCTGACTTTGTCTCCCAACCTTCCAACTTGAGCTGACCCTCTAATGTACATACATTTCTAATCCTATCTATCCTCGTCACACCCACTACAAATCTTAGCATCTTTAACTCTGCTACCTCCAGCTCTGTCTCCTGCTTTCTGGTCAGTGCCACCATCTCCAATATAATAATCAAATTAATGCACTATCTATTACATGTGTTTCCCATGTTCAAAGCATTTCTCAAATTTTGGAAAGCATACAATAATAATAAGAGGTCTGAGTGAAATGAGTGAGTCTTAATCAGCTAGAGCTGAGAAAATATAACAATAAGTGGAACAACCAGCTTGAAAAGGGGCCAAATACAAACAGCAGAGAACATTATCCAGAAACTACAGCCTGGTGCGCACTCTAACTTTGCCCTATTAAGTATATTCATTTCATTTTTATAGATTTCATACATGTATAGTTGTTGAACACATACATCCCAGTCAATTCCCAAGCCAGCAGCTTTCATTTATCACAAAAGTACACACATCTGCAGCTCTCATGCCAGTCTATGCAGCTTTATAACAACAGTGTTCACAATTTACCGTAGGTTCAGTTCAGGCCATTTTCATAGGGCTACATCCATATGATTGATATGTGATAAGAGAAGAGAAAATACTTTGTGTGTATATTTACTAAAGGTTTATCATTATACTTTGAACATGATTTCCTGGTTTAAAAGTTAATTTAT
Source organism: Polypterus bichir lapradei (assembly GCA_026402145.1). NCBI lineage: Eukaryota > Metazoa > Chordata > Cladistia > Polypteriformes > Polypteridae > Polypterus > Polypterus bichir. The sequence goes on from JANRMT010062822.1 coordinate 15,008,532, forward strand.
TAAACAAACAGGCTTTTTAAATGTTTTTGGTCCTAAAAGCAAATAGACCCTGTTCTCACCTTCTTATACTTGTGTGGAAAGGTGTACCTCTCAATGGTGGTTTGCACTGCCCCCCGGTTTACACTTCCTAGTCTGTCTTCTAGCTGTAGCAGCTCCTGTTGTAAAGAAAGATTGATTAGTGTGGCAAGGTCATCTTTACTCTCATGCTAGGTCTACTTTAAATGAAAACATTCAAACTTTATTGAATAAAAGAGTGACTACCTTAGCAGTAAAATTTTAGTGAAGACATTTTCTTAAACAAAATACTTTGGCACTAAAATGATTTTTATGTCCTTTAATTAGAAGATTTAGTCAATTTATGGTGCAATATGACATTAGACATTTTAGAACAAAAAGATGTTTTCTATTGTATTATCAAAAGGGTAGTTCATCTCCCCATCCTCTAGGTCTGCTAGCAGTGAGACACAAGCTGAGGTAGACAATAAAATTATTACAATCAGGAAAATATAAATAAAACCAGAGAACTCCCCATATTGCATGTCAGCACTTGATATAACCATTCTCCTCAACATAAAATTAATGCAGAGAAAGTCTTTCATTCCTTATGACTTTGATAAGAAGGAAATTTGGAGAAGGACAGAAAACAGTTTGATAACTAACTGAATGGATGGATGAGCAAGTGGATGAGTGAATAAGTGAATGAAGGACAATCAATGTCATCAGTCAGCCAGGAAAATAAAAAAATAACACACCTACACTGCAGTGATCTTGTTAGAATTAACAATTTGGCCAACTAATGCATAAAAATTACATTGAAAATATATTAGGTTTGTGTAGTTAAATAATAAAAGTAACATGATTTTTTACATAGTGCAAAATAGTTCATTACATTGTTTTCTTTAAAATACATTTATCATATTTTACATAAAAATATAGTAATGTGGTTTCCATTAAACAATATGTAATTCAGTATCTGTCAAATAAATTAACATTAATCATTAGTCTTAGTTTACATTGCACTCCATTTCATTATACTTATACTGTATTAAATCCTTCATTTATTTAATGAAGGATTAAATATATACCTTATATATATATATAACACTTCCTTACATGAAGTCTAACTTGTAAACATTTGTGAATAACTCAATGCTCACGTCTATATGCTTCTGAAATATGCCCTACTTAGTCAGCAGAGAAATGGTTCATTTAGTTAAACAAAGAGATCAAGTTGAGGCCAAAATCAGGTCATGACTAAGAAACTGCCTAGACCTAACTAGACATTGTGATATAAACCAATATTTAGAAAAGTTTTTTTTAATGCATGACATAAACGTTTGACATGATAGCACTGTATTTAGCACTACTGCCTCATAGATTCTGGAGACTGCAGCTGATTTGAGTTCCATCAACTGTCTGTGTGGGGTATGCACGTACTCCTTGCATCTGAGAAGAATTTCTACTAATACCCTAGTCTTCTCTCACATTGCAAGATGTGTATGTTTTTAATTAACTTTGTTAAAATAGCTCAGTATGTGTGAGTGTTTGCCAAGAGTGCACCCTACGGTTGAACTGCCACCTCATCCACTGTTAAATCCTGTCCTGCAATCCTTGGTGCTGTGAAGGGTTCTGCCCTCCAGGAAATTGGGTTGGAATAAGCAGGTATAGAAAATGGCTGGATGGATGGATGTCATTAAATTAAGAGATGCATTTTGTTCTGATTTATTAAAGATAAGAATTACTAAATTACCTGTTATCAGCTGTTAACTTCACAAAAAAATCTGATGGCATAGTCCAGAACATGTTATTATACAATTAGAGTATGATCATCGTTGTGTTAAATGCTAAAATGATTAAAGATTCTGGCTAATAATAATAATAATAATAATAATAATAATAATAATAATAATAACAAAGAACATGTTTTCAAGTTTAAAGCTACAGGCAATTTTACTGCAACACGGAATGTTTTAAGGGACTAATATTTTGCCTTTCCATGCCTGACATTAAAAAATGAGTGACATCAATTACTAATCTAATCTATCTTTATTACTTTATGGTTATTTGTTTGACAAGTACTATAAAGGTTGTCTTTAGCACTATGAAAGGGAAAGGATTATTTTTATTATAGGCTTAACTGTAGAGCAACAATGTCTGCACCATACTAGAATGTGTCAGGTGATGCAACCACATCTCAACTATAGTACAGATGATATACAGTAGTACTGAGGCAAAGGCAACTTTTGAAATGACCTTAGAATGTTAAATGTAAAATGGGGTTTATCTAGAGGGAACATCAGACAGGTGACAATGTAAAAAGTGATTCAAATAGAAGAGGGTGCTCTTTGCAGATCTCTTTGTGTGTGTGTGTGTGTACATGCTGAATGGGTGATGAGTCACTGACAGGAATGTTGAGCACAAACTAATATTAAACAGAACAAAATTAAGCCCTAATTGAAGTAAAGATTAAAGTTCTGTCCAAATACACAGATAACTCCATGAAGGGCCACAATAAAAAAAAACAGAAGCCCCCTGTAACCCTAAAACAACCTGCATTTAGACACAATGGGAAGATACATTTCTTAATAAATTAATAAGATTCAGAAGTGAGGCCAATTCACTAACATGGAGAAAACAGGCAATCATTACTGATTCAAATCAATCAGGCCCTTAATTGAAAAAGGATTTCTTAAACCAGAATCCACCCAGAACATTCTACGTCCATACACATTTTTATAAATTATTTTCAGTCATGAAAAGCTCAGTACTGGTCCATATATTTTTTATCTTTACTATCTCCTCTAGTTTTAATGAATGTCTCAATAAATGTTGCTCTTGGGGTATATGGACTGAGAGTGTCTAACCCTTTTCTACAGGGTTCAGTGCTATGTATGTGTGTGTGCGTGTGTGATAATAATGCCCTTTACATAGATACTCAGAAGGCATTTCAAAACAGGTTGCAATGACCTAATGGCTTTTCCTTTATCAGAGGGAAGGTTCTTGATTACATTTTCACAATGTAAAGCTTGTGATTCTGTCAGAAATTCTCAATGGTTTCATAATCAGACAATAGCAAATCTATGACACAGTCTGGACTATGGTCCATTAGTAGTGGTGGTAAGGTCAGGTCCCACTGCAGGCTGCAGTTTACTTATGCAGCTGCTATTTGCCAAAGACTCGAGGTTGTTTGGTTTAGCCATCATAGCATGAGCACAGATTTAGCCATTGCACAGGACTGAATATTGCTTTGATTATTTCTAGTTATGGTGTCAGCCTCATTCACTGCCCAGAACACAACAGGTTAGCAGCATGAGGTGCAATCTCAATGACTGCCTCAATGTAGAAGTAATTACAGTCACACTGTCATTTAGTCAGTTCAGTTACAAATGAAAAATGTTTCAAAGATATCTATTGTAGAACGTTAGTGCTGTCTTTATCAGCCAGTAAAAAACATCAGTATAGTTCAATGAGTTTGAAACTTTTACGAGTTAATTTACCTCTAGCAGTGTTTATCTGGCAGTTTTACTTGCAGACCTTTAATGACTGGTGGAAATCAAGGCCTAATTTTAACTCATTTAAGAAGCCCATAGTTTAATTACAAGGTTTGGCTTCAGGTCCAGAAAAAGAATGAAAAGCGGTAGTTAAAGGATTTGCAATATCAACTTGATGACATTGTACAAATGTTAGGTGAATAAGGATTGACAGGCATTGCTGTGCTGAAAGTCTATTTTCATCATATTTTTTTGAAAGTGAATTGAGAGATACTACACATAAAACCCTAAACCTGAGAGAAAAGGCAAACCAACTGGAGATGCCAGTGTAAAGGTAAAGCAAACATTTTCCGTTATCGGAAATTAACATCACCAGTCCAGCCAGTTTGTCTCTGGCCATGTCTGTTAAATTTGATTTCACGGTGACATTTCCTAATTTCAGTTGCATGGTAGCCACAGTTATTTGCCATTACCTCAACCTATTTTACCACTTTACTAGTGTTTAGAAACAGGTTCTAGACCTTCACTTTTGACTCTTTCAGTCTTTCTTGTCCAGTGTTTAAGTCCAGTCTTCTAGAATTCATGCACTTTTTGACGACGCTGTTCCCTAACATTGTTTTGCTTATGTTGTGTTAATTTGGATTGTGGCCATGAAGCATGCATTTTTTACTATGTCCTTTTCTATCCTTGTGCTTTAATGCCAAACTTATTTCCAGTTTGAACATGTGCCCTCCGTGCTCATGAATGGCCCACCTCTCAAACAGGGCTTAACCATGAGGGCTACAGATAAACATCCATTCTGGGCAAGACTGCTTCTGAAGAGATATGACACTTAGACATACATCAGGTATTAGGTAAGACAGGCTGATAGGTAGATAACTAGGCTGTCTTGGTGTAAGCAGTTCTTGCCATTAGGGTTTGGATTGTGAACACTTCTGCTGTTTATATCTTGTATTATTTATTGCTTAAAAAAACACTAGCACACACATGGCAGGGTGGGAAAATATAGGTATACAATATAAGTACAAAGGACAAAATTTAAAAAGTATATAAAAAGTTAATGCCAGATTTCACTTCAAGCATGACCGAGAACCTCTAAATTCAATAATATATTAGAAAAACTGTAATACAGAAAAACAAAAAGTACAGTATTGTTACGGATGTGGCATACAGACTGAGCAATTTAAAAGAGAATGAGAAGTTAAAAATTGGCAACAGGTGAAAAATGGAAGGAAAATAAAAGTCAGTGGAAGACAAGAAAAAGCCAACTTCACAAAGAAACATTAAAGGAAATCATAAAGAACTTGACAAAAATAAAATATATAAAAAAATTCTTGTTGATGAAAGACAGTTTTGAGCATACTCAAATGTAAGTAAAAGGTAGGAAGAAATGCTGCCATCTAGCAGTCAAATAAATGGGCCAGGATTTTGAACCATGAAGATTAAACTATTAACATGACTTTTGGCTTTTTAAAAAAGCAAAATAAAATAGACAACAATAAAGAAAGCACATCAACCTCATAGCTCTCTCTCACTGCTGACGCATGTCGTGTAGGGCTGAGTCCTTGCAGAGCAAGCAGGTGCAGTTGTGGATATGGATAGTTCCTGATTTCATGAACAACCTTAAAGAGCACAGAAATACACATTTAATACATAATTAAAAGGTATAAATATATATTTATTGTATCACCAAAGCACTCTTCCTACTAAAAGATAATACGTTTCCACTTCCCCACAAATTAATAATATTCTCTTGAGTTCACTCTGATATTTAATCATGCCTGTGTACTAAGTTTAGAGTGAGTGTGTCTAATTTTATTCATCAGAGAGTTTTTTTTTATTTTCAGAAAAAAAAAGTTTATTTGGATAAAATGACATAAATACTATTCCAAATGAGCTGGCTGGGCCCATGCTGAAAGCGTCAGAGTAAGTCAAAGTGAATAAGAAGAGATAACAAAAAGTCAGTGTGAGCGACAGCTTCCTGCCTGCATCGAGCACCTTTGGAAGTGACAGTCCCTCTCTACAGCTGCTCTGTTTTCTGTTGCAGCTTCAGTATATCACATTGCCAGCAAAAAAAATGAAAATAATTAAAACTCCAGTTCCATTATACAGTAAAAATAAATCCAAAGCAGATTCATACTGGTGGACGTATTTGCTTCAAGGTAAAGAAGTGAAATGGTTTGGGCATTTTCAGTCTGGCTGATAATTGCAAAATCTTTCCTTAATGTGTGCACAACTGCTACAAAAAGAGACTTGCAGAGCAATTAAATTGCAGCGGCAGCAGCAGCTGGGACCTAAAAATATACCCAGCACCCTCCTGTTTATATATAAGCGGGCAGTAGTAAACGGGGCTGTCTCATTTTTTCCATTATACGCCAAAGGAGCAAAACAAACTAAACAGCTTATCATGAAGCAGGCATCTAGTGAAACTGCTGAAGAAACCACCTTTGATCTTTTAGAAGTAAACAGGAACATACTGTACTGTATGTAACAAATGAGCACTCAGCCATAAAACATATGACAGTCACACACAACAAATGCCCCTGATTAATACTAATACTATTACTATTACTAATGCTAATACTAATACTGCAGGTACAAGCAATACACCCACTTTTTGTATAAGTACAAGCATTTATCCATCCTTCTGTTATCTCAATCCTTTAATCTAAATGTCATGGTCACCTGGGACCACAGCCTGTGTAAGCAGCACGGGGCACAACTAATGAGTCAACCCAGGACAGGTTGCCAGTCTACTGCAGAACACATTCACTCATACAATTGCACTCACTCACACTTAGCCATTTACAGCAAGAGGTACAAATTAACCTTACTTGCATCAGTTTCACATTTAGGGAAATGAATAGAGCACCAGGCAAAAAACTAATGCAGACATGCAGTGAATAAAGAAACTTCTAACAGAAAGGGACTAGACCAGGATTCAAACCCCTTCATCTGGATTTTGAAGGCAGCAGTGATATTTGCTATACTCTCATATCACTCTTTGTTCATTTTCAAACTTATTTAATGTAATTCAGGGTTATGGGTTGTTAAGGCCCATTCTCAGTAGCATTGGGGTTAAGGTATAAACTGACTCTTAGTTCATTACACAAATACAGTGCATATTATACAAAATATACACCTTGAATAATATTCAAGTGAGCAATAAAATCATAATCATGCAAACAAAGTGAGTTTGAGTATTTATAGCCATGTGCTATGCATTTGACTAGTGACTCATTCAGAGTTGGCTCTTGCCTTGTGCCCAATGTTGCCAGGATAGAGTCAGGCCCATTGTGGCTCTCCTCTCAAAAAAAGTGAATGAATAAATCATTGTCACTAGTTAGCATGATAAACTCAAAAAGTCCAACAACATTCTGCAGATATGCTTTAATTGCAATATTACAAAATATTGATTCTTATACGTATGTGGAACACTCATGTGGATAGTGATGCTGCCTGCCAACTATAAAGTCAAACCTCCATCTGGCCAAAGCCTATCTACAGCGTTACATTCTCATCCTATCTATCTATGTGGATTTTCACATATTTTTCTGGTTTTATCATACTGTACATCCTAAAGTAACAAAGGTTAATTTGATGCATGTGAATATGCCCTGCAATAGGCCAGTGCCCTGTCGTGTAATGATAATAACCTTTAGCTTAATACTGCATAAAATATGCTTAGGCCCACTGTAAAGCACTGATTTAAAAAATGGAAGAGGAAAATAAAAGAATAATTGCATAATGTTTTACTCTCATTCATTTATTACTTCATAGAGGCATTCTTGGCAAAAACCATAGCCTAAGCAATGGTGAGGAGCCAGTTCATCACATGAACGGGGCCACAGGTTTCTGCAGGACCCTATCTTAGCTAGCACAGAGTGCAAGGCAGGAACAAACCCTGGACACACCCTAGGGCCAATTCAGGATTGCCAATTCACCTAACCTGCATGTCTTTGGACAGTGGGAAGAAACCCATTCGGACATGGATACAACATGCAGACTCCACACAGGGAGGACTTGGGATGCAAATCCTAGTCTCCTTACTGCGAAGCAGCAGCACTACCAATGTGCCAGCATACTACCACATTCATTCATAAGCTAGAAATTTCAAGTTAAAAACTAACCTACTGTGCAACTCTTTAGGATGTGGGAGGAAAACAGAATGCCTTACAGAAAATATAGACAGACATGGAAAGAACATGTAACCTCAACAAAGACAGCAACCTGGCTTGGATGTGAATTCAGTATGCTGGAGCTATAAGGGAGCAGGGCAAAATACAATGCCACTATTCTGACCAATTAAAATAATTAAGAATCAATTTTTTAATAAAATGTATGAAGTTTTGAAGGTGTTAATGTCTTCCATTGACATTATATTCTCTTTAACAGGTTTTTAAAGAAGTTTACAGCAAACAAAATGTCAACATCAGGTCTACCAACCATGCCATTGATTTTTCAGGAGTTAAGCTTCTTGTGACATTTTGTGACAACCAAATGCATACTTGTCCTGTATTTATCCCTATTTGTAGAACGCATTCTCACAATGTGCTGAATAATATATTTTTTTACTAGTCAATATCTAGTCAACAGGTATCTCTAATTGAAAGCGCCATTAAAAGTCTGAAATGGAAAAGTTCATTAGCTGTCTGCTGCCAAATGGGATTAGCACAAATAAAATATCAATTAGCATGAGATATTAACTGTGGGTTGCCCATGTGGTCTCTAATAAGATATGTTTACAACCATGTTGATCCATCTAGAGCTTAGTCTCTATGCAGTACGTACTTCCCTACCTTTGTTCTCATTTCTTGTGGAGCAATACAGAGGAAAGTGTTATGCCTGGTTCACCCAAGTGGGTGGCCCAGTAACCAAGTAGGAAACTATATCTTCACCCATAATGGAATTGTTATATGGTCAAAGGTTGACTTTATTACTCTTTTCAAGTTTCTTACTTGGTTGCTGGTTACTGTGGACCTACATCTATAAGCACCTGTTATTGTGTCATAGTTTCCTACTTGGTTACTGGGCACTGAAGAAAGATGGGATTCCTCAAAACACGTCAACCATATCTATATATCTTTATTATTGTATCTTCATTATATATTCACTGGATCTGTGTGTGGCTCACAATGTTTATTTAACTGTTGTTGACTCCTGCCAGCTGCAAGGTGATCTTGTTGGTCACATTTATTTTGGTTAATATATTCTTGATTTTGTACATGGTTTTGTTTACTGGTATGTAAGTTGTATCTTGTCCCCAGTTGATGTAAACACTATTATGATTGTTCCATATTGGGTGGTATATGTCTATTGTTGTTATACAGTATATGTTATACTACTTGTGTAATATGATAAAACATCTGTACCTAGTGGATCTATATTGTTTTTTTATTGTATAAAATACTGTATATATATACATATTGTATGTATGTTTAAAACTAGTGTTCACATGTTATAATATATCATTCATTTAATACAGTACTTTTAGTGTCTGCTTACTTGGTGTGTTTATTATATTTGCTAGTAAGAAGCTGTATGTGATCATTGTTTTTTTTTCTGTATTCTTAGTTGACTGCAATTAAAAACAACCAGCACAAATAATCAGGAAAAGCGCAGAGAAATTTTTTTTTGCCTCGTTTCTTCCTGTACTAGCACTTAAAAGATTAGTATCAGCCATTTTTCATCATTATAATTTATTCCAAAATTCTATGCTTAAAACAAGTAGCTTCGTTAGTATTTTTCATACATCTACGGTGACGTTTTTAATGTATCAGCAAATAGCATGTAACCCCAATAATTGTAACACTTCGGGATCTTGCTCAAGTTATATGCATTCACATGGCTTACCACTTGTGCTGATGAGGCATTTCTGGGGAAGTGGTGCATTCTGGGAGTAGCCAAATAATGCTGATAGTGTTGGGGAAGTTGCCTGACTTGGTACTGAGAGTGAGAAAGTCCAGCATCCACACTGAGATCCCTGTTAAAACAGAACAAAATAGTCAGAAACAGAAAATACCCACAGCCTCACATAGCCTGCTCATTTATATGGATTGCTTTATTCAAGGAATTTCACCTTGCCGTTTTTGCATAGTGTTCTTTTTAGTGATTGAATCACACATTCTTAGGCATTTAGCTTCCATTGTTTCATTTCATATATGATATAATCTTGTTACTGCTGACTGGTAGTATTGCCTTTATTTTAGAGCAAAGACTCCTAAAAGAATTTACTATGCACTGTGGAAAATGTGTATTTAAGTATAATTGATTTAAAGCTTTTATGCATAGCCTCAGCACATAGCTAAGGGCCTTATTGGAATTGGACTTTAATAGCTAAGAGTCACTGTGTACCCCTGCATAAATCACATGATCATGTAGGCATATTGTTGGATTATAACACCTAAGTAAGCAGGCTTAAATATATTAAAAAGAATATGGCTTTTATATAATAATATTATATAATAAAGGTGGTTAACACTGTTACCTCATTGATCCAGCATATTAGGTTTTATCCTACTGCTGTTTGTGTGGAGTGTGCATGTTCACTTTGTTTTTTCATCCTAGTTTTCTATCAGGTACTGCAATTTTCCTACAGTATCCCCAAAGATATGTGTATTAACTAGAGGTTTTAAATTGGTCCCATGTGGATGTGTGAGAATGAGTATGTTCTTTGACAGACTGGTGCCTTTCCAAGAGCTGATTCTTGCTTTTTGCTCTATGGTGTCTCAATAGTCCCTAACCCCAAATTATGTTAAATAGGTCTCAGAATGTTATAACTTATAATGCAATAGAATTGCATGGAATAGCAGTTGTTAACACATATCCAAGTTACTGGGTTTGAATCCTGAACATTCTCTCTATTATTGATTTTATTCTCATATACATCGTATACATGAACAGGAAATTTCTACAATTTATTTAAGGTAACATTGCTTGTTTCTCCATGCAGTCCCTATCCCTGTAGGTGCAGTGCTTCTACCATTCTAGACTTAATTTTTTTTTTGATTCAATATACTATATTAATCTCCAAGGGGCAATTATTGTTTCACAAGACCTTTGAGGGTCAGAGTGCTTTTAATCCCCTTTAGGTAGTACTCTGTTTCAAACATAAACAGCCATGCAATACTTAATATTCAGCTTTACTTCTTGAAAAACCATGCACTTCTGATGACTTTTTTCATTGTTGCACTCAATAGTGGTACTGGGCAGGTGACCACTAAAAGGACAGCTGGCAACATCTGTTTCCTGTCTTTAATACATTTTACCTGTCATTTGGTGGGTAGCATTGTCACATGCACCAAGTACAATGAAATGGTAGGAACCACAACTGACAACACTGCTAAGAGGAGAATGAAGCACTTTTAGTAACCCCTAAAACCGACAGACACAACATCTCAAAGGAAGCAATAAGAGTTTGATCTATTTTTGTGGCCGAGATCCCTGCAGTTTTTAAATAAACACACAGTAGAAAAGCTGAGAAGAGGCACGAGATCTAGTCAAAATGTTAAAACTGGTGAGCTATTCTGATTAACATGCCTCCTCGATGTTGTATGGATAACAAAAGCAGTACCTTCAGAAATGTAAAGCAAGGTGGTGGTCCCATTTTCAAAATGAGTAACTAGACAGTATACCTTGTTTATTAAGGATCACATTATTCAACCACCTGAGGAGAAACTAGATAGGGTACTGAAATAGAAACTATAGCTGACAGCTACCCCTTTGATTCAAATACAATGCAGATTCCTTTTTAGATCTCTTTGTTTTTTGAAGCCATACAAAAAGGGGTTTATACAGTATGAGTTTGTCTAAACATATTTTGCGGAACTTATGACATATTTTACTAACTGTGCAGCAGGATTATATGCTAATGCAGCCACTACTATGTGAATATTCAGGAAGTGAGAATGTTAGGAGATTATCAGTTATAGAGACCTCATCTTTAGGAACAAGATTTATACAGTAATAGGAGCTGTTGGTAGAACTGGCAAGAAATAGATTTCTCCACAAAATTGTGGAGCTTGTTCTCACTGATGACGTAAAGAGTTTGAAAACTGAGAAAATACTATGGTCGACGTGATACTGCTTTTGATTCATTTTTGCAATTTGATGCCACCTTAACACCTATCATGGAAGATGCACAGTGCAAAATTTACTGTAAGGAAACACTGACACATGGTAGAAGTTTTTTTTTTCTCTTTGCTAGATTATAACTACAGTACTTTTGTTTTTGTTTATTTCCAGGACAAAATCACAGGAAGACTGCACCGATTCAAGTATTGTTGGTACTGTATAAGTGTAAGGCAAAAACAAGCATCAGGTGTCAGACAGCACTATAACATACCAAACCATTTTCTAAACCTGCTAAACTGTGAGCAGGGTCATGGAGGGCTGGAGCTTATTCCATAAGGTGCAAGGTAGGGACAAGCTGCTAGACGGGGCACCAGTTCATTGCAGAGTGAACACGCGCATACACACATACGCACAGACATGCACTAGGGCCAATTTAGCACCACCAATTCACCTAACATGCATGTCTTTGGACTGTGGGAGGAAACCGGAGCAGCTGGAGGAAACTGATGCAAACACAGAGAGAACATGCAAACTGCAGGCCGGGAGGACCAGGGACTTTAACTCTGGATTCCTTACTGCAAGGCAGCAGCATAACCACTGTGTCACCATGCCAGTTATTATATTATATTATATTACAATCCTCCTTTTGCTGCCTTTTATGACACACAATAGAAATGGTAGCCTTATTCTAACTCCAGGTTATGACCAGATGGACAGTACAAATTACAGCAAGTGATGGCAGGATTATGCATGACTGATATATTTTCAATGGTTTATTGCTGGCATAAAAGCAGAACAATGGTAAATGCTATTGTCTCTCTTACATAGACTATGGTTAAAATCTTAGTCTGGCAACTCTCGTAGGTATGCTCACCTGGTTTGTTTTCCAAGTATTTCGGATTACTCCCACTTCCCAGAGACACGCGTGCTGTGTTGAATGGCAGCTCTAAATTGACCAGGTTTCCAAGTGTAGGTATGATTGTAAATATGGTCTGTGATGGATTACGTTATGGCTGGCTACAAACTTTGTGCCTAGGGCTCAAAGGGTAAGCACCAGCCACAGTAATTATCTAATAGAATAAGCACATTCAAAAAATGAAATAATAATTTTACTACTTTGCTTCTTTATCTATCCATTTGCACTGATATCACACAAATGTTATAATGAACAACTCAAACAATGATGTCCCTCTTAACTGCAATGGTCAGCCTTTACAATGTTATATTTTATGTATTTATTCACATATTATTGTATAATACTGATAATGCTTGAGAAGTAAACCTGCTTGCAAATATTCTTTAAAGGAATGATTTTGATTTCCATCAGGTTGTCTTTACTCACCCTTCAAGCTTGAGCAATAAGAAGGGTAGGAAACAAATAGGTGGTTAAGTGTAATTATTCGTCATCTTTAGAAAACATTCAATACAATAGAAAACTAGTACTCACTGAAAAAACAAAAACTCCCTTACCGCATGGGAGGGAGAAGTTCAAGGGAAATCAAGCTAAGAACAGAATATATTATGCATGAACTATTATGAATGAACACAAATGTGCATAAGAATACAATCCCAAAATCATCCTTTCAAGAAACAATTAGCAGATGAGATTAGTAAGAGAAAATGATCACTAAACCTGCTCTGCAGTTGTTGTTGGATTTGATTTTGCCAGTATGTCAAACAGAAACAAATAGACTAACAAGAAACTGCAAAGAAAAATGGAGTGCAGAATCTTATAAAATTTTATAGTTAAAAATAGTTAAAATTTGACATTCACACAACTTACCAGTCAGTACCTTCTGCTAAGTACCGTGGCTGCTGCCCCATAGTCTGGGGGACATGCAAGGTAGGGCCGTAGTCATAGCCAGAGCGCAGCCGATGGGGTTGGAGAGGTACTCGCTCCTGAGTCCGCCTGAGAAAAGCAAAGAAAGTTTTAAAAAGTTTGCCATTTCTAATAATGGAAGTCTAGATTTTTGCAAGTTATTTGATATCTTTGAAACAAATTCAGGGAAGGATTTTTTAAATATGTTACACTCCACACACATTCTCCCCAAAATTTTGTTTCAATGTGCTGTAATAAATTTTCCAAGAAAAACGACACCCTGATGTATAAATGAGAATCAAACCACAAAGCTGAGGCTTCAGACCACGCCCTACTATGTGACTCTAAGCAAGTCACTTAAAATGGCTGTGCTTCATTCATATACAGTGGTGTGAAAAACTATTTGCCCCCTTCCTGATTTCTTATTCTTTTGCATGTTTGTCACACAAAATGTTTCTGAACATCAAACACATGTAACCATTAGTCAAATATAACACAAGTAAACACAAAATGCAGTTTTTAAATGATTGTTTTTATTATTTAGGGAGAAAAAAATCCAAACCTACATGGCCCTGTGTGAAAAAGTAATTGCCCCCTTGTTAAAAAATAACCTAACTGTGGTGTATCAGACCTCAGTTCAATTTCCGTAGCCACCCCCAGGCCTGATTACTGCCACACCTGTTTCAACCAAGAAATCACTTAAATAGGAGCTGCCTGACACAGAGAAGTAGACCAAAAGCACCTCAAAAGCTAGACATCATGCCAAGATCCAAAGAAATTCAGGAACAAATGAGAACAGAAGTAATTGAGATCTATCAGTCTGGTAAAGGTTATAAAGCCATTTCTAAAGCTTTGGGACTCCAGCGAACCACAGTGAGAGCCATTATCCACAAATGGCAAAAACATGGAACAGTGGTGAACCTTCCCAGGAGTGGCTGGCCGACCAAAATTACCCCAAGAGCGCAGAGACGACTCATCCGAGAGGTCACAAAAGACCCCAGGACAACGTCTAAAGAACTGCAGGCCTCACTTGCCTCAATTAAGGTCAGTGTTCACGATTCCACCATAAGAAAGAGACTGGGCAAAAACGGCCTGCATGGCAGATTTACAAGACGCAAACCACTGTTAAGCAAAAAGAACATTAGGGCTCGTCTCAATTTTGCTAAGAAACATCTCAATGATTGCCAAGACTTTTGGGAAAATACCTTGTGGACTGATGAGACAAAAGTTGAACTTTTTGGAAGGCAAATGTCCCGTTACATCTGGCGTAAAAGGAACATAGCATTTCAGAAAAAGAACATCATACCAACAGTAAAATATGGTGGTGGTAGTGTGATGGTCTGGGGTTGTTTTGCTGCTTCAGGACCTGGAAGGCTTGCTGTGATAGATGGAACCATGAATTCTACTGTCTACCAAAAAATCCTGAAGGAGAATGTCCGGCCATCTGTTCGTCAACTCAAGCTGAAGCGATCTTGGGTGCTGCAACAGGACAATGACCCAAAACACACCAGCAAATCCACCTCTGAATGGCTGAAGAAAAACAAAATGAAGACTTTGGAGTGGCCTAGTCAAAGTCCTGACCTGAATCCAATTGAGATGCTATGGCATGACCTTAAAAAGGCGGTTCATGCTAGAAAACATTCAAATAAAGCTGAATTACAACAATTCTGCAAAGATGAGTGGGCCAAAATTCCTCCAGAGCGCTGTAAAAGACTCATTGCAAGTTATCGCAAACGCTTGATTGCAGTTATTGCTGCTAAGGGTGGCCCAACCAGTTATTAGGTTCAGGGGGCAATTACTTTTTCACACAGGGCCATGTAGGTTTGGATTTTTTTTTTCTCCCTAAATATTAAAAACCATCATTTAAAAACTGCATTTTGTGTTTACTTGTGTTATATTTGACTAATGGTTAAATGTGTTTGATGATCAGAAACATTTTGTGTGACAAACATGCAAAAGAATAAGAAATCGGGCAGGGGGCAAATAGTTTTTCACACCACTGTGTGTATATATATATATATATATATACATTTACATTTCACACTGTGTTCAAAAAGGCTAGTGACAAAAACACTACTAATATTTAATTCAAATAATCTGTATGTTTGTTGAATAATGCTTTTTTCAATATTTTATGTTTCTGAGAAGCCACCTCATTTTATTACTGATTGTTCTCCCAAGTACAGCATATTCTGGTTTACATCAAATTAAATCATGTGCAAGACAATTTCCTGACTATGGGCACAATCTCTGTGCTTTTGTATTACATTAGCTTAGTTAAACTGTTTTTTATACTAGTAAATTATTTTAAAATAAACTGCAAAACACTACCAACAATAAACAGCTCTTGTCTTCTGTGCAGTGTGTTGGCTTATGGGTATAAAAGAAATTATGAGATGAATTCTATTATTTTCAGCCATCTTTCTTTGTTTACATAATTCTAACTTAACACAATATTTTCCTTTTATCTGAAAACAGGAAACATCCATAATCATGCTGAACTCTGAATTAAATTGGAGATATTTTACCAATCATTATTAAACTGGTTTTCTTTAAATATTTACAGTAATTGTGTGTTTGGCTATATGCCATTAAGCATGTTTAATTATCTTTCACATTTTAAATATGTTACCAAAGTAAATTAAATAAAAATTGCTTAATAAAAAAGGAAATGTGACTGTTTTTTTATTATTGTTATTGAAACTAGGGCACCAAATCTTTATAGGTGAGCAAAGACATATCTTATGTAAAATTACTTTACTGTACAAGGACATTTCTGAAAAGGGAAAAACAAAACTAAAAGAAAAAGACAACTTCTAGAAAAACCCTTAGAAAAACCATTGTGCCTTTAAGGGATGTATTTAATTTTTCTTCTACAATTTAGTCATTTGAATGCAAGGTATAGTTTAAAATGACATTTAGGTGTAACTTCTAGGCTTTCCCCATTTCACCCATGCTGCTTACATTTTCAAAGTGCAATGAAAGGAGGCATGGCTTAAGGAGTTTGTGTGACATCAGTTTTTAAAAATATACTATTACTGATACTACATTTGTTTACCATAAATAAAACCAGATATCTTGTATGAACACGGTTTACCTATTTCTATGAGGCACTGAAAGCAAACATTAAACAAGTAAATGCAAACGAGAAGACAGGGAGCACAGATAAACAGTTAGGTTTAATATAGTGCCTTCCATGTTAAACATCAAATACAACACAGCATAAGTGATTATATCAGCATTCAAACCAAAGTGTGACCCTGAACAAGTCACCTTACAAATGTTTCAGAAATTTTCATTCTCAGCTATCATTTACAAAATCTTAATAAGTTGAGTCTCTGCACATACAGTACTTATGACTACCAGTTATATCATGTGGCATCCACAGCAGCTCAGTTATAGAGTTCTGCAACTAGATACTACAAAACTAAAGAGTTTTAATTTGAACACATCTTAAGGAAGAGCTCCTGTACATGTAATGCATAGAACTCTTTCTCCCATGTCCAAGCAATGATGTTCTTCTCTATTTTGTATAGTGTATCTTTTTTTTTCTTGTCACCAAGGAAATCACACACAACAACAGCAGCGGTGACTACTACCTGGTTGTTCTCAAAAAGAGCATGAACATAGTGTCAACATTTTGTAGCATCATAAATAATAATGGAACCAGAAATTAAAGATACTTTGTAATGTGTGCAGATTGTGTAATATACTTTGACACTGACTGCCAGTTTCCATGTGTTATTCTTAAAGTAATGATTATAGAAAGCTGAATGGAGCCTACATGAATGTATTCATCCATTTTTGAATCTGCAGAACAGGGTGTAGTCAGTATTATTAATCATTGGTCTCTTTCTTGTACTATATCCACAGGCCAAAGAATATGTACCTATCCACCCGTCTGCCTCCTGAACTCAATTATTTATTTATTATGAGTCAGTTTAGGCTCTCAAGTGCCATTCTCTTAGAACTATGTGCTTAGTTGACCATTGCATTAGAAAGACAGATTTTCCAAAATCAGGATCTACTTGTTCATTTGCGGAAGCATCCATTTTTCCAAACATGATCAGGGTAACAGACGAAATTCATATTGCAAAAAGGGCACCTAGTGAGAATGAAGCTGCTTTTGTTAACCATAAGCAGTTACATTCCATTAACACACAAATCACTTGCGATGCCAATATGAGATAAACAAGCTTCTTGACTTGGTGGTTTGCTTCATCCCATGATTCATTTATTTTGAGGCAAAGTAGTATAGACAGACAACTTGCTGAAGGTGCTATATGCGATGGCTGACTTGCTGGTAAGGTGAATGGCTTAACCCTCAGTGTTTCATATGGTATATACTATTCATTGTAACAGCAATTTTGTAATTACATGTGTCAGGTGATAGTGCCTATTCGCTCAGAAACAGATGCATTATGCATTT
Source organism: Polypterus bichir lapradei (assembly GCA_026402145.1). Classification (NCBI taxonomy): domain Eukaryota; kingdom Metazoa; phylum Chordata; class Cladistia; order Polypteriformes; family Polypteridae; genus Polypterus; species Polypterus bichir. Next base: position 15,026,344 of record JANRMT010062822.1, read on the forward strand.
CCCTGACCAAAGAGGAGAGAGAAGAGATGCTTCAATTCCAGACAGAGAGCAGCTTAGGACTCCTCAAATGCAGGTGCTTGTGGCTTGATGCATCAGCCAGGAGGCTGCTCTACCAGCCAATGAAGAGCTGCAGCATTGTGTTTGCATATGTATGAGGAGTGTTTAGCATAGTCCATATATGGTTGATTCAGGATGGCAACTGGGTGGGGTTTGAGGCACTTTCATGTATGCACATTTACAAGATGATTGTGATTTATAAAGGGTAAATAGCATAGAAATGTGCGCACATCGGGTTTTATAAAAATGATTTGTTTGTTTTTGCTGTATGCATTTTCCTGTTTTTTTGTGCTGCATATTTTTATGCTCGAATCCACACAAATGTTTATAAAGAATACTCCTGGACAGTATAACAATCCAACACAGGATATACTTACCTTCACACTCATCCATATTCAGCCTCTTTACTGCTGCCACATAGAAGATATTATTTTATGGTTGTAATTCAAATTCACACATGCCAGGCATTATGTAAATGAGGAGACTGTTTCACAATATTAAGTATCATTATCACTTTTGTCATAGGATTACATTCCAGAAATACATTGTGCTGGATATGTTATGAAACCTTCTTAAATGTGGATATCCAGAAGCCTTCAGAAACAAATTATGGGACTAAATTAAAGTAGTAAAAATATAAATTAATAAGTATGAAATGGGTCATAGTATTTCATTACATGTGGCTTTCTAGCATTATCTTAGATGCAAGAAAAACAAATCAATAAATCTTTATTTTAAAGAGTGTCATTAACAGGAAGGACTACCTCAAGAATTTCAAAAAAAAGATTATAATAGTATTAAATATACAAATTGTTCAGTACGATAAAATCAAATTGAGTACCATCCACTCAATAGCCTCATTACCAAAGAACTGGAATTTAAAAGTTATAAAATGAGTCAGCTCTTCTATTGCTTACATTGTATTTATGGAAAGGCTATGATTTTTTCTGAAATATAGACTTTAATAAGATCAAGTTATCAGAGAGATTGAATCTTTGCACATTTTTTCTGTTTGCTTTTTGGGACATCATTCAACAGATTGTCAATTTATCAAAAGTAAGTCTAAATTGTTGACACATACATGTATGTGATTGAATCTATTGAGCAAACACATTTTGTTAGATGCAAAGTAACACAACATGCAAGGAGATGCAACTACTTCAACAAATGATGTTATGAAGTTTAATACTTTCTTGTTTATGATGGCACCAGAGAGTAGTAATATGTTTTATGTTGGCCAGACATACAAGTAAGAATTTCACTGTACTACTGCTACAAAATGAATTTTCACAGCACTAACACGGAAAGATGTAAAAATCATTATTTAATATCTTAAGTCTCCAACTGTCATTTAGTTTATGCAGGAATTATTATGGTGCCCCAAGATTTAAAAAACCACAGATGAGTCTACTACTTTGTGTTAATATATTCACATAAAACATTTAATCAAGTGTTTAGACCTGTAATGATCATAAAAGAAATTCCCTAGATATGTAGAAAGGAACACTTAAATATAGCAGTAGCAAGAATGGTTGTCCCTGCTATGCTAGAAACTGAGACAAAGTCTGTGCATTCAACATTGTTTTTAACTTTTTGTTATGTCACTTTAACCTGTAATGCTAGGTATGCAACAAGATGAACAAATGTTTCTCAATACATCATCATTTCTTAACCAAGCATGTCTTGCTTTCACCACTAAATTATGGGATTGATAATAAACAAATAACAATAGCCCCAGTTTTTAATCAGACATAATTAGGAACACCATATGGCTTCATGAAAGCAGGATGCTATGAGTACATCTAATGGGCGCTCTCTAAATTGCTAAACAAAAACTGTAATCTGTTTCAATCATGTAGTTAAATGGCACAAAGGAGACTCTGTATTAACTCATATACCTCTTAACCCTGAACTTGAAGCTGAAAACTTTGGCATGAAAACAGATTAAAAAAAATCAGATTTTTCCTAGAATGTTAAAATGACTGTGGAAAAATTACAAAACTTCCCTGGAAATTCTAGCAGGACATGTATGCCATAGTTTTGAAAAAGAATCGAAGAAATATTTGTCTTGTCTCCTCCATTTAAAAAAGGCTGCCTCCACTAGTATACTGAGACACTAGATGAGACACTATGTACATATTTTTCCTCCACTATCTGTTATTATAACTACATAACCCAGTTCTTGGTTTAAAAAGCCAATGATCACAAAAAAAGGATTAGCCCTAAATGGGGCCCAAGTCTGTCTTAAAGAACACTCCAGCATTATGGCATCAGTTTAGAGTTGCCAGTTAAACAGACATTTATGACTTTTGTAACCAGGAAGAAAACTACATTACCAGAGAAAACCACACACAAACATATGAAAACATTCAAGTAATTAAGACATATTTCTAAAATATTTGTACACATATATGTACACTTCATTTATGTGCAATGACATGCATGGGATATAATTATGCAAAGTATTCCACACTAAGAGTATCTGTCAAAAGTGTTTAGACATTTGTTTCTGTTTGTATAATGTTCCTTCAAAAATTATATATCTTGATCATGTAACAAGGAATTTATCCAAATCCGAATCCATTTTTAGTGATCATAAACCAACATGTGTTTGGTGATCTGACACCTTCCTTGAACTAAAAGCACTCTTTTTTAATGATTTTAATTAAAAGCAAATAATGATCCATACAATCAAATCAAACTTAACAAAACCAAAACTCAATCCCCACCCAAAAGAAATGAAAGAGAGACAGCTGACAAAGCAAATATTTGAAGCAGCAAGCAAGGAAGGAAGAGTTTCCTTTTCCCCAATATAAAAGATTATTCTAAATTGTTATTGATCCGATCCTGCCATATTTAAAAAATGTTCTGAAAAGATCCTCTGCATGAGAATTTGCTTTTTTCCAATTTCAGATAGTACAAGACATCAGTTACTCGCAGACTTAAAGGTGTTGGGGTTGGGATTCTTTCAATTGAGCAAGATAAGTCTACGTGCTAGTAGTGAGGTAAAGGCAATTACAATTTGTTTGTCCTTTTCCACTTTAAGCCCATATGGGTGTACACCAAACACAGCTGTTAATGCGTTAGGAGTGATTGTGACACCAAGACTGTCTGATAGGTATTCAGAGATTTTTGTCCAAAACGATGTTAATTTGGTGCACACCCAAAACATGTGGCCCAGTAAGGCTAAAGCTAGATTACAATGCTCACAGGTTGAATCCTGCCCTGGAAACATTTTGGCTAGTTTTAATCGTGACAAATACAATCAATAGAAGATTTTAAGTTGAATAATTGAATGCTTTATGCATACCAAAGGCATTCTAAACAATAAGAATAAACCTCCGACAAGGTGAAAATTTAAGTGGGATGAATATGCATTTTATTAAGGCAGAACTTCACTGAGCCTTCCACTTCCTATGACAGGTGGGTGAAGGTAGGTAAATGTGTGATTTTGTACATTTCTACATAACATTTAACTATCTTTGTGATGCTGTTCTTTTTACTAAATAAATTGAGTGAGTGTTCTCAGAAGGAGGTGTTTTATCTCACAGGGCACCCTGGATATCATCGAGAGGAATCGCAGCGCATGGCTCAATGGCAACTCTGGTCTGTACCGGGAACTGAGAAGGACAGCTGTGAGGGCTCAGAGGGCAGATAAAGAGGTGTTTGTTAGAGGAATCTGTGAGCAAATGACAAACCATCTGTGGTCTAGCGACCCACGTCCTGCTTACAGAGGAATCGAAGCATTACGCAAATCTGAATCTGTTCCTCAGAGTCTCGCAGTCAGGGCAGCTGATGGAACGGTCCTTACAGATGATACTGCAGTTGTGCCCTGCTGAGCTGGCTACTTTGAGCAGTTGTTCAAAGCTGATCCTCCGGCTAGGACGTTGGATATCTCTGGGTCAACGGTTCTTGAGGCTGATCTTCCAATTAGCTGTGAACCACCCAATCTCACTAAGATTGCACAGGTGGTGAACCAGCTGAGGGGAGGAAAGGCTGCAGGGATCTGTGTTATCCGGGGTGAACATCTCCAGGCTGGTGGCTGTGCTTCTGGCATTGCAAGCAATCTTTGCTTCCATTTGGGAGACTGGCATCATCCCAACTGACTGGAAAACGGGACTTGTCATCCCTATCTTGAAAGGGAAGGGTGATTGCCTGGATTGCAGCAACTACAGGGGGATAACACTGCTCTCAGTGCCAGGTAAGGTCCTAGCTAGGGTCATCCTCAATAGGATCCGTGATCACTTGCTCACCTACCAGTGACAGGAACAGTCTGGTTTTACGCCTAAGAAGTCTACCATCGACCGCATCCTGGCACTAAGGGTTCTCATGGAGCGCAAATGCCAATATCGGCAGTTTCTTTGCAGCCTTTGTCGACCTTCGCAAAGTTATCGACTCAGTTAATCAAGCTGCCCTGTGGAACATCCTGAGGGTTCGCGGGATCCCCTTGAGGTTGCTGGATATGGCTGGTCTGTACACTGGTACTGTGAGTGCTGTGTAGAGTGGAGGCAGGACCTCTGCGTTTTTCCCAGTTGATTTTAGGGTTCGTCAGGGGTGTGTTCTTGCTCCTACTCTGTTCAATGCTTGTATGGACTGGGTGCTGGGCAAGGTCGTGGGATCCAGCGGCTGTGGGGCATCTGTTGGTGAAGAAAGACTCATAGATCTTGACTTTGCTGACAATGCTGTGATCTTCGCGGAGTCAATGGAGGCTCTGATCAGAACGCTCGAGAGACTGAGTGAGGAGTCTGAGTGTCTGGGCTTGCAAGCGTCCTGGATAAAAACCAGGCCTTTAATGACCTCTTGGGCACAGTCATCAGCAGTGTGTCTGTTTGCGGAGAGAACTTGTTGAGAGGTTTACTTACCTTGGCAGTGACATTCATGTCTCTGGTGACTCTTCCTGTGAAGTCAGTAGATGGATTGGGAGAGCATGGGGGGTCATGAGGTCGCTGGAAACAGCTATATGGTTGCAAGACATGGACCCTATCCAGTGACCTGAGACAAAGACTGGACTCCTTTGGTACTGTGTCTCTCCGGACAATCCTTGGGTATCGTTTGTTTGACTTTGTGTCGAATGACTGGTTGCTCATGGAGTCCCGAATGAGGCACATTACTTGCATTGTGAGGGAGGTTCAGTTACTACACTACGGCCATGTGGCGCGTTTCCCCAAGGGTGATCCGGCTCGTAAGATCCTCATTGTTGGGGACCCAAGTGGTCGCCCACGTAACACCTGGCTGCGGCAGATATAGGGTCATTTCCGGAGGGCGGGACTGGACCGTGTGTCTGCCTGGGGGGTTGCAAACCGGGGATCCCGTTTCGCCGTGTAGTAGGTGCGGCAACGGACTGTACCAGTGCATGCTCCCCAACTTGACTTGATTTGACTTGAGCTATCCAAATCTTAGCATCTTTAACTCTGCCACCTCCAGCTCATCTCCCATCTTTTTGTTAGTGCCACTGCCTCCAACATGTACTGTATAACATAGTTGGTCTCAATACTGTCTTTTAGATATTGTAGACCTTCCCTTTCACTCTTGCTGGTACCTGTCTGTTACAAATCACTCCTGACACTCTTCTCCACTCACTCCACCCTGCCTACACTCTCTTCTTCATCTCTCTTCCACACTCCCCATTTCTCTGTACTGTTGGTCACAAGTATTTAAACTCATCTATCTTCACCAACTCTACTCCCTGCATCCTCACCATTCTTCTGACCTCCCTCTCATTCACACATATGTATTCTGTCTTTGTCCTCTCCTTTCTAGGGCATATCTCCACCTCTCCAGGGTCTCCTTAACCTGCTCCCTACTCTTGCTTCAGAGCACAATGTCATCCACAAACATCATAGTCCACAGTGACTCCTGTCTGACTTTGTCTCTCAACCTGTCCATCAACGTTGCAAATAAGAAAGGAGTCGATCCCTTATGCAATTCCACCTCCAACTTGAATGCATCCATCACTCCTACTGCAAACCTCACCACTGTCACACTTCCCTTGTACATATCCTGTACCACTCTTACATACAACTCTTACATACTGGTAATTCCACACCACTACAGTGAGACCTTTGTTCGTCAGTAATTCATCCAGTTTCTTAATCTATCCTGTCCAGTAGCAATTTCAAAATCTTGTAAAATATAATAAAAATAATTATTTAGATCGGGTGGCACGGTGGCGCAGTGGTAGCGCTGCTGCCTCGCAGTAAGAAGACCTGGGTTTGCTTCCCGGCTCCTCCCTGCGTGGAGTTTGCATGTTCTCCCCGTGTCTGTGTGGGTTTCCTCCGGGTGCTCTGGTTTCCTCTTGCAGTCCAAAGACATGCAGGTTAGGTGCAATTGTCCCTGGTGTATGTGTGTGTGCCCTGCAGTGGGCTGGCGCCCTGCCCAGGGTTTGTGCCTGCCTTGTGCCCTGTGTTGGCTGGGATTGGCTCCAGCAGTCCCCCTTAACCCTGTGTTAGGATATAGCGGGTTGGACAATAACTGAATGACTAATTATTTAAATCTCTGCATTTGTTAGTATCTACTAATACAACTTTCTGAATCTATTATGTACATTATACCTTTACCAAACCAACCACAATCCAAAAGTTTGATTCTGATCTCTACAACTGTAAAGTGTAACTGTAATCCAGATTCCCTTCATACGAAGACCAGTTTAGCAAAGTTGGGATTTGTATATTGTCACACACATGTACCATGGGACATCTTCATGGCTCTGTACAGGTACAAGGTTACACTCCAGGGCAAGAAGAGGTGCTGTTGTTAACTTTTTCTCCACTTTTGCCTGCAGCTCTGAGGGGCAAAACCTGGAGACTCCTGAACACGCCTCAGGATCTAGAAACCCTATCCATTCCAGGTCAGTCACTATATATTCGGCCGCTGAGAAGAAGTAGGTGCTTGTTCTGAGGGATCCCATAGAGGTAGAAGAATTGACCCAAGAGAAAGCAAACAAGAAACAAAAGCAATTGTAGCCAATATTCCTTTTTATATGTATATTTTGATTTGGACATTAAAAGGGGAATACCAGAATGGAAGCCCAATCCTTGCTTACATGTCATTGCTAACAATGTGTTTGTTTGTAAATCTTTATACATGTACTAGCTATGTAATCCTGTGCTGTAAAAAGCCCGGCATCTTAGAAACAAATGAAATCATCAGAAAAAAAATTGAAATGTAGAGATGTCAGGCAATTTAAAGGAACTACTCTAGGCATCTCTCTCCAAGGAGGTTTCGTTTTGCTGACGTGCTCGCCTCGCTTGTGCATATTCGGCAGGAGGAAAAGTAAAAGGGATACCATTTTGCCAATGTGCTCGCCTCGCTTCTGTATTACAGGCTAAGTGAGTGACTCTTTCTTCAGAGATTTCGTTTTGCTGATGTGCTGGCCTCGCTTGTGTATCCTCAGAGGTGGAGCCCTTACCACCAACTTCACCTCTCATTTCCGGGCTGGACAAACAGACACACACACGTGTAGACGTTTATGTAAGATGCGTGTGTATATTTTTTATATATTATTTTTGTCCTTACTGTATTTTTGTTATTTTGGTGTTTTATCTGTCTTCTTCTATTGTATGGTGTCCTTAGGTACTTGAAAGGCACTTTAAAATAAAATTACTAATAATAATATAAGGTTACATTCCTTTAGCTCAAACAGCCACTAAAGTTCACAGTGGCAAGGGAGTAGCATTATGCACAGAAGGTTTCTTCTATATCCCGACACACATATACAGTATAGAATGGCCAACTTTTCCAAATTAGAATAATACCACTGACTGGGAAGTCCCATATTAAAGTTAAGAAACATTCCAAACATTTGCTTTCTTGACAGTTATTTTCATAGTAGGGAGGGAATAGAGTTTGAAGACAGAGGGTTGACTGTTGAAGAGATGCATTTTAAAAGCCCATCTATTATTTTGTGTTCATAATATATAATATTTGCCTAACATAAACAATGTGTTTCTCAGAAGTTCATCTCAAATTTTATTTAAACTAGGGGGTACTGCCCCCAACTTGCTTCGCTCGCCCACCCCCTCCCATCTCCCCCAACCGAAGGGAGCGCTACGCTCCAGCCACTTTGCGTCTCTGCCGCTCGCGTTTTCAATTGGGATGGGAGGGCTGAACGCACGCTGAGGAGATGCGGTCTGATCAGTTGCTGTCTTTCTCCTGCTGCTGCCGAGCTGCATGTTCTGCTTGTCGCGCTGCGCATCAATCATTTAAAAGCCTGTACAGCAGCTGTCCTTTTGTGTCACTGCCTTGTCTCGCGTGGCGTTAAAGTGTCTCTCGCATGGATGTCTAATTGTCTTATGAGAAGATCACGTATCATCTCCTTCCAAGCCTTCTAAGATTTTTTTTTATAAATAGAGAGATATTCCTCGGGCTGTGCCAGTCTATTGACTTGTAGCAACTACCTCTACTACTGCAGTAAGTTTTAGTACATGTTAGCCACCCATCACTAAGATATATTCTATCATCTTTAAATATTATCAGAGTCATTCTGTTGTCTTGAGAAGATGTTTTATACGATTTACACAAGATCTGTACACTTTTTTAATAAAATTTAAAAATAACTAATGTTTTACATTTATAAAATTAAGATATGATTATTTTGAAAACTGTAAAGCACAAAGAGTACAATAATTTCTCCCACAGTGAAACAGCATAAGCTATAACAGAAGCTTTCTCAGGATCAGTAAAATCAGAAATGATTTAGACAGATTCAAAAGCAATATGAGAAATTGTGCTTTTCATGTAATTGTAATCCTCCAGAAAACAATTTTAAATGCAATATTAGAAGGTGTAATTACTTCATAGAGCATCTATTTATATTAACAAAAAAGGAAATAACCTCTTATAGGTCAGAAATAAAAATGAATACTCAAATTAAATATCCATGGCAAATAATGAAAAGAATTAAAAACAAGAGTGAATTAAATTTTTTTTTTTACTGTATGAATAAAGTGAAGTTAATCAAGATGCCGCCTAGCAAATTAGTTGGAAGAAGTGTCCAATTCAGCAAAAATCGAGTACTTTTAAACAATGCAAAAAATCACAGCTTTGTTTTACTTTAAAATGTCTAGTAAGGACTTTTGTAAATGGTTTCATATACATTAAGTTATGCATTTATTTTAATAAATATTAATATATTTTGATTTTGTGTAGAAAGACCTCTTCTGAGTTATTTACAGAGCATAATATAAAAATTAATTTGACTGAAAAATAAAGATTATTATGATATTTAAAACATTATTGACAGTCTGCTAGTTTACTGGTAATATTGTACATAGTTATACAAATCAAAAAACTCAAGAGAAGCAGAAAATGGCAGATCATTACCATTGCTGATTGCTCAGAGAATTTTTGGAAAAACTCAGCCTGTACCATTTGAGTGCTTTCGCATGACTCGCTTATCTGTATATTACTCTTATTTACCCGGTGAAGTTGCATTTTATTGGCTACAAATCAAAGTTTATTTTAAATAGTGTCTATTGTGCAGAACTTTATCACAAAAACCTTTCTAAATCAATTAACAAAATTAAAACTTAGGGTAACTTAAACAATGAATTAAATATGCATGAGGGGTAGACACCTTTAGTATAGTGCAGTACAGGAAAGTGGATGAGAACATACACTAAAAGTGCACATGGAGTATGCAAAAGTTAACAGGACACAACACCAAAAAGGTATATACACGGAGATTCATTTAAAAGAGGCCCTGAATATTCTGTTATAACTCCCATTAGGATGAAGCAATCTGAACCAAAAAATATGCTATATACCTTGACATTTGTGTTACATGTGATGCTGGAAGTGGTTTCTGTTTTCTGCCAGACACACTTTGACATGGTGTTCCATGTTCCTGAATGTATCGGCAAGCATTTTGGGGGGAATAGCAGCAATTTCACATTGGATGTTTTCCTTCAAATCATCCGCAGTGCAAGGCTTATTCCAACAGACTTTTCCTTTGAGTATACCAGAAAGGAAGAAGTCTAGAGGTTTCAGATACGGCGACCGTGGTGGCCAAAGCCCCTGTGAAATTACCCTGTTACTGAAGAAGGACTCTGTCATGCTCCTTGCCGATGTGTGGCATATTGCTCCATCTTGCTGGAAGTAACATTCTGTTAAAAAAATTGGTGACCCAATAAGTTTGACGTGCTGCTCAATACTGTACACCACCATCCTGATGAGAAGTCGAGTGACTGAGTGAAGGGGTACAGGCGATATGCACCCAGAAGTTGCAAATGGAATTTAAACACTGTCACAGCTGTCCGGTGACCTACCTCATTGCTCCAATGTAGGGGCATCCCGGATTGTTTGAAGCTCCATATACTGAGGAGCACATTGCATGTTATTTTGTTCAGATTGCTTTGTCCTGTCGAGAATTATTACAGAATATTTGGGGGCTCTTTCGAGTGAATCTCCCTGTACAATACATCCAGAAATCAATAACTGCAGCTTTAAAACGAGATAATTAAGAAAGAAAACAGAGCTGTCCATATTTTAATGTATGCCACAAAACTATTTTAATCACATACCCCTTTCTCAACACATTAGATCAATTAAGAGTTAATAATTAACCTTGCATTCCTACAATTGGTTGGGTTGGGGGCAGGTCTACATGGACACAGAATGAAGGAATAGCATCTTGACATAGAGTGACTGGCCTGAAAAAAATAGAAGAAGTACTAACCAATGTGGGTATACTAGATAGTTCATGTGGAAAATATCTCCTGCATATGAAAGAAGTAAACAAAGATTACTGAATGAAATTAGTGATTTAATATACTGTGCAATTAAACTTCTTTCTAAATTTAGGTGTAGCAGGGCTGAATCAAAAGTGCTAAAAACTTTAATAAGAAACAATGCTATGTAGAGTTAACGATTGAGCTTGCTAAGCTATTTAAACCTAAAGCTCCATGTGCTTAGATTCTAAGAAAAATATTAAATAACCTATGCTGAATGACATCAGATACAGGTATTTAATTAAAAGTAAAACATCACCGTATCACTTAATATGTCCATTCATCAATTGACCTACTCATCCAGTTCAGTATTCTCTCTAAATTTAATGAATAAAAGACTTTCCAGATTGAAAGGTTAACCTGTTTAACTTCATTTATATTACTTAAGAATGCATGCTTTTTTGAAAAAGTAACAGAAATATACTGCAGCACTGTTAATTAGAATTACACAGAAACATCCCTTAATCTATTTTGTGAAGAATGCTTCTTCATTTTGGGGTTACAAACCACTGAATTTTATCAGAGTAGGATTTGACTCAGGGTAGAAATCAAGCATTTTATTCATTGATGAGCAGACTAAACCATACATGCACTCATTTCTTGGAAAAGTGGAGTGTCCAGAGAAAAGAAGTACTGCAAGGGCAGTTAATAGGTCACTACTTGAAACCACATCAAAAGAGCTATAATGTAGCATCATTAAACACTGGGCCATTGTGATACCTATACGTCTTCCCAAAAGTATGCCACGGTATTAGCAGTAAAAACAAAGAAAATGAGGAAAGATTTCACGTGATGTTTTTGAGTTTGGATGGCATTTAAGGCATATTATATTAGTTCTAGTACAAAAACATCTGTGTTTTGTAGCATTAGGACTGTAGCTAAGAAGAAAGATGGAAAAGCAGACAGAGAAGGAGATTAGACCATGTGGGGGAACAATCTGTTTTTCCCATGCAATTTTCATTTGAGATAGGGACTGACCAGATGAACATTAGAAAAATGCTAATAAAGGTTAATAAAGGATATAAAGACTGCTCTTACAGATGAGAATGTCAATTTAGAAACTGGTAGATAAGCATCATATGACCACAAAGAGAATGAGGTTTGCAGAGTCTACACTTGGCAGTCTGCAGTGCTGATGATTTTTGTTAGAGTTTTCATTGTATTTCAGAATTATTCTCTGCAAGATGAAACTGCAGCTTACTCAACAAAGAGAAAAAGTCAAATGGAAATAATGTATTATTCCACATTGTTTGCGAGTGAAACTAATCAAGGCTCACAGTGCTTGTCTGGTAACAAGAATGGTTTCTGTTAGTGTCAAACATTATACATACTTGAAGAAAATACATGAGTAAATGAGGGACACAAATTCTACTGAAATCTACACAGCCTCTACACAGCTGTGGTCACTGACACGACTATACAATTAACATTCCATTATACCTAAGGTCACGAAAAAAAATGTTGGACAAAATCAGTGACTCATTATAGTCATTGAAAAACAGATCTCAGTCCGACTGGCAAAAGACTGATTCTTAGAGCACATCTGGCAAGAGATTTAGTGATTAAGATTGTTTAACTTAATGATGATTTAGAGGAATGGGGGGGTTAAAGTGGTATTGGTATGGTATCAGCAGGCACAAACAAAAGCAGAAAATATAATTGATAATTAGTACAACACTGTAACATAACATTTAATTTTTTTATGCAGACACTTTTTTATATTTACATATTGATTTAGCTTACATATTTACACATATAATAACAAAAAGTATACATTAGCGTAAGCCACTCTAATTCAGAAATAATGAAATGTTTTACTTCAATAAGTAGAAGTAGAAAAGAAAAACAAAAAGAGCTGCATCAGATATCCGAAATATTACAATGTGTGCTTCAAATTTAAATATTTAAAGTTTAAATATTGGTTCATCTTTAATATAACATGTTTATTGCAATTGTACTGTTTTCAGTCACTTTACTGCAGTTTATCTTATTCAATAAATACGTATATATGCTGTCACACACATGTGAATAGGAGGCAGCTGAAGGGCTTAACGGCTGGTAGTAACATATTTGCCCAGATCTTTCCCGGGAAATCCCACCAGGAGCCACTACATCAACAGGGGACACATGTCCAGTCCCGGCCCCGAGGATGACATCATTTCCGGTTCCCGCCCCGAGGATGACGTCATTTCCTCCAGACACCCTATAAAATCTCACTCCCTTCTTCTGGATTTTAGTTCTGTTTTGGACTCTGTCTTGAAAACACTACTCGCTCTAAATTTCTTTTACTTTTTCAGCCAGGAACACATGATACGGGTGGCTGCCCCAAACCTTTGCAATGTCTGGTGTCCTTCCTTATTACAATGCATAACCATTAGTTAATTGTAAGTGATAGCAGATTGAACACTAGTGTTTAAGTGGGTTTGTATGTTTATATGCACATGCATGTATTTACATGTGCATAATCCACCTTAATAAAAGGATAAGTGTGTGTCTGTCTGTCCACCCGGTTGCTATATCTCTGTCATTCCAAAAGATGGCGCATGACAGACATTTTTAGTAATAAACTGCATTGCATTTGTCATTCCAACAGAATGCATGTCATAAACATTAAAACTGATTTTACGAATACCATGCCAAATGGCATAAAACAGTGACAAATGCATTGCATGGTGCATTACAAATGTTAACGCTGAGATTTACATTGATTACTTAGATTTCAACCCATATGTAAGCTGGTCCTACATATAAGTGGATAAAACTACTTTAATTCCATTTGTTTTTGGTAACACTACTAAGAGGAAAGATTACAAAATAAAGTATGTAACAAACATTATTAAGCATATCTCTTTTAGAATATCTATTTCATTTAAACAAAACAGCTCGTTTGGCCTTTTTTCTTCACACCGTTTAACATCCTACACTAGCCGTATTGTTTCTGGACTGTACTATTATAAGATAACTTAATCCTAACTACACTCCTGCTAGGGGTTTCTTTTTCTTTTGGGTGTGCCCTGTCTCTTGGCATGTCTGAGGACTATGAACTATGTGAAATGTGGTCTAACCTCACTTGGGGAGTCAACATGGAGGAGGCAAGATGACTGAGGGGAAAAAGAGCAAGTTATTATTCATCTATTCTTTTTACCCCCACAATTGCATATGCCAAGTTAATGACAAGCTCCTTAGTCATAGTACCCTGCGATAATGATATGAAGTGATAAAGTTAAAATCTGAAATAATGTACTGCTTTTACTTAAGGTTATAAAATGTTCACAAATGTTAAGTAATAGTATTTCTTTGTCCATCCTGTTAACTTTATAAGCTGGTTTGTCAAAGGCCTCAATCATTAGCTAAAGTGAAAAAAGTATTCTCCCATCTGACAGGCCTAAACAATAAATTATTTTTACAGCAGACTCGTTTAATAAATAAGCACCTATCCCAAAAGAATTTTAACTCAAAAAATTTACAAGAAGGAAGTTCACAACACAATAACTGAAATTACCAGTACAACAGAAGATAAAATCATAGAAGATAAAAATAAAACACTTTACGTCCTTATATTCCACCTAGTTTATAGAACAGACACAATCTAAAGGGAGTTTTTTGATACAATAAAAAATACTACAGCTTGATACTCAGCAGAGAAGAACTTGACAAACCTCTGACACACCTAGAACTACTGGATGCTATAAACTCACTTCAAAGTGGGAAAGCAGCAGGCCTGATGGCTACCTAGTGTAATTTTATAAAACAAATCTTCAACTAAGTTAGCTCCATTATTATTAACAGCATTCATTGAAGCTAGAGAAAATAAAATGTTACCTCAAACTTTCCAGCAGGTATTAAAAAATGCTTTTCCAAAGAAAATTAAAGATTTACTGCAATGTACATCATGAAAATCAGTTTCACTAATAATGATGCTTCCTTCTGTAATACCAAAAGACCAAACAAGATTCATTAATGACAGACACATACCTTCAAATCTTTGACATCTGTTTAATGTAATATACTCACCCATATAATCTAACACACTAGAGATCTTACTATGTTTGGATGCAGAAATAGCCTTTGATGGAGTTGAATGGGACTATCCAGTCACCCCATTGAACAAATCTGTATTTGGCCCATATACACTCACCTAAAGGATTATTAGGAACACCTGTTCAATTTCTCATTAATGCAATTATCTAATCAACCAATCACATGGCAGTTGCTTCAATGCATTTAGGGGTGTGGTCCTGGTCAAGACAATCTCCTGAACTCCAAACTGAATGTCAGAATGGGAAAGAAAGATGATTTAAGCAATTTTGAGCGTGGCATGGTTGTTGGTGCCAGACGGGCCGGTCTGAGTATTTCACAATCTGCTCAGTTACTGGGATTTTCACGCACAACCATTTCTAGGGTTTACAAAGAATGGTGTGAAAAGGGAAAAACATCCAGTATGCGGCAGACCTGTGGGCGAAAATGCCTTGTTGATGCTAGAGGTCAGAGGAGAATGGGCCGACTGATTCAAGCTGATAGAAGAGCAACTTTGACTGAAATAACCACTCGTTACAACCGAGGTATGCAGCAAAGAATTTGTGAAGCCACAGCACGCACAACCTTGAGGCGGATGGGCTACAACAGCAGAAGACCCCACCGGGTACCACTCATCTCCACTACAAATAGGAAAAAGAGGCTACAATTTGCACGAGCTCACCAAAATTGGACAGTTGAAGACTGAAAAAATGTT
This sequence comes from Polypterus bichir lapradei, assembly GCA_026402145.1. Classification (NCBI taxonomy): domain Eukaryota; kingdom Metazoa; phylum Chordata; class Cladistia; order Polypteriformes; family Polypteridae; genus Polypterus; species Polypterus bichir. The sequence goes on from JANRMT010062822.1 coordinate 15,041,860, forward strand.
GCCTGGTCTGATGAGTCTCGATTTCTGTTGAGACATTCAAATGGTAGAGTCAGAATTTGGCGTAAACAGAATGAGAACATGGATCCATCATGCCTTGTTACCACTGTGCAGGCTGGTGGTGGTGGTGTAATGGTGTGGGGAATGTTTTCTTGGCACACTTTAGGCCCCTTAGTGCCAATTGGGCATCGTTTAAATGCCACGGACTACCTGAGCATTGTTTCTGACCATGTCCATCCCTTCATGACCACCATGTACCCATCCTCTGATGGCTACTTCCAGCAGGATAATGCACCATGTCACAAAGCTCGAATCATTTCAAATTGGTTTCTTGAACATGACAATGAGTTCACTGTACTAAAATGGCCCCCACAGTCACCAGATCTCAACCCAATAGAGCATCTTTGGGATGTGGTGGAACGGGAGCTTCGTGCCCTGGATGTGCATCCCACAAATCTCCATCAACTGTAAGATGCTATCCTATCAATATGGGCCAACATTTCTAAAGAATGCTTTCAGCACCTTGTTGAATCAATGCCACGTAGTATTAAGGCAGTTCTGAAGGCGAAAGGGGGGTCAAACACCGTATTATTATGGTGTTCCTAATAATCCTTTAGGTGAGTGTATATCTGTATGGAATAAATTACTTTATACCAGTCCAGCAACCTCAGTTCATATTAATAACACAAACCCAAACCACTTCAACCTAGAACATGGTACTCAACAAGTGTGCCCTCTATCACCTCTGCTTTTCAGAATAGCCATTGAGTTATTGGCTATTCATTTTTGAAATACATCAGAGATAAAGAGGATTATGAGGGAAGAACTCAAACAGAAAATATAATGATACACAGTACTTTATATACCAGCCCCTCAAATATCTTTACCGTTAATCCTTGCCACATTAGCAAAAATTCAGCGGCATTATATCAGCAGATAATGACAACTTTTAGTGAGATTGTCTCAGTTTTCTTAGAAATTCGTATGTAGAAAATCTAATATTTTTAAATACAAAACTTATTAGATTGACACAATGAATGACTGACCAGAAACTTATAGCTAGTTGATGACAAACTAATGGAAACAAATTTTCTTATGGTACTAAGGACCAGAAAAGTACATCTTTACTGAAACGCTAATTTAATCATTAAAAAAATATCAGAGATATCTGCCATGATTTTTCACATTCATTAGTCAGAAAAGGAGGCTGTGGAATACCACACATGGTAGTATGATCTTAAATAAAATTTGTATGTAAAAATGTATACTAAAAATAATTATGGCGACTGCATAAGAAATATAAAAAAATCAAAACTTAATTGCTTATTACTATAAAAATGTTTCAATAAAGAACATAGTACCAAGTTATATTAATAATGTAAGATATTCAAACTGTTCAATATTTACTTCTGTCTATTTCTTATGTTTTAAGGTTTGCACTTTGCATTCATTTTGTTTTTTATAGGAAGCATAACAACATATTTTGGTTTCCTTTGAATTTTTCATTGCCTTCTTTGTATTCTGTAATTTTGATTAATTATATTAACATTGTTATTTACAAAACATAACCATCACAGGCATCTATCTATCCTACCTTATTTAATACTGGTTCACATACCTGATTAGCTCTTTAACAATTATTATGCTGCAAGTTTAAAATTACCACTCCAGTTCACTAGAACAGTATGTCATTAGAATTCTATAAATTTCGTTTTACATATATGGACTATCATGATAACAGGGTTATCAGTTCCACAGGAAAAAATTAAATGCCTAGGACAGAGGCTGAGCAAGAAATTCAACTGATGTCTTTCTGTCCCTAAATATAGTGAGGATTAAGTACTGTTCATCAGATCAGGTTTTGAGTATCCCACCACATATTTTGTCTTAAACTGTCCAAATTTCTTCAGATTTCTTTATGTCAGCTTGAAGACAACATCTTATGAAACCGATTTCTTGAGTTATTACTGATGACTATAGCTTCAATAATGTAAAACATCTATCGAAGTGTATTACACTAGCCATTTCCAAATCAGTCCTCAAGACACCCCGATTTTTGTAGTTAACCACCAATGTATCCATTTATTTGCTAAACTGTACCACTACCACACCTGGTTAAAGGCTGATCACTACCTCATTGATTTGAATCATGTGTGCTGTGGTGCCTCCAGGAATAGTCTAGGAACCAAACCAGCGTCCTAGACATTTAAAAGATATCAGTAATTTTTTGGAAAGTAGGAGAAATTAACTTGTTTTTTCTCTAATGTTAAACAACATTTTTGAGCAAATAAAGTATTGCTGCTCAGACCACTAATGTATTTTTAAGCTATAAAGTGAAGTAATAATAATAAAATGAATATATTTTATTTATATAGCACCTTTCCTATGCTCAAGATGAGAATGAGGCTATGGCATATGGAGTAACCTACTTTTATCAGAACCAAAACAAGTAAAGATGCTATGAAAGCCAAGGTATAATTAAGCAGGCATATTATAAAGAGAAGGAGCTGCAGCTGGAAAATATATAAACAAAATTACTGAACGAATAATAGTTAATTTGAATGGGGGCACTGAGTTTTGTTGTACTGCATCACAGCACTATTGACAAAGACACATCAGATGCTGAATTTGTTGAGGGTAGATTCATTAGCAGCTCTACTATTGGCTCTACTGGTGTGAGTATGCCCATCAGTGAACTGGAGTCCTATCCAGTCCTTTCTCTGGCAATTACAGGGCCTGGCTTCACTATGAATTTATAAAAGTGGGTGCTGAAAAGTTATACATTTCCAAACCTGTACAATGCCAAGCAGGATTGCTTGTGGGTAGAGCCTAACTCAGGAGTCAGCTCTGGAAAAGTCCACTGCAAGGCAAGCACACTCACAGTAATCCAAATTAAAGTTACCAAAAAACCTGAAGTACAGGTCTTTAGAATGTGGCAAGTAATCAAAGTACCTGTTAAAAAAAAAAACCTACATAGACAGACCTGAAAATTGCAAGCACCACAATGTCAGTGGAGAGGGCTAGATTTTAAACTCAATACTTATGAACGTTAAGGTAACAGCATAAACCGCTGTAATAAAAATTTTGAAAATGGGTCTTCTTGAAAATAACTCTTCTGTGTTATCTTTTATCTGGGGCCATCTTAGTGCTAATATGCTGCCCTAAAAACATGAACAAGAATAAGGGGACTATAATTCTATGGATGGATGGATGGATTGATAGATGAATGCTATTTTAAAGAATTGCTGCTACTCAAAACATATTTGAAAAATGTAATTTTTATTTGGATAATACATATTAATTAAACACTGTGATTGATTTGGTTTACACACTGCAATACTGGGATAGGCCATGTTCTCAGTAACTTTAAATTGTATTAAACATATATATGTTGTATTAGTCAAATATATGCATTTTTTCATAAAGTCCAGTGTAAATGAACCTAAGGTATTTGTGCTTACGAGTCTGAGTCAGTAATAAACAAAAGAAGTAGACTTGAAGTCCTTTGTAAAGTGTAATTAATTTAATTTGATTCTCCCTAACATCAGAAATTCAATAATTCCTGCTTCCAATTAGGATACCTGGAGCACATAATCCCATATAGCATGGCATCTTGATAACCTGACTTTGTGGGGCCCCGCTAGTTAAATCCATCTAACAGCAAGTGGGCTAAGCAAACCCACAGGGCTAAAATAGTTGCATTTCCAGTAATTTATAAATAACATTTTATTTTCTTTTGTTTTGTTTTATTCAGTTCCATATGAATTCATCCACCCCATCTAAACAATATCCAGACAGATAAGAATGGCAAGCGTTTCAGTTTAATAGACATGAAACAGTGGCAATTTGCTATAAAAAAGCTTTTATTTTCCTTGGCTAGTTGATGCGTTTATTTGTGACAATCAAAGTGACCTGATATAAATTGTTGTATATCTGCTGACAGGCTTAAGGAATGTTGTAATTTCAGGTAAATGGTCTCATGACAGCTTAAGAGTTACCGTTTTTCTTTTTCTGCATACTAGAACTGTAGGGAAAGTAATTTTTTAAAATAAAATGCTTACATTATATACTGTGACAGTTTCCAGAGACACTACTTGCCTAAACCTTCACTTCGTTTTACAGAATAGAGATTTGATGCCCATGTTGCCGCAAGAAGTGGAATGACCCATTAATAAACTTGTGTGATTTATGTAGAGACAAAATTCCCTAGTGACACTCTGCACTTTGCATCGAGTGCAAAAACCAGAGGACTGATATTAGTAAAGCAGCATTAACTTTTCATCTGATGTCACTAGAAAAATAAAATGCTTTTCCAACTGTAAACTTAACTTACTGAACAGTAGTAAATACTTAAGACACAGTGGGAATAAAATTATGTACCTTCCTTGAATGTGAATGAATTTTACGAAAATGTTATAAGTAAGCACAGAAAGCAAACTTATTATAATATAATAAAATACTGAGAAGTCCATGGGCTTAAGACACTATATAGTGCAGTCTAGTTGTGTTGCATTCTAAGTCATAAAGCCATGTAGTATGGTCCTGTACATAAAGAACCTTGGAATGGCATACAAAACGGTGCTATATAAAATCATGGTTCTCTGCATTTTATTTAAGAGTCAGACACCTCAGATTTTTCTACAAGCCAATGCTTTCACATAATGGGTAAACAGCACCTATAAAGCCTTGCAGTATCTGCTTATTAGGTAACAGAAGAATTTCAGTATTTAGTCCACTGTAGGTTTAAATCTAAATCGTTCTATTGTATGAAGAAGGGCACACTCCCATCGCCCCTCCTAGAATCCATTCCACAAGGTGGAAAAAGGTCAAAATACTTAAATGTAGTTTGCTTATTAAATAAGTAAATGTATCTAACGAGGATGCAATGTATACTACAAAAGAAACAAATAAATATTGAGAAACAAAATTGCAGGTTCTTAGAGTCTACCTCAAATAAGTGTAAGTATTTGGGATTCAAGCTTGGTACTTTACTTGTTTTTCATATGGCACTCCTTTCTCCCCCAGTTCCACTACTTCATTTCAGATGTGGCTGTTCTCTTTGCCTGACAGTGAGCCCTCACCTAAGCTCACCTCATCCCTCTAGATTAAAAGAGCCCATTTTGTCTTGAGGCGGCATTATACCCTATTGTAATATCTGGCTGAGTCAACAATCAGCCACACTTTTCCTAGTTCTTTTAACTCCTTCAAACCTTCAGTTGTCTTCACCATAAGATTTTCCCTTTTTCCAAGTGCTTTGATTTCTACTCTGGTCATTGATCACCTTTCAATGCCTGCAAATCCCTTTTCAACTGGAAAACATATCATACTGTAATTTAATAAGTCACTAATTCCAAGTGAAATCCTGCAATTCTTCAACAAATCATTTGTATTTGTACTCTGTGGATCATTCTGAATCTTGAAAAACAGAAGCAAAAGAACAGGAGATATAGGAAAAAAATGCCTATGACTAAACATTATGATCCTACCTATAAACCAGGCACATCTGGCAATTATTTTAGTAATTTGTAAATTACCTTACAGTTTGAGTCTGAAGAAATTTACAAATAATTTATCTCAGTAACATTCTAGAGATAGATCACTGATCCAGTGTAGATAGGGCAATTTGTCTTTTGCAGAAGCTCATTCAATATATATACATTTGTTCTAAGGTCTTTATCACAATCTGATTATCTGGGTGGTTACCTACCAGGTAATGCTTGTAGCTGGTCAGCCAGTTGGCAAACATCTGCCACGTCCTCTCAGTTGCAAGAAGCAGATCACTGATATGTTATACAGTATATATATATATATATATATATATATATATATATATATTATAT
>JANRMT010062822.1:15048096-15062057 GCA_026402145.1 Polypterus bichir lapradei
CCCATGTAACAATTCCCATGATAATAAAAATCTCTTTGAATTGGATATACAATTCAAAGAGATTTTTATTATCATGGGAATTGTTACATGTGCATTATTTTCACTTTTACTGTAAAACTTTAGCAAAAACAATATTTGGAATTAACTTTTCTTCAAGATCACATTGAACTTTGATTCTGTGTTTGGACTTACATCATGATAACGCAGCGTAAAACTTCCTGTGCGTGAATATGCTATTCTTTCTCTCTAATAAATAAAACAACTTTTTCGAATGTTTGTCCATGCTCTTTCTTCTTCGCTTAGTCGTTGATGTGTCATCTAGAACGTATAAAATTATTGTCCTGATAAAATTTATAAGAGCTGAGAGCACAGGATGTGTCTGCCAAAAGCATTCACACAACTGAGGTTAGATGACTGTGATCTTGTTTGAAAATAGTTGTAAGTACGTTGTGACTTGAAAGAATCTCATGTTAAAAGTCTTCGTCTCACGGGACTTCATCAAACACCTGGAGCACTTCCGGGTGAGCTATAAAAGGAGCCAGCAGCCATCACTCCGAGAGCCAGAGTCGGGAGGAGGAGGACAAAGCTTACCGGAGGGATAGTGGAGGAGAAAGAAAGAGAAAAGAGAAGAAAAGTGCATGTGCTTAGTGCTTGGACTGTGTTGTGCCTGTGGGAATGAGAAAGGCATTGCCCACAGGCGAAGAAAATAAAATAAAAACATTTATTTGTTTTATAAGTGCCTCCTGTGTCTGTCTGTGTCGGGTCAGGCGCTGGTAGAGTGCTTTTGTCATAAAATATATATATAAAAGTCATTATGTGTATGTATGTTCCAGCATCACATCTGAACGGCTCTAGCAATTTTCATGAAACTTGGTACACATGTTCATCATTGGTCGACTAAAAATATTGTAGGGTGAAATCAGCCGTAACCCACCCCTTTCTGGGTAGGGTGGGGGGTGATCTTGCAGTCTTGTATGCATGTTATCATCCATTTGACACTTGAAACTACCACCAGAGGGCAAACTGGAGGCTACTGCCAGCATTCTTTATGTTTGAGCGCCACCGCACCCCTGTTGCTTTTGAAATTAAATAGAGTTCAACGCGTGGAAGTGTGTGTGTGTCTGTCTGGCCCAGAAGTGAGACGCTGAGTCGGGGTAAGGGCTCCAGCTCTGAGGATACGCAAGCAAGGCCAGCACACTGGCAAAAGGAAACCTCCTAAGAAAGACAGTCGCTTAGCTAATAATGCACAAACGATATGAGTACTTTGATAACATGAATCCTTCTAGCAGAGAGATGCCCAGAGTAGTTCTGACGATTTAAATACTTTCTAGGATCCCGTGCTTTTAACAGCACGGCCTTACACAGTTAGTATATACCAGGCGACTGCCAGCATTCTTTATTTTTGAGCAGCACCGCGCCCATGTTGCTTTTCAAATTAAATACAGTTGGCCGGTTCCGAGTGTCAGCTGTCCATCCATTATCCAACCTGCTATATCCTAACTACAGGGTCACAGGGGTCTGCTGGAGCCAATCCCTGCCAACACAGGGCGCAAGGCAGGAAACAAACCCTGGGCAGTGCACCAGCCCAACGCAGAAAACCCACGCAGACACAGGGAGAACATGCAAACTCCATGCAGGGAGGACCCGGGAAGCAAACCCAGGTTTATTGTTTGTTAATTTATTTTTATTTTTAAAGTTGTGTTTTTTTTTAATTATGTTTTTCTCAAACAATTAAAAAAAAACTTTATTTTCCTCTCAGGCAACGCTTGGTATTTCAGCTAGTATATACTTATATACACACACACCAGAATTAATAAAAATAAAATTAAAAAGAAGGAAAACTTCTGACTTGGTTACAGTCACAGTGAGGCATTATGCAGGTGCATTGCCATTGCTATAAAGGGCCACAGTAGTGTTTCTTGACACATTTCATATTTCTGGTGAATAATTCGTTGGCTGAAAGTACTCAGTTTTAGTGTGTCAGAGAAAGGATGTGCATCATTAATCAGAACTGTCAATTTTATTTTTGTTCATTTTTATTTTCTTTGCCTCCTTTGTTACTACCTCCAGGGGGTCGAGAGTGTGAGCCTGCCATTTTAATTAGTTTGTTGATTTGGTGGGCCTCTCTTGAAGTGGTATTACCAGCACAGAGCACAGTAAAAATTGTGGTGGCCATAAATGAATTATAGAAGATATGAAGTATGTCACTTCCCACATTAAAGGAACACAGTCTACTTACAAGAAAAAGAGACTGCTCTGCCCTTTCTCATATAGTTCCCCCGTGTTATGAGTCCAGTCCAGCATGTCATTGATGTGAACCCCCAAGCACACATCTAGGAGTGCATCACCTCTACATCCACTCCCTGAATAGTGACTGGGCATAGAGACTCTTTGGTGTAGTGAAAGTCAACAAGTGGGTTTGCATCTTTGCTTGATCATTACCTCTTTGGAGTCTGCAAATTCTTCTCTTGTCTGAGTTTTCTTTTGGGTATTATGGTTTCCTTCCACATCTCTGCAGGGCAAGTTAGAACCACTAATTCCAGATGGACTCTATGTGAGTTTGGGTGACTGGGCCTTGCAATAGACTAGTTCCCCCTTACGGGCTCGTTTACTCTCTTGCACTTGGTGCTGCTGGGATAGGCTCCAGCACCCAGATTAATTGGTTTTCAGAATGTTACGAGTTGTAAAAAAATGCTTTGTACATTATTTTTCATACGGTATATTAATTAGTATATTTTGATGAGAAGTAACAGGCAAGCAGATTTTTTTGCAGTAATGACATGGCATGATGGTAACACAATTAACACTACTGTCTCATGTTTGCAGGGCATAGTCTCTAATAAGTTGAACATTTGTCTATGTGTATTTGTAGGTTATCTGTAGGTTCTAAAGATTTCAGGCCCAGCCAAGATATACACTTTAACTACAGACTCTAAATTGTTCTGGTATGAGTGAGCTTGCAAGTAAATGAGAATAACTTAAAATAAAATGGTTCATTCTTAGCTTGTATCCAGTGACCTTGCAATAAGCTTTTGGCATCCTACGACCCTACAATTGAAAAAACAAGTGCCAGAAATGTAAGGGTCAATTATGCATTGTTTAATTGATATTTGGAATGACATGGTGGCAAATGCAAGCTTAATAAAAATGGCCAAAATTGTTTTATTGGTCTATTTGTTCTAAAAATGTTACTGATCTTCTCAAAGGATAAAGCATTATAGACTATCTTAGGACAATACACTGTGGGTACTGATACTTCAAATACTAGGTTTGATCAATACCTGTGTGCAGTTTGCACATTCTCCCCGTGTCTCCATAAGCATTTCTCTGGTAGCTTTGTTTTTCCTTCCACTCCCCAATTGTGCAGATCAGGTTGTGGTGCATAACTTTGACCTGCAATATACTAGTGTCCTTTCCAGAGCAGAATCTTTGCACCTGATGCTGAAAGGAAAGCTGTTAAGACACCACAACATGCACTGGACAAAAACAGCTACAGAAAATGGTAGGACTAATAGACCTAAAGTCTCAAAGTGTTCAATAGAAAATGTGCTACAAAACTGGCCCCAAAATTACTGATATAAAGTAGTATTATGATCAATGTTAGAAAATACTTTTGTAGCAGTTCATGTTTATAATGGTATTTTGAATAATAACGTACTGGTTTAAATTAGGTTTTCATTAAATCAAATACAATCAAATAGTAAACATTAAGTTACATGACAATATTTGTTCTTTTCAAGCCAAAAATATTCAAGCTGCAAATATTAAATACTGTGCCAACATGTGCTATCTTTCTATAGTACACACTTTAGACAGGGCAGCACAGTGGCGCAGTGGTCATGCTGCTGCTTCACAGTAAGGAGACCTGGGTTCGCATCCCGGGTTCTCCCTGCGTGGAGTTTGCATGTACTCCCCGTGTCTGCGTGGGTTTTCTCCGGGTGCTCCAGTTTCCTCCCACAGTCCAAAGACATGCAGGTTAGGTGCATTGGCGATCCTAAAGTGTCCCTAGTTTGTGGCTGTGTGTGCGGGCGTGTGTGTGTGTGTGTGTCCTGCGGTGGGCTGGCACCCTCCCTGGGATTTGCTCCTGCCTTGCGCCCTGTGTTGGCTGGGATTGGCTCCAGCAGACCCCTGTGACCCGGTGTTAGGATATAGCGGGTTGGAAAATGACTGACTGACTGACAGTTTAGACATAAGTCCTCTGCCTTTGTCCAGGGCAAATTACGGACCATGACAATTGGTTGAATCACAAATTCAAAACTATTTCAAAACAGCACAATATATCACTTTCTCAAAACTAATCCATTTCATTGATAGCACTGTGCCAAGGCAGGAAACGGCAATGAACAAGATGCTAGTCCATTGCAGGGCCAACTTAAAAACATACACACCAACATTCCCACTCATTCAAGGCCAACTTGAAACATAACAGTTTACATTAAATACACAATGGATAGATATTATACTGCCATTAGATACTGTAGATTATAGATGTTTACAATGTAAAGACTTTAAAGGCAATATGTGGTACTCGAAGCAAGCAAATCATGTCACGGAATAAATTAAATAACTAATACAAATTGGAAAACAAAGACATTTTAAAAAGTCAAAAATAAAAGTGTTCCCTTTATCTATATATATATAAAGGAGAGTTGGGATCCTAGAGACTGTGTTTTTGTGTTTGTGGAGAGATGGAGAGTTAAGGCGGGTGGGGGAGTCACATGATCATCTCCCCTCCTATTCACCTCATTTCATTCACTTCATTTCGCTCCGAGCTGAGCTCCGCAGCTGACGCGGTCTTGCCGTTCTTTTTCCTTAGTGTTTAGTCCTTTCTCCTTTACTGTTTAGTACACGCGGTACTTACACAGTCACTCATAAAAGGGGAGATGACTCCGTGCAGGAAATGGGTATTGAAACTACCTTGGAATCTCATGCAATCAACGAGGCCATTAAACAGATCTCAAGAGAGGTCTTCTAGGTTGGAAAAAAAGCGTTTGGCTGCCAAAACCAGGCGATTAAACGAATCTTAAGGAGAAACGACTTCTACATTGGGAAAAAAAAAACGATTCGCTGCCAAAATCAGGCGGTTAAACGAATCTAAAGAAGACAGGATTTCTAGATTGGAAAAAGCAAGAACAGCTGCCCAAACCAGGCGGTTAAACGAATCTCAAGAGGAAAGGACATGTACATTGGGAATAGGACGATTGGCTGCCGAAACCAGGCGGTTAAAGGAATCTGAAAAAGACAGGATGTCTAGATTGGAAAAACTACAATCCGCTGCCGAAACTAGCCGGTTAAACGTGCAGCGAAGCGCGCCAGGTCTGCTAGTTAACCATAAAAAATGCTCCATGTCAGGACCTTAAATCCTTATCAGCAATATGCAGCTTACAGTGCATCCTTAATCTGGTAACATTGACTGAGCCCTGTGGCACAATTATAAACAGTGGTTTGGCAACAAATTTTTGCTGCTGTTTTATGCTAAGATGTTCTTATTCAAAATCTCAGCTAAATACATTTACATCATACAGTAGATAGACATTATAGAACACAGTTTACTACCAAAATGTACTGCATTACATTTGACTTAAGTGATAAGAAAAAAATCTAGTCCTAAAATTTAGCTGATTATTTTGCAACATGAGACCATGGCTGTTCTTGCATACCTTTGGCCTAATAATAAGTAAAATCACAACTTATAAGAAGCAAACCTAAAAGTTTACATTGTAACCCCATCTCTCTCTCTTTTCTTAGGAAAGCACATGTGGAGGCTAACTGAACTTATAAACATAAATTTGGTGCAATGTTTGCTTTTGTAACTGAAGTACATTTTTATTTTTTAGAAATAACTGCAGCATCAGCTCGGAGACACAGCAGGCACAAAGTGAGCATGTCAGGCAGGAAGAATATAAGGGGGTCACCATGACTGCTTATTAAAATCTTCTCATAGTGGAACATGTTGACAAAAGGTATTTTGTTCCTACCTCATCTATACCTCCAATGAAATGATCAGCTGACCACCTTTGTCGTTATGACAAGTAATATATACCAGCAAGGCAAGCATAGTAGATACATATGAACTATACAGAGTTTTCGGGGGTGGCTGGGTGGGGGTTGAGAATGTGCAGGCAATGAATAGGCTGCAGTGACTTTATAGAAAAAATAATCCCAAACATCAATTTCTTGAACATATTATAACCAAACCTTAACTATGATGCACAGAGAGATAAAAAATATTGCTGCACTAGGAAAAGCCAGAAGCCTTCTGGCTCCACCAATTTAACCTCCGTAAATTTGAGATTCTACTCTCCTTCCCAGGAGACTGCATACAGCATACAGCAGACAATCTGACTGTCAGTCTTTATACCATTTAAAACAAGGCTAATATTGTTTATAAATTGCAGGTTTTCTGTCATGTGTTTCTCTAATTATTTCACCCAGATTTGTTTTGCATGTTAATGTGCCATCTGTATTTCTAAGCATTTTACTTTATCTATTGACAGTGAAAGTTTTTTTTAGTAATGTAACATAACAAAACAGCACTACCTAGTACATCATTGGGGAAAGAGAAAGGAAATCCATGCAAACAAGGGCTCAACATGACAATGACCAAGTGTGTAAAATGAACCTAGGATGTTGAATTTATGAGGTACCCACTGCACCACTGTGCCACATTCATTGCTTTAATTATTTTTCAGTTTAAAATCAATCATTCAATCTGCCCACATTTAAACAATTCCTGACCTATGCTACCCCAGACCACTTCACATTGCCTTCTTGTTACAGCACAGAAACAGTAACACAATATTACATGTCAACAATTAGAACAATGAGAAAGGAGACTAAAGAGGTTGGATAATGCCAAGAGAAAGGGATAAAGTTCACTCAGTTCTTAAGTGTACCTTATATCTGGATCTAAACATTAAACGTATCATGGATGGGCAAAAGAAAAGCATTTCACAGAACAGCACCACAAAGCTAGTAGGACTTTGGTATAAACAGAAATCTAGCTTATTGCTACATAAATTGTATGAAGCAAAATTAGACACTTGGTCTATTTAATGTCACGTCTTGGTAAGTAAATATGTGAGTTAGATTCTTATGTAAAATAGCTTTTTGTTATGTGTTCACTATATTTTTATAATCAATCAATAATTTTTTTACATAACAATTTTCACTGTATGTTCTGTCCAGGGTTTGTTCCTCATGCACCGTAACTGTCAAATGGATTAAATGGGTCAGGAAATGGCTAGTTCCCCGTATCTGCGTGGGTTTCCTCCAGGCGCTCCAGTTTCCTCCCACAGTCCAAAGAAATGCAGGTTAGGTGGATTGGCGATTCTAAATTGACCCTAGTGTGTGCTTGGTGTGTGTCCTGCGGTGGGTTGGCACCCTGCCCGGGATTGGATTCCTGCTTTGTGCCCTGTGTTGGCTGGGATTGGCTCCAACAGACCCCTGTGACCCTGTGTTCAGATTCAGCGGGTTGGAAAATGGATGGATGGATGAGTAATAGATGAATTTTTGCAGAAACTAAACTAAAGTGTTACCTTTGTGTTTAACTTCTCAGTATTTTAACTTTCACAGTGCTTCGCCTGCTCCTTGTGTTCAGTTTATTTCTACCATTCAGTTACTGCTTTTTTCCCACACTGTAACAATGTTACCTTATTCATTGACCTTCATATTCATTAATATAAATCTTCCCTGTCTCTAGCCATTTTGCTGCACTGAAGAAAAGCTCTAGCTTAGTGTTAAAGGAAAGTCTTGGGTCGAGCAAGCAAAAATGTAACAAAAAAGTGACTGAGACCACTGAAAGTGTGTTATTATTATAACTTATTATTAGTATAATATACTAGGTGCAAAGAAAGTTTACATTCTGAAAATGTTTAAGTGTCACAGATGACCTCAGCCTATCCCAAAAGTTGAACACAAGGCAGAAAACAGCCCAAGCTAGGGTGTTAGTCCATATCAGGCTCACTCACGTATCCATCCTCAGTAACACCCACAATGAGGCCAGTTTGGAATTGCCAACTAAGTCAGCATCACATTGCACAGATATTTCAATCTTTTCAGTTGCAGCCTTTACAATAATCTTAAGAAAATTACAGCAAGTTGCATATGGTCCCAGCATGCTCGTTACCGTCAGTTCAACTGTATAGCTTAATTCCTTCAGCGACTCAGTTATAGCGCTCTGCAAGTTGGCACTTGTGTCTTTGAGAAACAGCAGCCAATGAGCATTCATTTCAAAGTAATTCAGATAAAGTTCACAAAACACTGATTATTAGCTTCGAGGAAAGAAGAAAAGCAAGTATTATGGACTCTGCAAATGAAGGTGAGACTTTAAACCCACCACAGACCTTTGTTCAATGTCTTGTGTTTGTCATATCATGTCTGAGTTGTAAAAGAAAAGTTTGTGGCTTATTTGGAGTACTCCATGATAACTGGCTGCCAAAATGAGGGTTCATCATGGTACTTTCATGATGCTCAAAAGGATTTGGAACCATGATGAAAAGTAGTAATGCAATGTGTGGAATCAGTTACCCCCTGTGATTCCAAATCAAACAATTTGACACCCTCAGATGCAGCTAAATTCAGCTCAGTCATTAAATGGGATGTACTCTCCAATTAGAAATCGAGTTCTGTAGTGTGACATGGGCTTTATCTGACAGTCAGCATTGAAATTATATATTTAAAAAACAAAAACTTTATTATCAGTTGTGCTTGACGGAGAGACAAATGTTGCGAGTTCCACACCTTAGAAGCCCATAACTGAATGACTACTTACAGTCTTGTGTAGTGTGACTTTGAGATAGCAGTATACCTGTACAGTACAATAAAACAAATGAAACACAATAAAGACAAGTGTCGGCATTCTGCAAAATAGAATGTTAAACTAAACTGGTTTCCAAAAACAACATAAGCAGCATTACATTGGAAACACTTATTAAATTAATGATTAATCTCTTGTCCAAAATTGCTTTGCAATGTTATGTGTGAATCCGTTCCAGTCTCAAGATTTTTGAACTCAAATATTGTTAAAGGGAGATGCAGTTTACCAGGTTACAAGGGTAGCGTCTTCCTTGTCCTAAATCTCACCCTTGATTGAATTACCTCTCTAAACCTGGTTCCGACTTTCAAGTATTTATCTTTTTTTGTTTAAGGATTTTGTTAATCCATTGATCCTTCACAGTACATTTCTTTCATGCCTCAATTTCTCCAAAGGACACTTTCTTCGTTATTTTTTTCAATTATTTCCCTCAAGTTTATTAAGAGTCGAATTGCAAAGCCTTCTTCCTCACCTGCCTACTTTCTGACATAAGAACAATCACACGGTTTGGTCTGTCTATACTGGAATTATCTTTTTGTTAAAAAAAACCTGATATTTCTTATCATCAATCTCACTGTAAAACAGCCAACTTCTCAAAGAGGTCACTTGGTATTCAATGCCTGACAGCAATGACAGTGGTGACAAATATCTGTCGATACTGTGTAAGTTGGAGGGAAAACTTGGGGGTCCATGGCAGGATTGGCACTCCAACCACGGTAAAAAAAAAAAAAAAAAATTCACACTGTTCCAGGGTGGTGCTGAGGTGTCACCCACTGCACTTGGGTCCCAATCCAGGGGGTGTGGTGGGTGAGGCAACACACTATCACTGCATGCTCCCAACCTAGTGACACCTCAAGCCACATTGACAACAGGCTACTGCAGACAGGAAGTAACGTGAGGGTTTGCTTTAAGCCATTGTCATTGTCAACTGCATCAATTTTCTCATCGCAGTCCAATAAAAAGACATACACCACTTTTTCTTAAAATGTAAGACCATTTACATGGCTACACTAAATATGCATCATAAAACACATACCAAAGTCTTTTTCTGAAAAATGTATCTTTATTTTTTCCTTTACGCCAGACATTTCACACAATACCTACTGCCACATTTCCATAAAATAATGTATAGGTTTATTTATGTTGCCTGGTTTCCTCAAGATAACAAGGCTAGTAAAGTAACTTACCTTGGGTGGGGTAGAATTCTCCTATGCTGGGCTTCTAGTAGCTGCTGCTGAATGAGGTATTGTTGGTGTAAGGCCTGAGGTAGGAATGGGGGTCCTGGGACATCTTGGAACTGCGGGGCTGGCAGGGGGGCCAGAGGCTGATGAAGAGGTGTAGCATGCTGGTGAGCAGGTGGTAAATGAGGGCTCATTCCAGGTTGGGATTGATTTGGATGGGGAAGAGGGAACTCAGCGGAGAGCTGCGGCTGGGGGCCCAGGTGGAAGTGCCGGCAGGAGGTAGCATGGCTGTGCTGATGCCTGTTAAAATGGGCACCTGAAAAGGAAAAGAAATAAACAAAAATTTAAAAGATTCCTACTAAGTGTTTTGGATGACTTCTGCCTTGATTTTAGAGAGACACACTTAATTGCCTGCTAAAAGGTGAATGGCATTCATTGCCCTATAACTGAGGAGGAGGAGGAGGAGTCTGGGAGTATGCACTGATGGCATGTTTCCGCACCCACCACATGACAAATCACAGGTGACACCTCAGTACCACAAATTTAACCCAAGATTTCCCTGTAAGTTGGAGGACCTGGTTACAAGGTGGATGCAGATTGAGAAATAATTTAATTTACAGCAAATAAATTCACGATTTATTTAAATATTTTAACATATACATCAGTTCTAGCTATTCTAAAGAAGAATAAATAAATAATGACAAAGTTTGTCTGCATTTTTGCAAACTAAAAATACAACTGTGTTCTTCTCAAAAAACATATATACTGTATAACTTCTTTTTGTGCACACTTTTCTGTGTGTTTTTTATGCAATTTGTTTTTTTTGATTTGCAGCCCTGTTCCTTCCTGTGGCCTCCACACTTCATTCACAACATTTACAGGCAACTCTAATTAAACTCTGCAATTTTCTTTACCATTTTTTCTTTTTTGCACCCTTCACTGCTCTTCATTTTAGTTTAGACATGCTTTCTGCTACTGCCACAATCAATTTTCATTTTTTTTCCTTTTCTTCAAACAACCACTTTAAGCTTGCAGAACACACCAGCTTCTTTCCTCTACTACCACTACAGGTCTCCATAGCAAACCACCTGTTAGTGCGCCCTCTTCCTAACATAATAACTTTGTCTAACGGGATATATAATAGGAAGCGTCCCTTGCGCAGTGCATGCTGAAGTAGGGAGAACAATAAACTGAAGCTGTCGGTGGACAGATTTTATCTTTGTCCAGTGATTTCTCAAATTAATTTCATTCCACTGGTTATTTCTGATTAAAGTGCAGAAATAAATTAAATGTGCTGCCACTTTGAACTGCTATCATCATTTTGCAGACTTTGCATTTTACATTAGTTTGTTCAACATCCGATCATTCATATCCAAACCAATTACAGACAACTGAATTAAAATTAAAGCCTTTCTTTGCATCAAGCTCATTCACGAGATATACAAGGTTCATTTGCATTAATACATTTCAACTGTATTACATGTGATCAGATGATCAAACTGTAATGATTGGTATTCTGATTTATTTTCCTGTTAGCATATTAATTGCTTGTGCAATTGATACTTAAAAATCTTTAAATAACACTTTAAAACATGAATTTGATTTAAATGATTTAATCAAAATAATTGTAAAACCTTAAATGAATTTAAGAATTTTATTACAATGAATAACTTAAAAATCATTAAACCATACAGTACTAGATCTTATTGAAGCCATATAAGAAGTCACTTTCCTTTACTTCAGAACACATTAAGAAAAATATTTATTATGAAGTAATCACAAAAATATAAAGAAATAGGCAAAAGGTTTGCAAGAGTCCGGTATGCTCAAATGCTTATAAATGTCTGCCAGACTAAAGAAGTGTGCCACTGACCCTTGAAAAAGTGATTTTTTTTTTAAATTTTAAGTAATATTAGGCATCCTTTTTGCATTGTGTTTGTGGAAAGGCAGGTGGACAGCTTAAGAATCAGGAACCTATTTTAAATAAATAATCATTTACACTCACGTCTAGAATTAATTAATTCAGTTACCAATATAATATAGCCTCTGAGTAGTGCTGCATACAGTAAGTTTTTCACACAATTTCTCAGAATTCTAGTTATTTATATAAGAAGACAGTTACAGGTTTATTGGCAATGGCAAATAAAGTCGGTAGTAAAGTACACCCATGTCTATTTTCATAGTCTAAAAAAATAAATTAGAATTTATATTATTCAACTGAACTAGACATTCTTGGATAGAGCTTACAAGTTTAGTCCATGTAGATAAAATGGGTTTCAATATTGCAATATTATTATCTAACCTCTAACACAATTGTTTTCTGCACGTAAAGATAGCCAGGCCTCAGGATGCTCTGTTGGTGCAGGTGTACTGTATATACTATACGACATCAAAAGTGTTTTGGTTGTGCTCTGTCTTTTGGCTTTTTAGAGGATTGGGACTCTGTGATTTTTGGTATTAGCCTCACTTGGGGTGCAAGGTGGATGTGAGATGAGATGGGAAAAAGAGCAGGTTATTATTTCTCTTTTTTTTGTTATCTCGTAATTGCAAGTGTCAAATTATTGGCTAGCTAACTAATCTTAAAATCTAGCAATTTATATATGCATTTTTTGTTAAAGCTAATTTTCCGAAATAACTCATTGCTTTACCTTAAGATCACAAATTTCAAGATAGCATTTTTATAGGAGATTTGCCAAACAAAGAAGGACCAGTTTCAACTGAAAACACAGTGGATCAGTAAAAAAAAAAACATTTCCAGCTATAACATGAAACCAGAGGTGTGAAAATTTTTAATCCATAAAACAATCCCACTTGTAGCAACACATGTAATATGTGATCCTGAAGGGTGCTGTGTCATGGTTGTGGGCAATTTATTCAAATCTAAGTAACTCTAGTAAACATATATGCACTTAATGTGGACAACAGAGAATATATACAAAATGTATTTGTATTGGTGTCCATGAGTATGAGCACTCATAAAATTATAATAGCTGGAGATTTTAATTGTTCTTTAAATGTAAACGTTGATAGGTCCTCGACTACAGCAACTATAAGATCTAAAACTGCAAATACCATAACACAGTTTCATTGTGAATCACAATCTATCAGACCCATGGAATCTTTTAATATCTGAATTCAAGTGAAATTCTTTCTTCTCACCAGAACATTACAGTTACTCAGGAATTGATTATTTCTTCATTGATAATAATTTACTGTCCACTACCAAATCTTGTATGTATCATGCTATTTGCATTTCCAACCACTCTTCTCTTATTTTGGAGCTAACATCACTATGCCCCATATACTAAACCCACAACTGGTGCATCTTAACCCCCTGTCATTAGAGATTAATTCTATAAAGTTAAGAAATGCTATAAGTCCTAATATTCCCCTAAGTGTAAAGAAGGTAACAAGCTAAGTGATTTTTTGATAATACAAATACCACAACTTGATATTCCCTGTGCCAAAGAAATTCATAAACCTCAGACATTCTTAGAACAACCGGAAGCCATGAACCCCCTCTAAAATGGGATAGCTGCAAGTCCCCAGTTGCTACTCAGTAGAACTTTATAAACAGTTTTCATCTATTTTAGCTCCTCCCCAACATATCCACATGGCTTAAACTACTTCATATTAGTCCAGAAGCCTCAGTTCATATTAATAATACAAACTCAGGTTACTTCAAATTAGAATGACGTACTCAATGAGGGTGCCCATCATCACCAATGCTTTTCAGCGATAGCCATTGCTTCATTAGCTGATCATCTTTGGAAGAAACCAGACATAAAGAGGATTATCAGAGAAGGACTCAGAACAGAAAATATCCCTATACTGTATACAGAACACATAATGCTTTATATACTGTATCAGACTTACAATCATCTTTCCCATTGGTCTTAAACATGTTAGGAGAATTTCGATAGATAGATAGATAGATAGATAGATAGATAGATAGATAGATAGAT
>JANRMT010062822.1:15076670-15103260 GCA_026402145.1 Polypterus bichir lapradei
CAAATATTTTACACCTTTCGACAACCGCCAATGCCTCTTAAACATCTTACATTCACAGGTGACGATTTCAGTAGTGGACACTTTGATGTTTATGAATGTTTAAACTCTCAAAAGCTGGATGTAAAGTTATCGATGAAACCGGTTGTAAGCTTACAACGCTTGACAGATGCCGAATGTCACTTCAACACAAGTCCTGCAAATACTGTCGTAATTGAAACAAACCATGAACCTCAAACTGATTATGACAGCAGCAATCCAAGCTGTGAGATTTGAGACAAGATTACTGTTCACATGGCCAACTGTAAGTTACATGCTCAAGAGTAAGCTCAGCGCACAGCTTGGTCATGTTACAACTGGATGGCCGAACTCACAATGTGGTATACAAAGAGATCCTTAACAAATAATTATTGGCATATTTTCCCTCAGTTTAAAAAGGTTAAATTTTCTTCTTAATAAAAATTTTAATGCAGTACTTCGCCGCTGCGAAGCGCGGGTATTTTGCTAGTACATATATATATACCCGCGTATCGCAGCGGAGACGTAGTGTGTTAAAGAAGCTATGAAAAAGATTCGTTTCTTACTGCATCAATAAACAGCTCGTCTTCTTCTTTATCTGAGACCTGACACACTGCATGTACGGGTTTTTTTTTTTAACACTGTCTTCCTTTAGCGGGACATTCACTTTTTCCACCGTGTGCTTTGTTTCTGCAGTAGCTGCAGTTATGAATAATATGCTTGTATGTATCAGACGCTTCATATTTTTTTGCTGCCTTTTCAGTTGTGTAATTCGGTTTTTGTTCAGCGCTCTTTGGAACTGTTGCTTTTTGTGTGTGCACTGCGTCAGTTCACGTGAGCCGCTCGGTGTACATGCATCGAAGTTTCCCAGCTGTGCTGGTGCCATGTCGTGCTATGTCCATTGCTGTATCTAATGTTACCTAAGTCCCGGCAGTTAAAACTTTCTCTCGCAGTTTCGCTGAGTTTGTGCCAAACACCACCCTGACCATCTCATCTTCCTCTGCATAAGCACAGTCCTTCACCCATGAATATTTACCCGTGGCAGTGTTTCTATTGGATTGCCGCTGACGGACGGCCTTATATGGGCAGGCACTAAATTACAAACGTTAGCGGCAGCCTGTCTATGAACTTAATTTAAAGTTTAGGTTTACATCGTGATTTTTTTCCGAAGTAGCAGAACTCATGAATATGGCTGTATATGTCACTCGCTCGCTTCTTATTGTTTCGCTGCCTTCTCAATTATATAATGCATGTTTTCTTCAGCGCTTTTTGCCCCTCTTCCTGGTTTTCTACGTACTGCGTGATTACGTGGGAGGCGTGATAATGTCACACGAAACTCCGCCCCCACGGGTTTCAAGCTCATCTCCATTACAGTAAATGGAGAAAAACAGCTTCCAGTTATGACCATTACGCGTAGAATTTCGAAATGAAACCTGCCCAACTTTTGTAAGGAAGCTGTAAGGAATAAGCCTGCCAAATTTCAGCCTTCTACCTACACGGGAAGTTGGAGAATTAGTGATGAGTCAGTCAGTCAGTGAGTGAGTGAGTGAGTGAGTGAGTGAGTGAGTGAGTGAGGGCTTTGCCGTTTATTAGTATAGATAATATAAGTTTTAAGGCTTTCTCGGCTTCCTGAAATGTGTAAATCATATGTTTGATCTTAAGATAAAACATTTAATCTAGAATAATACATCAACATATATCAACCTGACTTATGTTCACAATACCTAGTGCAATTATAAGATACTCTTTTTTTTCCTTGAAATCATTGTCGAAACCAGGATAAATACTGACCAAGTTGCCTTCATACAAGAGTTTGCCATTTTCCCTGATGCAAACAAAGCATGTTTTGTTCATCATGAAATTTGTGGTACCTAACAAGGAAGGCTGTCAGGAAAAGTTTACCAGGTGTCACACACGTGCACTTGGGAGACAACTTGAAGGACCAAAAGAAGGTAATTCCAAGCCAGGCCAGGGGGTAGCCAGTGCAGTAAACCTTTCTCTTTTATCTCTGCAGACAAAACATGGGAAATTCTGCCTAGTTCCGACAATGCCACTTCCGGTTCCAGGATCCGATGATGTCACTTTTGCCGACCTGCTTTAAAAACCAAACAACTTCCACCTGTATTCAGTTCTGTCTTGGACTCAATTTTGTACACAACTCTGCTTCAATTTTGCCTTTTGTAGCCAGGAATTAAGCATAAGGGTGGCTGCCCCAAGCCTTTTTTCGTGTGTCAAGGCTATTTATTTCACATTGGCACAGTTGGCCGGATGTCGGCCTACTTGGGGAATCAGGAGTCAGACCAGAAAGAAATCTTGGCACACCATCATCCCTTAAGGGATCAGGTGGGAGAGTACCGTTCCCAAGTTGGCGGGTTGACGTCAGTTGGTGTGGCTAAGGGAAGGTGGACCAGGTGCCTACAGAATAGAGCCAGGCTCAGAAGGGAATACATTAGGGACTTACTATGGGCTCTCAGGTAAAGGGACAGCTCTGCTAAACCTCACAAAGGGATATTCCTTTGATAAAGGTGGAGATGCCACAGATTGGCAGGCGAAGAGAATAATTCACTGGGAGTTTGAACCAAATTATGGGCCAAAGTCGGGGCTTGGCTACGGCCAGGGAAAAATAATACCCTGCAGATAATTGAGCAAGTAGCCTGTACCATATTGCTTAAAACCCTTCCCATCAATCTTGCCCAGCTGGCCTGGGGACAACTGATTAAGAATATGGTCTTTTTATTAGAGATCGTAGAAACTATAAGAGCAGAGACCTACTCGGAAGAACCAGAACAGAACCTATGTGAACCCGGACGTAGTGTCTCTACATCTGAGCCCGGTCGCCCCACTGTGGAGCAAATGCTGGGGATTCCTGATATGCAGTGGCTGTCTCTGCGCGGTAACAAAGGGGATTGCGGGGAAAAAGAGAGGGGAGGGTGGTGCGCTCTTAATCTTCTGGCCTTTTTACATACAGGAGTGGTAATAATGAATGGATTTAAAATGCCAGCTTTATTGATTCTGGCAGTAACATTTCAATTGCTGCTCACCACTTGGTGTTACCGCGACAGTGGCTTAAATTTAACTCCAGTCTAACCTGTGTACACGGGGCTGTCCGCCAGTATAAGTCCGCCTTCTGCTATATCAGCTACAAGGAAATGGTAAAAAGACTGATACTCAGTTGGGCCTAGTTAGACAGTAAAAGTAGTTTAACACTCACCACCCCTAAACAAACACTGGATCTAGTAATGGGCGCTGAGATGGCATCCTCAGCTGCCCCCACACTGCCTTTACAGCCGGAGGAGAGACGTTCAAGAAACCGGCTAAGTTACTGAAGATAAAAGATCTAAAAACCATGGTGTATCATCCTCAAACCGACGGTTTAGTGGAGCAGTTTAATCAAACCCTCAAGCAGATGCCTTGCAAGGTAGTCAGCAAGGATGGAAGGAACTGTGATCAGCTCCACCCCCTCGTCCTTTTTGCATATCGGGAAGTCCGATAAGCCTCTATGGGGTTCTCACCATTTGAATTATTATACGGACGACAACCCTGGGGCATATTAGACATTCTAAAAGTAGGAAGGAATGAAGAGGTCCTCCTCTTAACAAACATATTACAGTAGAGTATATCACACAGACCTATTCTAAAAACTCACTTAGAAAAGGCGCAGACAGCTCAGACCCGCTGTTATGACCGTGGCACATCTCTGCGGGAGTTCCGCCCAGGAGATTGGGTCATGGTACTTGTTCCTTCATCACATTCTAAATTACTGGCTCATCGGCAAGGCCCCTACGAGGTTAAGGAGAGGAAGGGGCTTGTCGATTATTTCGTAAAATATGGGTAAAAAAAAAATAGGTATACCATGTGAATCTGCTGAAACCGTGGAAGGAAAGGGATCCCATTCCCTCCTCCGGGCAGCCCCATTCGTTCTTCATTCATGAATTAGACCTTAAGTTCAGCACTAATTTGACTGCCCATCAAATGTGAGAGCAGAAATTAGTTATCTCGTCTATCCCTGAGGCAGTGAGTGAAAAACTTGGACAGACCTCCCTGATTTGTGCATGACATACTGACAGAACCTAGGGTGATAGTCCAAGAACGTCCATTTCAGCTTCCCAAGGCAAAAAGAGCAGAAGTGGAGCTGGGGATCAAACGAATTCTGGAACTAGATGTGAAAGAGGAGAGTCATAGTCCCTGGTCCAGTCCTATAGTATTGCTCAGAAAGCCTGACGGGAATTAGAGGTTTTCCAATGACCTCTATCGGCTTAACCAGGTCTCACAATTCAATGCATATCCAATGCCACGAGTGGACGACCACCTCGAGCGTCTAGGAAAAGCCAAATTCTTGACCACCCTGGCTATGACAAAGGGGTACTAGAAGGTTCCCATAATGGTTTCCACAAAGGAGAAGACTGCATTTAGCACCCCTAATGGACACTGGCAGTATCGTGTCCTTCCATTTGGGTTACATGGGGTGATCGCAACTTTCCAGAGTTTGGTGGATAAACTGCTCCGTCCCCATAACTCATATAGTGCTACCTACCTGGATGATGTTATTATCTATTCCAGCACATGGAAGGAACAGGTAAAAGAGGTATTGCAAGCATTAGGAGAAGTCGGTTTGCAAATTAACCCAAAGAAATGTTTCTTTGGATTAATCAAGGCCAAATATTTAGGTTACTTGGTGGGCCAGGGTACCACGTGACCAAAGTGTTCTAAAGTTGATGCCCTGTCCAAAGACCAAGAGTCAGGTCCAAGCCTTTCTCGGATACGTGGGCTACTATCGACGGTTTATGCCCCATTTCTCCTAGAGAGTAGCACCCTTGACAAACCTCACAAGGAAGAGGAGTCCGAATCATGTGGTATGGGATGCTACATGAGAAGCTGCATTTAGTGACTTAAAGCAGGCCCTTATGTCAGCTCCAGTATTGAAAGATCCTAACTTTTCTTTGCCTTTTAATCTCCAGATGGACGCTTCAAACACAGGTCTTGGAGCCGTGCTGAGCCAAAGTGTCGATGGAGTTGAACACCCTGTCATGTTCCTGAGTTGGAAACTGTTGGACCAGGAAACCAGGTATGCGGTCGTGGAGTGGGAGGCCCTGTCAATTAAATGGGCAATCACTCAGCTGAGGTACTACCTGTTAGGCCACAAGTTTACCCTGGTAACGGATCATGCACCTTTACAGTGGATGGTGTTACACAAGAATCGTGAGTCATGAGGTGGTTCTTGGCAGCCTTACGAATTTTTGGTCATTTACCTCTAGGGCATCCTGCAAGCCAAAGCTGATGCCCTTTGTCTTTATCATGACCTCTCACGCCTGGGGGGGCGTGTCACACATGTGCACTTGGGAGGCAACTAGAAGGACCAAAAGAAGGTAATTCCGTGCCAGGCCAGGGAGTTCTCTTTTATCTCTGCAGACCAGACATAGGAAATTCTGCCTGGTTCCGACAATGTCACCTCCAGTTCCGGCCCCGAAAATGTCATTTCCGGTTCTAAATCCCGATGACTTCACTTCCGCCAATCTGCTTTAATAACCAAACAACCTTCACTTGCATTTAGTTCTGTCTTGGACCCAATTCTATACACAACTCTGGTTGCCCCAAACCTTTTTTCATGTGTCAAGGCTATTTATTTAATACAGGTTAGCGATATGCTGTGATTATTTCCAGGTATATTTTAATGGTGTTTGATAAGAGATGTTAACATGTTTATTATTCTCAATATAATCACCCAGGCTCTGAAGATCCTGGTTAATATCCTATCTAAACCCAATTATCCATCTAATTCCATATGATATTCCACTCTGTTTTCTTTTATCAATTTCCCTATTAAGTCCTGGCAGAGTATTGCCTCCTGTAGGAATTGAGAATGACAGTGATAATCAAACCATTGTTACTGAAGAGTGGGATGATGAAGCATCAAATGGGCTTTTATCTCAGCTAGAGTTGGGTGTGACTCATGTTACCTAGGATTCTTCTGCTTTTCTCATATAGAGCTCATCAAAACATGCATTCACACCTTAGGGATCCACCTCCAATCACGTATGATCTGAAACTAATTGGCAAGGTAGAGTCATTCCCTTTTTTGGTTTCAGCCATCATTTATGTGCCATGGGAAGCTTTTCTTGAAATGTTTCAAAACAGGATATCCAACACACATAAAATATCAATGAAAAGAATGTTGCTGAGGCATTATGATCAGACCAACACTCAAAAGAAGAGTTGAAAAGAGAACATCAATCAGTTAAATGTAACACATTATACAATATGTGAAAGAACATACTTTATTTGCAAGTGTGTTTGTTAACCCAAGTAAGATGAAAGAGTGTGTTCTTTTTAAATGACCACAAAAGCAACTTAAATAGGATTAAATTGCACACAGTCTAAAGTAACTAAATTAGATTAGATGCTGGTGTTGGTGCAGTTCTTGATAGGAAAATTCTGCAAATGCAAAAAAAAAAAAAAGATTCTTCAGCTACTCAGACAGAAAGAGGGCAAGCTAAAAATGCAATAAACTGTGAGTGGCATTTGGAGTTTGATGCTGTGGCAATAACTGGACTTTTTAATAAAAGTTTTCATAAAGTCATTTACAAGGGAAAATACTGCTGCCCTGTGGCTGATGTCTAAAGTTGTGGAACAATCAATACAGGATATATCAGGGTGAGAAAAGAACAGGCATGAAATCAGCCAGGATCACTTAAAGGGGATAATTCCACAGAATAGCTATCATAAGCTGCCTTATACAACACGAAATTCAAATTAAAATTCTCTTGTACAAATCTTTAATAAATCAGAGATTATTGTATATGATGAAACTGGAAAAATTAAATTTAGTACAAATGCAGTAAAACATGCCTAACAAAGTATAGATTTATAAATTCCACAATAGTGCAGGAAATAAGAAAAGAGTTACTGACAACAAATTGGGGCAAGTTAGTAAATAACATTCAGAATAACATTCACCACTACTTTAAGCATATCAGCTCCTATTAAACACATAGGATTAAATTCATTAAAGACATTTTTAAAGTAAAATAGACACCTTTGCCAAAACACATAGCCAATCAAAGCACATTTTCTTTCTAGTCTATTCATCAATACATAATTATTATTACAAAGCACTGTTCTGTTATATTTGTACCTTTTGTGAAAGTGTTTCTTTGATATTTGGAATTCAGGCTTCACACATTATACACTTCATGTCTACATTTTGTCAATTATTACTGAAACATGAAAAACGTTTCTGTTTTAAAGATGTGTTTACATAGATCGTTGTAGACACGGAACACACATGAAATGCAAGTGTTCCAAATAATGATATAGTATTTATAAAAGGTTTCATTTTGCTTGACTTCTCATTCTATACAACTCTAAGCAAATGACACGCAGGTAAACAGACTTGAGCTGAGAAAATTGTGCGGGGTGGGGGGATGTGATAGCAGACTGCTTGCCGTTTATCCATACATTTACAGGACAAAAGACGCTGACGGAAAGGTGAGAAGCGATTTAAGGTGGGACGGATCTACGAGTTTTTTCGTAGGCTCTGGTAATTCTAGTGTTAATAGTATCCATATATATATATATATATATATATATATATATATATATATATATATATATACACGGATGAGATGTCTCTCGCTCAATTATTAGACACTGACATTATGTATATCAGTATACATCTTAAAATAAAATGGAGAATAAATACAGTGTGAGAGAATAATGTCAACAAGCACAATAAAGCTTAATTAAACTCTATCTCCCTAAGTAAGTGTTTGTGCTACCCTGAAACTTCCTCACCCATAAAATGAGCTGTACATAACGTATTATCCAATGCCCTCTTCATTCTGCCTCACAACTATGACTTTGGTCTTTAATTATATCATAAAGAGTTTCAACCCCAAAAGAAATAAAAAACTCATGATAGTGTGCCCTAATTAGGAAGTGAAAACAATGAGATCCAATCAACCAAAATCCAGTTTGACTCTGTTACAAAAATTGCCATTACAAGAAACAATAAACTAAAAAATCTCAAGTAATGTGAAGCCAACTACACTTCACAATTTTTTTTGATATGTGAACAATATTCTGTATTACCACTAAACCATTATAAGGTGAACACACAGTCATACTCGACAAATTCAAATTAAAAAATGATCTTAACATGCACATCTTTAGAATATGAGAAGAACTCTGGGTGCCCAAAGGAAATCTTAAGTTGAAAAGAAAAAATTATGCTGGCTTGGGATCTCAGCAACAATGGCAACCACTTCACTTTGCACCACACCTGAGAAAAGCAAAATCATGAAATATGTATTCAGTGCTTTCTAGTCAACACCATTTAGTCTAATGTATTAGCACAAGAACATCATTAGTCTAGCTTAGTGGATTAAAAGTATAAAGTTGCTTATTCAATCCCCACCTCCAACTGACTGTGCTTCCCTGAGTAGGTCATTTAATTAATATACACATAGGTAAATAATTTGAATGTATCCTGAACATCTAACATATGTTGAAAAAAGTGCTGGCTAAATATACAGTAATAACAATAACTCAGATGAAATGTCAAAATTACTTCAGCTCAGTTCCTTATTACAAACTGTGAGTTACAGCTGTGGTAACGGGTACTGTTGGTGGAATGGTATTTTAGCAAAACTGAAGAGACACCTTTTCTTGGGACAATTCTAATGCTACTGGCTTCCAAAACTCCTGTTGTCCCAACTGTTGACACTTGCCAATCATGTGTCTGCTTCCAAGAAATGTAAGACAAGGTTTATTATGACTAATATGACTAGAGTTAGACAGTGTTAAGTACTGTGTAAAAATGCATGATTTACTTTAGAACTTGTAGTGTGACAGTCCATCTCAACACTCTAGCAGTGAAGAGATACCACAGGGAATATAAAGACAACACTTAAACTGTGTAAAATGGTTGAAACATTAAGATGGCCAGTTCTGTGTATAGTTTTGGTCACCACATTTTATACAGGAGGACCTATTCAAACATTCAAAGACAAACAACAAGACTAATACCAAGACTAAACAGCTAACATTATAATGAACAGCTGAGAAATCTATATTTGAACATGCTAAAGTAGAAGGCAAATACGAGGTCTATAAATAAATGGGGTATATAAGATTTGTGGTCCAACAAAGAAAAAACCTGCAATAGAAAAACCACTGTTATGCAATATAGTTTTGAACAGAAAGATGGAAAAATTGTTTCCTGAAGTTTGTCATAAGATCAGAAACACTGTAGAGATTTAACAATACACTGTACTGGTGGGGATGTCCTTCACATTAGTCTGAAATTTCTAGTCCCACCCCTAAGGATTCTCATCCAGGACACCTTGTTTAATTATATTTAACAAATGTGGACCAGCTGTTTCCATTACGCAGATGAAAACCCAGGAGCTGCTTAAACAAACCTAAAGCGACATGATAGTATTTCATCATCTTCTGTATATTATAAAAGGAGATGCTGAGCAGTAGCTAGTGTGAAGTTATTCTGTTCTCCTTAAACAATTAATGTAAAACAGGCTTCATTACAAAATACATAAATAGAGTGAATGAGCATCTGAATGACTAGTGTTCCTTCTAGGGCTGGATGGTTTCACCTTTTGTCTGACACTGAAGGGATAACCCTCTGGCCTTTCGCTCTATTAGAAAATTTATAAATGATGGCAGATGTCATATTACTTTTTTCATTTAATTTTTTGTAAAACCTATTATAAAATTAATTTTTGTAAAATACTAATAAAAAAGATTAAAACTCCCACTAACAATGTTTATAGTATTACTTTTGGAACATTTATAATACTACAGGTAAGATTTTTGCTTGTGTATTTTCAATGACAAACTCTGCATTTTCACATAAAAATACAGTAACACTTCTGAAAAGTTTTATTCTAATATTGTTTTTGTAATATATATTTTAGTTTTTGAACAAGGAACTCTGTGGTAAATGATTAAATGTATTGAAATGGATTTTTGCCTTGCAGCGGGCAGCTAAATGTCAGACTGTACTATCATTTGCTACAACTGAGGTAGTGTCACATTTACAGTATAATGAGCTGAGCTATAAAGCATCCTGACATCTGTTAAGTCAGTAAGTCAGCTTCCTGTCACAGATCTAGCTAGAACACTTGCAAAAGCAAGTGTTATTATATTCAAATCAATAAATTAAATAACATACTCTAACAGACTTAACTTACTTCAGAGTTGTGGAGTGTAATGA
This sequence comes from Polypterus bichir lapradei, assembly GCA_026402145.1. NCBI lineage: Eukaryota > Metazoa > Chordata > Cladistia > Polypteriformes > Polypteridae > Polypterus > Polypterus bichir. Next base: position 15,086,914 of record JANRMT010062822.1, read on the forward strand.
ATGAGTTACATTGAAATTTTCAATCCAATAAAAAAGTCAGTAAATCTCCATTAATAATATTTGAAAAAAAAAGAAGTCTTAAATATGTTAAATCAATATTAAGTTTCATTATCTGATATAAAAATACTTCCACAGATTAAAGAAAAATATGAATCACTCCAGACAAAGTGAATGTTGTATGTACTGGGATATCTTAACATATGGCCACTGGTCCGGGGCCCCAGGAGTATTGGGGCCCATGGTGTTTCTGATGCCTATGTATATTTCTGTTTTGCTATCAAAACAGAGGTCCCAGCACACTACTTTGTTCAAGGGTCTATGATGCTTTTAAAACAGCCCTGTGTATGTATGCCTGCTTTAGTTTATACTCTGTGCAACATGCATGCATATAGAAGAAATTCCAGAGTTGAGCAAGTCCTAATGGCTTAGGAGGAACAAGACTAGATACATTAAGTAAATCAAATAAGGCACTACTTATTTAAAAGTTATTCATGAACTGTAATCCAGAAGATGCTTGTGCATAGTCTGTTTTGTCCAGACTCTCAAAAATGTTTCTAAATCAAACACTTATTAGTGCTGTTGATCACATTTCCAGGCAGAGAGCAGATGTAACTCTCCAAGGGTCTTTAAATAGCATCATATTGAATGAACAGTAAGTGCTAATGAGCCAAGTGGTCATCTCTCATTCAATTTTTACCTCTTTTTAAGTTTCTCTTTAATGTCTTCAGTCTTACCAATATATTACCCTAATTTAGGAGACAGCTTGAGTTATTATCTGGAAAATCAGTTCTTTTCTCACAGTAATAATAGCATATAGATAAAGTCATTTCACACCATACCACAGAATGTCATTTGTGTGAAATGTATACTTCTGTTAACTGCATTTTCTCATAACTACGTTCTATGTTCGATTATAAACCATTTAGGTCTTCCTTGCTACAGTGATGTTACAAGGACAACTGGACTGCTATGTTCACAGCTGTCTAACCTCCTGCTGCTTTGTGTCCACTTTCTTGCTCTTTAGGCCACTTTATGCTATGTCATTCACAGTTAAAAACACATAGTAATTATTTCTGCATATTTTATCATAAATATCTTGTAGTGAGAAATCAGAAGAGTTTAAAGTGCTGTACCCCTCATCAATATATGTTTAAAAATGATCAAATTGAGAGTTAAAAAAAATATTGGCTCTTCATTTGTTGAAATAACACAATTAGTGTGAAAATTATCATAAAGGCAAATAATTATAATTAAGATTGTCGTACATATAGTAGTTTACTATGGTTTAATTCTTACAACATATTTGTCATATGCCACACTGTACCAATAATGCTATAGGTCACTTATGGTGGAGAAAAAATGTTGAAGGTTTTGTCCCCCAATGATTTCATAGTCTACAGATAACAAACACCAACTTCCAATTCATTACAGCACTAAAAATCACTTTCCACACTATTATCATCCAAGACACTTTAAGAGAGTGGCTGCAGACAAATAATTGGGCGTTTTTCTCATTGTCACATGTGTATTTAAAGTCTGAAATGACTCATATTAAAATAAGCTAAGTGCTGAAAAGCAGACAGTGAAAAAGAGCAAAGATGGAGAGGCAGCAGGACCGTATTTATATTACCTCTGCTATTTTCCAAAAAATCTTTGAGTAATTAGACTGTCCATTCTACCAGTACAATGTCTTTTAGACATACTGTGTGTTTGCACTATATAGCATTAGCAGTCCACACATGCAGTACCTGAATCCACAGGAACTTGAACAACTCTACTTGGGATGTCAGTCTATCACATTCACAGGCAGAGGCGTATTCATACAGAGATGACTTTGGCTACCAATAAACTTAACACACCCTTTTTGAAGACAGAGAAAACTGGAATGTCACACACAACAGGACATCTTAAGTGTCCTATCAGGCAAATTTTGCAAGATGGCAGAGATTAAAGGAAGCTTTTCTTTGAGGACAAAACAGGAAAATTGCTGTTGTCATTAGCGAGAGTCAATATATTAAGCCAGAGGAACGATTACCAAAATTTGAGCAAAATTAAAAATTAAGTTAAAACAAAAATATTTCCCTGAACTGTTTGTTTGCTTCTATGCTCAAGCACCAGTCTCTTGCAAAGCCATTAATTCATTCATTTTCCACTGCTAATCCAAAAACAGGTTGCAGGGGCAACAGTCTTAGTAGGTGAGACCCATACATCCTTTTCCCCAGCCACACTTGCCAGCTCATACTGTGGGATCCCAAGGTGTTCCCATCTGAGAGATATAATCCTCCCACAGATCCCTGGGCCTTCCCTGTGGTCTGCTCCCAGCTGGTTGTGCCTAAAAAACTTCCATAGAGTGATGTCCAGGAGGCATCCATATCAGATGCCCAAACCACCTTATTTGGCTCCTCTCGATACAGAGATTCAGGAACCTCTTGCAAAGTCTTCTGTTTAAATGCTCAGTGTTTGAAGGTTGTAAAATGTGTGCAACCAATGATATTAAGGGCCACATGATGTGCAATACATGCTGAGCAGTCATGTAGCATCATTGAGAGTTAAACACTCTAAAATGGCAGTGTTCATAGTGCACCATTTTCAGACAATAATAATAAAAGTAGATTTTCTTTATACAGCACCTTACCCAAGCTCATTAGCAGTAACCACAGAAAAAGTAAATGAACAAATGGCAATGGTAATGCAATGAAATTATCAATAAACTATTAAAGGAACACTCAGCTCAAAAATTATATTTTTTATGTGCTTGTTAACCCATGCTGTCTGTAGTGTTGGTGAAGAAAAAATCTGAATCTCAATTTTTTACAGAGAGCAAAGATATTAGACTGTAATGGGAACCAGCAAATAATATTAAAACATACATGAAAAAGATCAAAGTTTATTTATGTCACATAACCCATATGTCAAATATAAAGTTGTATACTTGCAACATTCCAAACATATATATTTTTGCTAAAATATTGTTAAATGAACCACTTCTGGAAAATCCTTTTGTGAATGGCTGGGAAGTGCATTCAACGGGATTGAGCTTTTGAATTGAACACCCGCTTCTCAACTCATTCATTGGTTGTTAAGCCACAATGCCATATTTCTGGGCTTTCAGTGGAAGTTTGTGAAAATGCACCATTGAATTGACTTTCTGAACATTTACACTTAAGTCATGTACTTGTACTTCAAACAGAAGAGTGCTTTTTGGTACTATGGGGAGTGTGACATTTGTTAATAGCTTCTTCAGTTTATTCAAAGTCCTTAGTAGTATGTTTTTATTTATAAGATTACATTACAGAGTTTCTTTATAAATTATTGGTAGTATTTGATAAGACACACAAAGCATTAGACCTGTTTGATGAAATGTACAATTGTCCAGTTCTTTACTGCTTGTACTTTGGTTAAATTCATTCTAAAGGTCAGTATGTGATAAAACTAAAAATTGAAAGAATTTTACACTTACAATTTTGCATGTAATTGGTGGTTCCTTTACCATGATAAGATTTTGCTAATGTGTTCAATATATAGTGAGATTTGACAAACAGATTAGTGTATCGATGTCAAAACAAATTCCTGAATACATTACAAAATGTTATTTTATGAATCAGTAAGAAATGGCAGGAGCTTTTGGTAATTCATAAGGTATAACAATGGATTCAAAGTTTTCTGGTGCCATGTTTAATAACGTTTCCCATTCATCATTTTCTTCAATGCAAATCAAATTACAAGAATTTCACTGATCTAACATCATAACCAAAGATGAGTTTTTAATCAACACTAAAAATAAAAATTCAACCATTTTATTTGTAATGTTGAATTTGTGAATTCCTACATAATTCAGTATATTTCATTTAAACAAACTTTTAAAAGCAATTTTGTAACAATCTACTTTTAAAATATTGCTTGTCAGAGAATCACACTGCTTGCACAATTTGCTATTGTAAGATTTATACAGTATCTGCATCATTAGCTGCTTTAAAAACTATTCCAATTAATTCAAATTTAAATAACACAAACTCCTGTTGCTTTCATTTTCCAGATCTCTCCCTCCTTTTTTTACATTTGTCCCAACTTTAAAGCCTCATGTGTGAAATTAAACTTGTCTGTTTTAAATAATTCTATTATTTCAAAACCCCTGTATAACAGTGCTTGTTGTGCTATGTTCAAGATTTTTTACATAAATGATCAGACTTTGTTACAACTTATGCCTGCGTATTAATCCAGAATTAGAACATTTATTGGACTGTTGCTAACTGCAGACAATTAATTTACAAATGTGACGCACCATTAAATTCACCAATGTACGAGGGGTGTTCAAATATAAACAGAAATTTATGAGCTAAACAGTTATTTATTGAATACAATGAAATCACTTACACACTGTTTTTCTGTGTATTCTCCTGCCACTGCAATACACTTGTTCCAGTGCTCAGGAAGCTTCTTAATCCCAGAAGAGTAGAAGTCATTTGACTGCATGTTGACCCATTCTTGCATACATAGCATCAATAACCTCCTCATTCAATTTGAATTTCTTCCCTCCTAAAAATTCCTTAAGTGGACCGAAGAGATAATAGTACCTCTCTGAACAACTTGCACCAATCATACACTCTAGCCTGAGAGGGACACTTACTCCCAAACTGATTTTTAAGTCTTGAATAAATCTGAGAAGGAATGACTCCTTCAATTGTCAAAAACATAATAATAATTAACTGCGCAACACTACTATTTAAACTTATGATGTATGCTTTCATGACACAAATTTAGTATTTACATATTAATACTCAGCAATGAAGTATGCTGTTTTCCCATATTGCTAACTGCATGCCTGCAATCATGTGTTTCTGTTACTGTAGTATATGTCATATAGTGCTCTGTGCTTCAAAGCCCTGAAACACTAAATACATTTTAGTTTGGTATTAACAATGGGGCAGCTAATTTTATCACCAGTGTAGACAAGCCATTCCATTTGAATCTTGACATTTGAAATTGTTGTTAGCAGTGTCAGTCCACCCATAACCCATAGTCTCAAGAGACCAGAGAAAATACACATATGGGACAACCTGTTAAAAAGCATGTAGTGAACAGCAGCAAAATCCTTCACTTATGGCGCTTTTCCACTGCATAGTACGGCACAGCACGGTTCAGTACAGCTCACCTTGGTTCGGCTCAGTTCGGCTCGGTTTGCGTTTCGACTGCAGTTTAGTACCGCTTTAGAGTGGGCGGGATTATTCACGTGTCGTTATAGTTGCGCCGCCTCTACTGCCGTGACATTTTTTTTAACTTGTCCCTACACTGTTTGTAAGTCCGATGGTAGCCGTGTGCGCCCAAGAGCTTAGCGACCTCCTGAAAAACTTTTTCATTCCACGTCGCCCCATCCAGCTCTCGCTGGATCCGCTCCTCGGCTACCAACGAGAGGAACGTCTGTACTTCCTCAATAGACCACGAAACAGCCATTTTTGGTTAAAACAAAAATGGTGCGTCCGAACCTTCGCTGGCTGTGCTAAAAATCTAGCGGGTCTGTTGTGTCTTGTGTCGCAAGTTCAGTGACGCAGTAATGACGATTTTCCCCGGCCAATCAGTGACCAGCAGAGTTTACACGTCACGTTTTGGTAACGGTTCGGCGCGCTTGGAACCTCGGCTGAGGTGGTACTAAAAAAAGGACCAGGTACCAGGTACTGTTCCCAGTGGAAAACCCCCCAAAAGTGAGCTGAACTGAACCGTGTCATGCCGTACTATGCAGTGGAAAAGCGCCTTTGAAAGGCTACACCCACAGAGCTTCTTCCTAAAACACCTACCTTCAAATTCTAAAGTTTGTGCGTTTTATTCCGCCACCAGGGTTTCAGGGAGAGAGCAAAACTTACTGAACAAAAGACTTGACAATAACAGTAAATAAAAAGCTAACATTGCTGTTATCCATTCAGGACCTCAGTAGCACAAGGTAACTGAAGCTTAATAATACATTTTCACATGTAATGAGTACTGCAACAGTGGAAACAGAGAGACAGACAGACACACCTAGAACACTGCAGCTTCTGAACTCCACACCTTTGAGAAATGCCTCTGTCTGCTACGATTATCTTTCTGTCATTTTAACTATTGGATCACTATATTAGATAACAATACTGTAGCAAATAAGAGTTTAGATAAGCATTGTGGTCTACGTGTTAAAACACTGGTTATTTTTTGTGGCATGTTTGCATTTCCAGTTAGACAGTAATGTTAAATTTCTTCAGTTATTCATTTAGACAGGCAGGCTCATGTTTACCATTCGTTCATTGATGCCTTCGAATGCCAGTGTATAATCTGAGGCTACAGGAAAGTTTTTCCTTTGCATCAGGCTCTGTTTATTTTTAAAACATGAAATATCCTCTTTCCACTTGCAATACGCATTTACACAATATGTATTTTTTTAGGAGACTTTTAGACTGTACACTTTTAATCGTAATCAGAAGCTTACTCTCTGTTGGACTAGGTTAATGAGAGAACCTCTAATCTTTGCAATTCAAAATCCTCACCCCTACTTTGAGCACCACCTTTACAGAGCGTTGGATTGATTTAGAAATGTGACAGTGAGATGACTAATTGTTCCAACCCAGTTTTAAGGAACATTCACATGGTTATCTCCAGAGGTATCAGTGAGACTACAGTACATATCCCACAGTCATTTATGCATAATTGTGAATGCAGGAGAGGTGTCCCCCCGCAACACTGACCTGTATGCTGGTTAGAAAATGGATGGATGCAAATCTGTAGAAGTACTCATGACAATCAGAGAATGAATGTGAAGCAACCGTTCCTTTACCCGGACTGTGTAGGACACTGCGAAAAAGCAATTACGTTTGCCATCTCTTGATCTCCTCGAACAAATATATGACAATACAAATTAAACAACTACATCTGATTGGTCACATTAATTATCTTTCTAAGTCAGCACAAATCTGTTTGTGAACTAATTACGTAATGAGATAAATTATGAGAGCCTAGGTGTGTGTGTTTTGGCTTTTTTTTTTTTAATAAGTACAATTCCCACAATCGTGCGCTGAAATTCTCCTGCCTCAAACTCAAAGTACTTACGGAAATTATTTCTGTTGTTATTCTTTTTGACATGTGTTAATGAGGGCTGTATCACAACCATTGTGAGTCATTTTTATATGCAGTTTTTACTAACATTTTTCTAATGTATTATGCAAAGTAATCTATATGCTTACAGTTAAGCATTAGTGCAGTTCCTGCTTTCACATGAAATTAATGATACTGTAAAAAAGCTAGTACTGTTACACTTTCAGGATTTTGTTATCGACATGGTGCCAAAGTATTAGTTCTTGTGACATACCTTATCTAAGGACAGTGGCAAATGAAAAGCAGTGACTAGTTGTTTTTCTTTACTTTTTGTATTTTCAAAATGCGGAACAGGCCTCAAGTTCCCTTATTGTCCAGTTTATTTTTGGTTTGTGTTGTCTTACTCATGGATAGTCAAGAATGACTCTTAGGGACAGGGACATTGATAATCAAGAATCATATTTTTTTGGTGCATAAAACCAATAACTAGATTAATTGGAGGGATGACATATTTAATAAAACACGTAATACTAGGCCACCATCAATTGCTTGAATTTTGATTTTATACAAGGAAGAAACCAATACCAGATGGAAAGTCAAGCAGTTTTATTATCTCTGTTTTACCTAATAACTTTAGGCTGGATTTTTTTTTTCTTTGCATTATTAAAATTTGTTATTGTCAACTTTGACTAATTTAGTTTTAATGCTTGTTCTTGAGAAAACAAAGTCAAAGTATATTGTGAAGATCTTGGGCATTTGAAATTGTAAGTCAACAAAAGAACTGATCATTCTCAGCTGTGGTTGAGACTACAAAAGCATGATGTTGGATTTTACTGGCAACAAGAGTCAGTACCAAAAAAACTATTAAGAAACTGGGCTTGACACAGCTGTCAGGTTTGGCTGAAACTTGGGTTTAGAAAGTGGATTGATCAACAGATAGTATCCCAAGTGCTTGACATAAAAATTTACACTGCTTCCCACTTCCAGCAAAACACTTTTATGTAGTTAGTATTACCCTCTGGGAGCACCTGTTCTTTAACTCAGCAAAGAAGGGAACCCTGAAGTAACCACAATGGTCCATTGGGATAGAAGAATACACAAAACTAGGTTTATGAAAATTATAGAATGGATAGGATCCATAGGATCTGTATCTAGACAGATTAAAGTTAAAGATTGAATGGATTAAAAACACAAAACTAATATTAAATGAAAGGGAATCAAAATAAAAATAAACTGCTGTACGTCACGGAACAGTATATGCGGTACAGTACACTACATGTAATAATGTTTTCTGAAAAGTGAAAATCTTTCCAAGATAAACAATCACTTTCAATTGCTTTAAATGTAATAATGATAAAAAGGTGAACTAATTCTCAATGTGGACAATCAATATTTAAATGCAGTCTAATAGACAATTCAAAAGGATGTATCAGGCTGCACGTGCCACACAGGCAAAGGCAGTTCATTCATAAATGTGCTTATTCAGCATTGCTGGATGAGACCTAAACCACACAGTCAATGACAATAACAGCCAAGTACTCACAAGAAGTGAACAGATGCACTCTTATAGAACAGTGACACACTTCAGCTGTTCCAGACTTCTGAATCAACAAGGGCCATCGGATTCCAGGAATACTCATGAAAGCCCCATCCAGAGTGCTGAATGTCAGCCAGACATCTTTTATCTGACACATTATTTTTGGGGTTTAATTCTAGCCAAAAGAAGGAGCAAATTACTATAAAATAGAAGTCAAAATATGTTAACGCTGTTAAATTTAATTTGTACAAAATTATTTTGGTAGTCTATATTTTGTTTATTTAATACATCCTATAAATAATTATCCCAACATAAATTATACAAATGGCCTTGGTAACCAATATGTCATTTAATGTAGCTCCACTGTATATCTAGAAAGCCATTTTTTGACTTGTTCCATTGTTGGAAGTCAGACAACTTTGTTATCTCTGGTTTACTCAATATGTTTAGGTGGGATTATTATTATTTGATTTGCATTAATGACTTGTCAATGTAAACTTTGACTTGTTTAGTTGTAACATTTGTATTTAAAAAAACAAAGTTAAATATTACATACTACGCATTTTTAAATTAAACAGTATTGATTAATTAATAATATATACTACTTGCTTCATTTGAAATGTAAAAAGAATATGTTCACCCCCTCCTCCCAGTTAACTAAAGACCACATAAACAAGAAAAAAAGGGATTTTTGTTTTATATGAGGGGAAAGCCAGACAAAGCCAGCTGTTGTGTGCATATTTATGAAATCCAGGATATGTGCAGAAGCCAAGTTTTAGATGTGAATTACCATGGCAAACTGCATTCCCTTATATAAATGTTCCCTTGGGTTTGCTGTCATTCCTACTTTTTAAGTCAGGTGACACCGCTGCTTTTAAAAAGAAATGTTGCTTAAGTGCAAACAGTATTTGACAAATGACTTAAGGATTACTAAGGTGGCATGTGTGAATTGACAATATCACTGCTTTTTGGAAGCATTGTTACATGAAACACCTAGCATAATAGCAGCTTTTAAATTTTTAAAAGGCTTTTGTTTAAACTACAAAAATGAGGATTACTGGGAAACAATAAATTGCAAAGGTAATAAGAGGTAGGAATAGGGGGTTAATTTCAGTTAATGGGCTCCATAACACCCCTGAAGGACCTGAACTGGATTAAACTTGAAAATGCATATATAGACAGTTTCCACAAAGGCAACACACTGAAGAGGACTTCACATTTTTTACAGCTGCAGATAAAGTCAGAAGCTGGATGAAGCATTGCAGAACTAAACCTGAATGGAAACATGCATGATACAGGCGCTGGCACAGTGTTCATAAAATGAAAATTACAAACCTAGCAAACAGATGGAAAATGACTCTTGCAGGGATTCACAGTGTTTGGACTTGTGACACACTCTGAAAACTGATATGCTGCATTTATACTTTGGTGGTTGGAACTCAACAAACCACAAATGAGAAGAAACAGACAGTGAAATTAAATTGAACAACAGTGGAGCCATTACTCCATTAAATATAATGTTTTATGTTTAAGAGTTAGCGTTCTTCAGGACTATCAGGAGCTATCCTTATTCTGCTCAAACATATTCTTAAAATGTCAAACTTGGAGATGGAAGAAAAAAGTACAGCCTCAGTTGTTAACTCAGAAAAGTCTTTTCAATATGAAGAACAAACATGCTTTTTTACACATAAATGTAGCTTGTCACCAGTTAAAAATCACTCAGTTGTTTGCCTCAGTCCTTACCCTTGGTCTTCTTGTCACAATATCTGCATGGGCAGGCAATGCTATGATACATGGGGGCTCAAAACAGGCCAGAAACAGGGTGCTGAGAATTTTTTGATGAGTTGTAACAGTAATACAGATAAATGTGTGTTCATCATCTTTTTAAGGCAATCCATACGTGCAACCTTTGGTGACAGTCATGAGCAAAATGGGCATGCAAATCTAATTATTTTCACACCTATGTGTACAGATCTGCAACATTGCTTTGCTTGAAAATTAGACCACTGCTTCTGGATGCAACCATTATAATCAATGATGATATAATTTGTATCATCAAAATACTATTCAGTAAAGATATCTCATTTCTTTTTACTATTTCTTTGTCATGTGTATCAAAGGATAAACAGATGTGGTGAAGCAAATAAAAACATTTATTATAAAAATAAGATGGATTAGCAAGGATTTTGGGAAACATTTTGAGAATAACATGGTGACTCAGTGGTCAATGCTGCCTCCTCATGCCTCTGTGAGCAAAGTCTCAGTCCCAGTTAGGTTACTGTCTGTGCCTTCATATGTATTTTTGCTGCTGCTTTTAAGATGTGCAATGAATTGACGTCCACTTCAAGGTTTAGTATAAGTTTGTGACAGCTGCTGATCAGATAGGATACGTTCTGGCTTCTGAAAAAGGCTGGAATAGACAGAAGTGGCTCAGAAACTGAATAAATGACTATTAGTGAAAATTTGTATTTAAAAATTACCATAATTTAAATAGAGCTGGCAAAATGCCAAGCACTGTTACCACACACATCCAAAGTCATTGGTTTAAATCCTATCCTATTGACACTGTCCAGATGGGTTTACATTCTTGTAATACATGAAATGTGCACAAGCAATTAAAAAAACAAACATAAACGTAGATTACACTGTAAAACTTCTTCCATACAAGCCAAGGAATCTCATGCATAAACTCTATTATAGTGAATTTATGAAAGCTGTTCAAGTATATGTGTGGTGTAGAGGAGTGTGATATAACCAGTAAAGGCAGAACAAGGAATAAATCACAGCTTCTTCAAGGCAGTGGCAAAGCGCTGGGCTTGAAACCCAAAGGTTATTAGTTCAGTATGACTAATTCAGTCATGTTCAGTATGTGACCATTAGTAAGTCACTAAACACTCTCCCTGTACTGCAAAAGCACAATATATATATAAAAAATATATAGGAATATATATATATATATATAAATAATTATACTATACCTTTGTAATTGTAAAGCTTCTTGAGATAGTATTGACCAAAAGAATCTTCTTATATAATACGCTACCATGGCTGTCTCTGTCCAGGATTTTAAATCACCTTTAGCTCGCAAACCGTTTGCACTACTGCCTTGAAATTTGGTACGCATATACTACATGATGTCTTCTATCCGTTTTCAGGGTGATGATTGACCTCCAAGGTCAATTCCTCTTTTTAGTTTTACTTTATTGTAGAATCAACTCTTGGCAGCAGCTAGCACAGCAGCCAAGCGACGCATGCGTATGGGCGCCATTCTCATTCCCTACCACCTTCGCCGTCACTTCCCCTACCTCTTCATATCTTAAATCATTCTTTAAGCAGATTGAAGACTTAAGTGCCAGCTTAAGTGAAAAATTAAGGAAAACAAACTAAGTAACTGCAACACAAACACTGACTTAATCAGTTTTAACGTGAAAAGATGCAGATGAAAGAAGAGAAGAAGCAGACCGCTAGGGTGGAGAAAAAAAGAGCTGCTCGGGAAGCAGCAAGTGTATCAACCTCTGAGCAAACAAATGCTAAACCTACAGAGAAAGAGGATGAAAACTATGAATGCTCAAGTCAAGTGTATTCACTGCACATTATCGTGCAGTGCGCCGTTACTGGTGTGTTATATTTTATATAAACATTCCTCATTTGTGGTTTCAACAATGATCCCATCATCATCTCTTGGTCATCATGAGGTCACACTTGACTGCACTCTGAACTGTAAGTCTGATAATTTGTCAAATCTTTGCTCTTCACAAAGGTATACAGATACAGTGGGATGCAAAAGTTTGGGCAACCTTGTTAATAGTCATTATTTTCCTGTATAAATCGTTGGTTGTTACGATAAAAAATGTCAGTTAAATATATCATATAGGAGACACACACAGTGATATTTGAGAAGTGAAATGAAGTTTATTGGATTTACAGAAAGTGTGCAGTAATTGTTCAAACAAAATCAGGTAGGTGCATAAATTTGGGCACCACAAAAAAGAAATGAAATCAATATTTAGTAGATCCGCCTTTTGCAGAAATTACAGCCTCTAAACGCTTCCTGTAGGTTCCAATGAGAGTCTGGATTGTGGTTGAAGGTATTTTGGACCATTCCTCTTTACAAAACATCTCTAGTTCATTCAGATTTTATGGCTTCCAAGCATGGACAGCTCTCTTTAACTCACACCACAGATTTTCAATTATATTCAGGTCTGGGGATTGAGATGGCCATTCCAGAACGTTGTACTTGTTCCTCTGCATGAATGCCTTAGTGGATTTTGAGCAGTGTTTCGGGTCGTTGTCTTGTTGAAAGATCCAGCCCCGGCGCAGCTTCAGCTTTGTCACTGATTCCTGGACATTGGTCTCCAGAATCTGCTGATACTGAGTGGAATCCATGCGTCCCTCAACTTTGACAAGATTCCCAGTCCCTGCACTGGCCACACAGCCCCACAAAATGATGGAACCACCACCATATTTTACTGTAGGTAGCAGGTGTTTTTCTTGGAATGCTGTGTTCTTTTTCCTCCATGCATAATGCCCCTTGTTATGCCCAAATAACTCAATTTTAGTTTCATCAGTCCACAGCAACTTATTCCAAAATGAAGCTGGCTTGTCCAAATGTGCTTGAGCATACCTCAAGCGGCTCTGTTTGTTCTGTGGGCGGAGAAAAGGCTTCCTCTGCATCACTCTCGCATACAGCATCTCCTTGTGTAAAGTGCGCCGAATGGTTGAACGATGCACAGTGACTCCATCTGCTGCAAGATGATGTTGTAGGTCTTTGGTGCAGGTCTGTGGGTTGACTCTGACTGTTCTCACCATTCGTCGCTTCTGTCTATCCGAAATCTTTCTTGGTCTGCCACTTCGAGCCTTAACTTGAACTGAGCCTGTGGTCTTCCATTTCCTCAATATGTTCCTAACTGTGGAAACAGACAGCTTAATTCTCTGGGACAGCTTTCTGTATCCTTCCCCTAAACCATGATGGTGAACAATCTTTGTCTTCAGGTCATTTGAGAGTTGTTTTGTGACACCCATGTTGCTACTCTTCAAAGAAAATTAAAGGAGGAGGGAAACTTACAAGTGACCCCCTTAAATACTCTTTCTCATTATAGGATTCTCCTGTGTATGTAGGTCAGGGGTCACTGAGCTTACCAAGCCAATTTGAGTTCCAATAATTAGTTCTAAAAGTTTTGGAATCAATAAAATGACAACGGTGCCCAAATTTATGCACCTGCCTGATTTTGTTTGAACAATTATTACACACTTTCTGTAAATCCAATAAACTTCATTTCACTTCTCAAATATCACTGTGTGTGTCTCCTATATGATATATTTAACTGACATTTTTTATCGTAACAACCAACAATTTATACAGGAAAATAATGACTATTAACAAGGTCGCCCAAACTTTTGCATCCCACTGTAATATGCACAAAAAGTCCAGTCTACTCCAGCTCAACATGTAGCCAACATGACATTCATCAGGATAAGTAGAGAGAAAATTATGTATTTATAAAAAACATGTTCAAAATGTTACTATCAGAGACTAGACCAAATTCAACAGAAAATTTCTGAAATAGTGGTTCTTCTACACTCGGTCCCCTTCTAATGTACCTAATGTTGAATTATCCTCAGACTGCTGCGACTGTCTTACAAAGCTGTCAATTCTAACACACAGGAGTACTTGTCATATGCTGTTTGCCCCTTTAACAACTTGCCAGACACTTGAGATCCTATCATACTAGTTTTCTCATGACTCCAAAGCTTCTTTAAGCAGCACGCAGGAAACATGTTAAAGCACCAACACGGGGTGAAGCCTGTCTGGATTTAGTATTTTGCAATAATCAAGATAGAATTGAGGGTGTAGAGGTGATTGAACAACTAGGATCAAGTGACCATAATATAATACAATTCTCAGTATTTTGTAAGAGTGCAGATGCAAAGACTAAAATTGTTAAGTTGAACTTTGGTAGGGCTATTTTTGAGCAGATGCGACAATGTCTAGTAGGATACACTGGGATAAGCTTTTAAGTGTGGAGACAGTCGAGGAGCAGTGGAACACGTTTAAAAATGTTTTACATATAATGCAGGACAGATACATACTTAAATTTGGAATTAATAGGAAATTAAAAAAAACTCCACGGTAGATTAATAAAGATTTAAAAAAGAAGTTGCAAAAGAAAAAACTGCTTTATAAGGCATATAAGACTAATGACTGCAAAATGAATCGTTGAGCATATGAGAACATGAGGGCAACCATTAAGAAGGATATCAGGGAGGCTAAAAGACAGTTGGAGAGGAATATAGCAGATAAGGCAAAAGACCCTAAGAGATTCTTTCAGTATTTTAGTAGTAAAAGAACAGTCAATGAGGAGGTCAAGTGCATCAGAAATTGTAAAGGGGAATTAAAAGATACAGACAGTGAAATAGCAGATGCCCTAAACTTACATTTTTCTGAGGTATTTACAAGTGAGCAAGTCGATAACCTCCCAGAGGTAAACGTGACTACTAACGAGGTACTGAGGGATTTGGAAATTGTAGAGGGAGAAGTGCTGCTCAGATTATATAAGCTGAAATCAAACCAATCACCAGGGGCCTCATGTATAACGCCGTGCGTAGAACTCGCACTATAACATGGCGTAAGCACAAAAGCCGAAATGTGCTTACGCACAGAAAAATCCAGATGCAGGAATCTGTGCGTACTCCAACTTCCACGTTCTTCCGCTACATAAATCCCGATCAGCGTGAAAAGTAACGCTCGTGCACGCGCTTTATGTAACGCCCCAACTCCTCCCAGAATTACACCACTTTGAATATGCAAATGAATATAAATCGCCCTTAAGCTCAGTATTCTGTGAAAAGACAATGAGAAAAGCACAGGAGAAAATATAAGAATTTCAGCGAATACCAAGTGGAGGCAAAGGAAAAACATACTATTTGTTCAAATAAACCGTGGTATAATCAACAAAAGGAAGTTGATCGAGTGACATAGGGTGTTGGAGAAACTTGAAAGCTCACATTCACAAAATCGCAGTGTGCCGGAAATAAAAAAAGAAGTCACATATCAAAGTCGCCGTGAAAAGGTGAGTTGTAGCCCACTGTCTGAGTGTCATAGGAAAGCTTATTAGGGTACAGAGAAAAAAAGGCACACAGTGGGGAATAAGCACGAAATGTCAACTTCAATCTCGACATTTCCACTTTAATCACGTAGTTTATTTTGTCATTAAAGTAGAACATCATAAACTTCATCCTGAAATCGTTTAATTAACCAGTTTCACAAATCACATCGTAATTAAAGTAGCACGTTAAATGCTTTGTTTTGTATTTGATCTTCTATGAGCTCTATGTGTGTGTATTGCTACAGTGGTGTGAAAAACTATTTGCCCCCTTCCTGATTTCTTATTCTTTTGCATGTTTGTCACAAAAAATGTTTCTGATCATCAAACACATGTAACCATTAGTCAAATATAACACAAGTAAACACAAAATGCAGTTTTTAAATGATAGTTTTTATTATTTAGGGAGAAAAAAAATCCAAACCTACATGGCCCTGTGTGAAAAAGTAATTGCCCCCTTGTTAAAAAATAACCTAACTGTGGTGTATCACACTTGAGTTCAATTTCCGTAGCCACCCCCAGGCCTGATTACTGCCACACCTGTTTCAATCAAGAAATCACTTAAATAGGAGCTGCCTGACACAGAGAAGTAGACCAAAAGCATCTCAAAAGCTAGACATCATGCCAAGATCCAAAGAAATTCAGGAACAA
>JANRMT010062822.1:15108260-15144897 GCA_026402145.1 Polypterus bichir lapradei
CATTTTGTGTGACAAACATGCAAAAGAATAAGAAATCAGGAAGGGGGCAAATAGTTTTTCACACCACTGTATGTTCTTTACCCCATGTTTTTAGTACTGGCCAAGAAAAATTTTTAGTCATACGTTTTCATGCAGAATGAAAGAAAAAACACTTATGGTATAATGGAATCTAACAGCAACCTGTTCTATATAATATAATAGCAAACGATGTGAAAAACATCAATGGAAAAAAGAAAAAATATATGTATATTTTATATATCAGTCTCAAACACTAATTTACTTCTATGTTTGATATAAACTTCAAAATAACTTTAGAAAATTTTCTGTTTCCAAAATAACTTTAAAAAATGTTCTATTTTCAAATTAAACACTTATAGATAATTAAGAGTAAAAATAGTTTCTTTCCTTTTTACTGTATGGCACGGATGTGAGGATCACCTTCCAGGCTCGTCAAGGATAAGTACTCCCACGCCAGGACAGAAGGGGCACTGTTACTAACAGTATTACCTCTTTTCTCATCAACAGCATTAAGAAGCTGCCTCTCATAAAGACAAATGACTCCGCCCCTTCCATTTGAAGTCCTATAAAAGATGGCTGCCCTCAGAATATGGGGTTGCTTTTGGACCAGAGCCAACCATTATGATGGTGCTCCCTTTTTCAGACCTGCTGTAGTGAGCCATTTGAACCTGCTAGATGGTAACTATTGCCCTTTTTATTTTGTGTTGTTTTGTGCCACTATGCACCTGTTGTCTTCTGAGCTGAGACCAATGAATAAAATGTGATAAGCCAGCTGGCACTCCAAGGATTTTTAGACTTTCTCATGTATTCACTCAACCACAAATAGTTACATGTATTAAAAAAATACCAGTGTAATATATCCTGAACACAGTCTGTTTTTCCATTACATGATCACAGAGAGCTGGAGGTAATTTCTGCAGCACTGGGCACAAAGGAAATAACTAACTTAATATGCAAAACTTTAAGGAGATGGATTAAACAAGTATTATTTGAGAGGATGTATAACTTCTACAAACACACCAATCAGTCAGTGAGGTGAACCCGAGTCCTAGACGTTATGAGCTGCCATTGCTAATAGCTACATCACCATATGTTGTATGTTAATACAATTATTCAATTTTCTCCCTACAGCACCATACCTCTCCTCCTCAGCTAGTGTAACTATTCATTGATCTAAATTCACAGAACCCATACCAATAATGTGCATGTCTGTATGCTTTACATTGATTACTGACTCCAACATGTCCATCCAGTATACAGACATGTTTTGATGTGAGCCGATTCTTTCATCAGTTATTACCCATCCAAGGATCTCATCCTTTGCTAAGCTGACAGCATGATAAAATAAATTACACAGCAATATTTACCCAAATAAGTGAAAAGGAAATAGATAAAAAGAGAACAGTGTGCTAGGTCCCATACACCATTCCACCCCCTTTTAAATTCTCCACACACCGCTGCATTTTCATGACCTCATCTGTCATGGCACTCATAAGCACTCAGCTGATATACTGTCTGCAGGGTAGAATGATACATCTTCTAACTAGAATACAGGCTTGAGCTAGCAAGCATAACCTCAAACAGCATTTCCTGCCTACTGTCAATGACGACTAAGACAAAGCACTGGGAATTAAACAGCACTGAAGACCTCAAGTCCTTTTCTAGTGAAGAACATTCAATTACAATTTGAACTACCACATCATGCCAGAAAGCAATAATGTCCATTTATTTTAACAAATTAAAGTTTATATGAATCTGCTGCAGATTCTTTTTCAACTACTAAACTTAAATGCTTAATTTACCAGCAAGCATGTTTGAATTAATACAGTATTTTCTTCACACACTAACTGTATTAAAACCTGCATTTTTATGAAAAAAAAAAATAAAGTTGCAATTTTATTGCCACATTGAGTATTATTTAACAGTGATGGGTGTTTTATTGACTGATCTTTTGTACCTTTAACTTGACCAAAATTTTAATCTTTATACAGATTTGTTAACCGTAGCAGCACATCATGATTAAAGAAAATCTGGCTAAAGTTTAATCAAGTCCTGCAATCTTTACTTATTCTTAATGCTCTGTAATACCAGTGTTTTATTTAGCATTGTTCTAGATGTACAGAAGCCCTGCATATTGCATTAATATGACCAGATGGTCCCATTTGCTCTTGTGCAAATCAGCTTTTCTATTTTCTCCTCACACTGATTTGCATATCAGATTTAAAGAGATGTAAATTAATGGATGAGCTTGAAGACAAGAGTCAGATCTTAAGTAAACAACAGCATATTAATAAATTAAGACACCATAGTAGGACAATAGATTCACAGCTACAAAAGAGGTTCCAATCCATATATACAGAGCTTGCACATCTTCTTGTATCTGTGTGGGTTTTCTCTGGGTACTCCAGTTTTTTTCTACATAGCAAAGATGCTAGTTTTACATAGACTGGCAACTCTGAGTGACTCCATTTGGGTAAACTCTCCAATGGAATGTTACTCTATGTAGGGTGTGTTCCAACCAATATTTAAGGAACAGGTTCCAACTCTTTGCATCTCCACAAATTAATTTAATGGATTAAGAAAATGGATAGCTATATGGACGGATAATAATAAACCAAAGATACTCACTATGGATCATAACGCCACATGAATATTATGTTTTGTTCTAGAAGAAAGTGTAAGAATCCTTATAGGATTATTATTATTTGCGCACAGAGTATATTGAAATTCTTATTTGTAAGAACAAATCAACATACAAAATGTTACCACTTTCCAGCATCTATATATATATAATTCACTAAGGGCATGCAAGACAGCGAGCGCAAGCAAGACAGAGAGCCATGGCCACCAACTCTAAGACCATGAGATACGCTCGACAGAGCCCCGCCCGCCAACTCTAACCCTCCTCCCGCGTCATGGGATACACACGACAGAGGCCCGCCTGCCAACTCTAACCCTCCTCCTGCGTCCCCCGTCGCTCTCGAGGCATGTGCATTGCCTGCTCATGTGCCCACATGCAACAAATCACCAAACACAGCCTCAGTCACTTTCATCTGTGCTACAGTCCACATGAGAGAGACACACACACACACAGGCGCGCAAGAGAGAGACACACACACACAGGCGCGTGAGAGAGAGACACACACACACAGGTGCGCGAGAGCGACACACACACACAGGTACGTGAGAGAGACACACACACACAGACGCGAGAGAGAGAGAGAGAGAGAGAGACACATGCAGGCGCACGAGAGAGACACACACACACAGGTGCATGCGTGCATTGTTGCAATGTTATTTTTCTTGGTTGTTTATTAAATTACGGATTTTTCAAATGTTAATTTTTTCCCTGTGCTTAAAACTCATAAAAAAAAAGTGTTTTTAGCGAGCGGTTCGTAGCGCTGTAGCGCGAACTCTTGCAGTGTTAGTTTTCTCTGTTGTTCAAGGTTTTCTCAGTGTTATTCAATGTTTTTACATTTAGTTTACTATTACGCTGTGCATTCTATGGTCTAATTAACTATATTTGTGCTTAAAAACATAAAAAAATATATATTTATATACAGTTCGTACGGTCTGGAACGGGTTAATTGTATTTACATATAATCCTATGGAGGAAATTACGTCGGTTCATGACCAAATCGGTTTACGACCAGAGTTTTGGAACGCATTATGGTCGTGAACCGAGGTTCCACTGTATATATAATTGACCAAGTCACCCGACCATGGGGTACGCACGACAGAGCCCTGACCACCCACTCTAACCCTCCTGCCGCGTCATGGGGAATGCACGACAGAGCCCCGCCTGCCAACTCTCACCCTCCTCCCGCGTCCACCCTCACTCTCGAGGCATGCACACTGCTTACTCATGTGCCCGCCCCCAACACATCACCAAACACATCCTCACTCGCTTTGGTCTGTGCTACAGTCCACATGCAGCTGTGAGCCATGTTGACTGTTCACGTTGATAATGATGCGTGCTACGCCGCGGGTTGGCTAGTTTACTATTATTTCTATTGAAAACCACATACAATACATATTTTTAATTGTACATTTTCACTGCAATTTGCTGACAAAGGATTTTGATTTCATAATATTTTAATCTTAATATTATTTCTGAAGCACTATGGCATGTCTCAATCTTTATGTGCTTCTTAATACAAAATTTGTACAATATAAAAGGTTCACTTTGATGACAGTCTATAATTGTTTTATTTCACTTTATTATAAGTAAACATGTTATGTAGTTATTACCAAGTGTTAATTGTGCAGGTTCTCTCAGAGGACTTTGGTTTACCTACACATTTCATCCATCCATCCATCTATCCATTATCCAACCTGCTATATCCTATCTACAGGGTCACGGGGGTCTGCTGGAGCCAATCCCAGCCAACACAGGGAGCAAGGCAGGAAACAAACCCCGGGCAGGGCGCCAGCCCACCGCAGGGCACATACACACACACATATACACCCAGCCACACACTAGGGACAATTTCGGATCACCAATGCACCTAAACTGCATGTCTTTGGACTGTGGGAGGAAACCGGAGTACCCGGAGGATACCCACACAGACAAGGGGAAAACATACAAACTCCACGCAGGGTGGACCCGGGAAGCGAACTCGGGTCTCCTAACAGCGAGGCAGCAGCGCTACCCACTGCATCACCGTGCCACCCTACACATTTCAAAGATGTGCTATTATGTTGACTAGTGCCTGTAAATTGCGTTGGCTTGTGTGTGCCTGAAACAAATACCAAAATCAAAGTCAAAAGAAACATGCAAAAGTCCTAATTTCAAAAGGTAGATTTCAATACTACCTAACTGCAAAGGTCTTCCTTATCACCAATGAAAAGCTTGCACACCACCGTTTTGATCTAGATAATCTGGGACTTTCCAATTTAAGATATAAGTGACATTTCTCATCCTAAGGAGGTCTCAGGGCTGACATAAACTAGGCGATTTTAGTTTTAATGGTTTTTCAGATTGGCAAAGAATCCTGAGAAAGTTGCTGAAGGTTATACGTTGCTACTCACACAGTATGAGATACATTTTGATACAATTTGAATGGTTTACAGGCCATCAATTGCATTCTGACATGTCAAAAAAATTCAAGTAAGATCAGCTTTAGTTGTGGAGGTGTGAGAGGTCATGCAAGCTAACTCTGTGCTTCAGTTTCCATTGACCCATCAAGAAATGACACTGTGTTTTGTGAGCAGGGCTGTGAAATGTCTGTGAATGCATATGGAGGAGGAAAAATTGATCAAGCTTTAGCAAGAGAACCATTCAGAGTATATTTTTTCTAAGAATATCATGATTGGGTCTTCTAAGGCTGGGCTTAGAACACTTACAAGCAAACTTCATGGCTGTCATGCATTCCCAGAACTCTTCTGACACATCCTCTGAGCACATCGTCAGAAATGAACATGACACATGCACGAGTTGCAGTACCTGCAAAAATTTGGGTAGCGTGCAAATTCAAAAATCGAAGCAATGTTCATGCAAAGTGTAAAATGTCCCAGGTAAAAAAGTGGGGATTTGGCTGTTGCAAGATAACACAGTGTGACGGCAAGCCGCATTGCAGCTCCAGCAGGATCACTGTGTATGCTTCTATGTTTGATGCGGTGAAGCAAATCATCAGACTTAAATGTTGACATACAAAAGTATTTTTGGTGGTTTTCTTCATCCATTTCTCACATAGGCAATACAACCATTGTATATTCCCTATCGTAATAATGAGATACATTTAAAGATCACAGATACCATCTTCTGTTTCGCTGTTGCTTTTTTTTTGTTGCACCTTCGCAGCAGTATCAAAATGTAAAGAATTTACACCTTCAACATCTTCTTTTCCTCAACAACATCGTGAAACTGGACTTGTTTTTTCACCATGATGATGTCACACACTGCCACCTGGTGGAATCCTCTAGATTTACATAAAGTATGTGCATGAGTATAGACAGTACACTGCTTGTGTGGTAGCAACATACTCAAGCATATGTGTTGTGTAGTGCCAAGACGAACTATTGAGGAGCTCTGCACATTACTTTGACAGATTAGCATAAGTAATATTGTCCAGCAGTCATAAGATTAAAGGCTAAGCAAGGTAAATACGGATAGCAAGCTTATTTACATTTAGTCTAATGTAAAAACAGAGATACATAAAACATCACAGTGTTAAACTGCATTGGCAATCCTAGAAATCTCATGTGAGATTGTTCTAAAGGTCTTCACCCTTTCATGTGCCCATAAAATCATATACCTGTAGTGTATGCTTGCAATGGATTTGTTAAGCGGGACAAATGAGTCATTAGGTGTGAGAGAGCATCTGAACTCCCATTCTAAATTGCATAGTGTATGTTCCCCTTAGGCAATTTGCATTCATCTAACTTTACAAAAGGATCCAGTGTACTCAAACCCTGGAAAGGACCTCCAAGGCACATTATACCTGGAAGTCCAGATCTCAAAAAACAATTAATATATTTCTGTACAAATTAAGACAAAAACTCAGAATATTCCTAAAAATAACATTAAAAAATGACTGGAAATCTGCTGATGCATTGGCCAGTCCATATTGCATAAATCTATTTTCATAATGTCTCATAGGACTTTTAAATGCAGTCCTCCTCAGTGTCTTGATTGAGAACAGATCAAACACAAAGAATGATTATTTTATTTAGATCATTGTAATTGACATGAAGTCTGAGGTAACCATTTTCTACACAAACAAAAACCCAGTATCCACAGAACTGTTGGATAGGGCAATAAAGTTATTCTTGAGATTCTCCTTAATATAGTCCTCAATTGCCTGACTTCCTGGTCTTAATGGGGCATAAATCTTTTCTTAGGTAAAGGAGCACAAGACAGTAATTCAATTGCACATATTTTCTAAGGGGAGGGAGTTCTAAAGACACGTGCTTATTAACTAAATTAGTGAAATTTAGTAAATAAATTACAGACTATTGTAAGAGTAAGGCTTGCACAAAAAACATTGCAACATCTGGGGTGTTATTGATTTAACAATTAATAATTTAATAATTAAATTTTAGTGTTTAAAAGATTCCTTTCTCCACTATCCCAATTCACCCGAACACCAGTTCATCCTAAAATTAATCATGATGTCAATAACTCTGAAAAACAAAAAGATGTATTTTCTTGTGAAGATAACCAGCCTGAAACAGTACAGAGGAAAATATTCTAATAGCCCATTCCCATCAAGGCCATCATCTATTGAAAGGACCAAGTGCTTGTATTTTCATGGAACCTTTGGTATTCCTAAACTTATTAACTAGCTACTTAAATCACTTAGGAATAAATAATCATTTGCATTAAGTTTAACTGGAATGACTATAACTAC
This sequence comes from Polypterus bichir lapradei, assembly GCA_026402145.1. Lineage (NCBI taxonomy): Eukaryota > Metazoa > Chordata > Cladistia > Polypteriformes > Polypteridae > Polypterus > Polypterus bichir. The sequence continues at coordinate 15,115,631 of JANRMT010062822.1, forward strand.
TCATAAGGGTTTGACCATGATATGACAGCAACCTTAATATGGGCAAGGGAATTGTAGTCTTCCTGTAATTTAGGATAAGGCAACCATATGCTGGGAACCTTCACAATTAAAACACAATTTCTCCCAAAAGTGCCTGTGTCTTTCTTTAAGGCATATACTTATCTCTCCCAATTCCATCTGTACACAGGTGGCTTTTGGCTCACTGGAATTAAATGAGACTGGTCTGGCTGACCTGCAACCTGTTTTTCTTTCATTAAGTCATGTTTTCCACCTTGACAGCCAGATTTATTACTTCATTTAAAGTATTGCTAATATCACAAATGACCAGTTCATCTTTAATTTCATCAGAGTTAAATTTTCTCAGCCAGCATCAGCAGCAATTGCTTTAAATAAGACAAAAGCAAATAGGCAATTTATGGATACATCTTTTAACAGAAGCTTGTCAAACAAAGGTGACCAGAAATACTTTTTAAAAAGGCCCCCAAACACATACAACATATGGTGAGCATCATACAGGACATAGGCGCAATCCAAGGGATTATCATCAATATTTGCCCAGTCTTCTGATTAAGACACTCCTTCAGTTTCTCTGATCCACAAAGAATGGACAGGAGTGGTGTGTTAAAAGTTTCCTATAGCAGCTACTAGCCTGAAGTGGAGGATTTGTCAAGGAATCTAAACACTGGTAGATGTGGCTAAATTGCATCACAAGTTTCTGGAAGAAAGCCATTATATTGCTAATATGGTGTTTCAGTGATTTAATATTATTTTGAACCTGTTTGATCTCTGTAAACACACTCTTCATTCATCTCCGAGTCAATCCTTTTGAAAAGATCCATGCTTATGTCGTGCCTAAGCTAGAAACTGGTAAGCAACAATAGCAAGGTTGAAATCAGGACCAGGAGAGGAGAGAGAAAATTTGTAGTCAACAAAACTGACAAAAGTCAGAAAGTCAAAATTACATAAAAACAACAATATGGTAATTGCCATTTGAAAACACAGAATAGTAGTGATTGCAATAAACAACAAAACACAAAATGATGACAGAAATTAACAATGACAAAAAATGAATCATGTGGTTAAAAAGAAAATTGTACTAATGGCCACTTTTTGTTCCAATTTATTTTTAAATCAGCTTCCCAAAACAGCATCCCCTAATCAACCTGAAATGATTCTTACCATTGCATAACAGTCTTAAGTATCATATTGGTTCATTACCGGTATATGCAACTGACCTGAGACTTTGTAAAAACTGATATATGGGCATACTTAAGACAGGATTTGATTGTGAACAAACAAGATCTGTAATGTCTGTCATTGGTAAAACTGGACAAGGAGGACAAGAAATAGAAATCTGCTTTCATACTGAGCAGTGTGTTACATCATTATCGTATGAAGAGAAATGAAAGAGGTTGAATTCAAAAACTGGAGTTAACCTGTGATTTTAGTTTGCAGGAAATAAACAATTGAGATAAGAAGTTTAATAAAATACGCATTTACCGTATTTTTTGAACAATAAGACGCACTTTTTTTTCCAAAAAGGGTGGAAATGTCTGTGCGTCTTATGGAGCAAATATTGCGTGATGTGTATTACCTGACAAAAGTCGACATCCAGGGGTAGAGGGCGACAATCAGCTGTTAATGGCAACAAAACTCACTGTTATGTTACAGGCACCCTCTCTGCTTGGAGGAATGTTAGATTCATTGACTCAGCATCTAATCTTTGCATGTGCGTGAGTTACGAAATGTAAACAAACATAAACAAAGGCAAGATGGCATCGACATCTCACAAGGGAGCGAAGCAAATGCAGAAAACAAAATACTCAGCAGACGATGTTTTGCGCACTATCGCCGAGTCGGACTCTGATTTTTCAGAATCAGATTTTGTTGAGAGTGATCAGGAGATCAAGCGAGAGAGTGAGGAACTGGCATCAGCTGATCGGACACCAGCCGATGCCACCCCAGCGGAGTGCATTCGCGCAGCCGATGTACCTACGGCAAGGTTCGTGTGGGAGGAATACCCAGACATTGATCCGTGGGAGCCAAACTGGCTGCTGGACTTCACAAGACAGCATGGCTTGCTGTTGAACTCGAAAGATTACCAGCCGCTGGACTACTTCAGGCTGTTCTTTCCTGAGGCTGCCTTTCAGCTACCGTCAGACGAGACGAACAGGCAAGTAGAGTCATTTTTTGAATCGCCATTTGGTTCAGAATATTTTTTTTCTTGTTTTCCTCCTCTAAACCTAGGTGCGTCTTATGGTCTGGTGCGTCTTCAGGAGCGAAAAATACGGTAATTTACAATCCTAATGATTATTGGTGGTGCATGATAGAAGTCTCTGTGTTGTTGGAGTAGGAATGATAGGAAATCTGTGTTGTTGGAGTAGGAATGATAGGAAATCACCTTCTTCCACACTATCTAATATAAATCGGTAAGATTTTAGATAAGTGAACATGTTCCTCACATGTGTTCAAAGATACTGGGGCAACAGTCGGACTTTTCTTATGGAAGAAAAAAAAAATATTGTGTGTAAGAACAGTAATTGCTCTCAAAGCACTGCTAAAGAAAAATAGTAGACTGGTTGGATTATTCATGTGTGAACAGGGCTGTATACTCAGTATGTGCATAACTTGAGAGGCTAATATATTATTAAATAAATTTAATTAGAAATTAAATTATTTCCTTGACCATATGAAAATTGCACAAAATAGGTATAAAAAAAGGGTTGAGTTATCTTTTTTCCTATTAAATGGCCCAAGTCTTCAGTCAGTAAAACTCGTTAATTGGTGATAGAAAAACTGTTATCAGAATCAATGTGAAAGTGAAACTGAATGACTGAGTATCTTTCATTTTAAACCTGTTCATACACCTTAAAATATATATATTGCATAAAATATATATATTTTCATTCTCTAGGAAAAATGTTTAGGCATAATTCTTTATGCCATTTCTGTATCACATCAGGTTTTCCCACTTAAAAACAGGACATCTTTAAGCACTAACAAGACATTTTGTCATATATTATGTAATATTTGAATTTTATTTCAAAAAGACATAACCTTAATGTATCTAGACACTTAACTTTCTTCAAATATGTTTTAAAGAATAAATTACAACAGGTATACTAAATTATTTTAAAATACTTGGTGCCATAATTATTAATCTATAAATAAAGTTATTTATTCTTCAACATACTATATCATTTGAAAATTGATTTAACTGGTATATGTTACCAATAAACCATAGAATAGAAATAATAGAATTGTCTTATTTTAGCAGCATCGTGGCACTATTGAATTAAAAGCAAGATAAACTTCAACATAAAAACATTTATACTGTATATGGTTCAACTCAAGATTAAAAAAAAATGTGACACTCTCGATATTCTGATTTATTGTCAAATGCAGCCTTTTCTATCAAAACATATAGGCTGCATTTGTCATAAACTGGTCAAAAATATACTTTTTTATAATATTTGTATGAAACTTTGAGTTTGTCTTTATGCAAGCACTTCCACAAAGAGCTGTTTTAATACATCAAATGGACATTTAGGATCCTCCTTCAAATTTAGTGGAAAACATCTACTTTCAACATGCTGACTTTTTACTTTCTTGTATACAAAGTATAAGGAAAGCATTGTAATCGTCCAAAGATCTGATATCAAGATTTTGATGAATCTTGACGTTTTAGACCTCCCTGACTTTCTCATATACGAAGTATGGGGAAAGTATTGGAATCCTCCAAAAATTCAATTTCAAGATTTTGATGAATCTCAATGTTTTAGACCTACCTAACTCTAAAAATGCCATTTTTGGAATTATGTCCTTGTGTGTGTGTTTGTGTGTATGTGGGCAAGATAACTTGAGTACACTTTCACTTAGGTCAACCAAATTTTGCATAGAAGTATTAGGTACAAAACATAGATTTCTATCAACTTTTGGGCTATTTCCATTAACTAGAGGTGGTACTTTACCTTTAATTTTTTTTTAGTTTGCTTAATTGTAGTAAGTGAATGGCTTTCTTTTTCTGCACTAACAAATCAGGCATGAGATGTCGTCGCCTGGTAAAAGTGGTTCTGATACAGTCACAAATGCAATTGGCTTTTAATTCTTCTCCTGAGTATTCACATCACCAGGTGATAACATAAATGAATAAGGATTGTAGGTTAGGTATACTTAGAATTATATAATTGTTTATTAAATATGATATTATTTACCACATAATAAATGAAGAGTTTAAATGAAATCAAAAGGTTTAATACACCTGCTCTAGGCTATACTTAATAGAATAATAAACCAGCCCAGAACAGCTGGTTCTGATGCTGCCAGCACTTGATAGTAATTTAGTTCCTGAATACAGAGTTCCCAGCACCAATAATTAAATAAAGTCACTTAGTATTTTAATTTTATATGTTGCCTTTAGGCTATACCATAGCCCACACTGACACATCTTGTTCTGCAAGAAGAAACTGCAGTTTTCTGTGCTGTTTAAGTGCACAATGCATCTAATGTTGCTGGGACTGGTTCAGGTTTCTTGTGTCTAATAATAAATGTAAGAAATCATATCCATCTATCACAATACCCTGCATGATTTAACAGACTGTTCAACAATCAGTGATTGGCTAGAAACTGCCTAATTTAATTATCTGTTTTTAAATATTTATTGTTCATAATAACACTAAATATACAAGAGAACAGATTTACATTGTGGCTACATATACTCTTTTACAGAAGCAGCAAAAGTTCAAACGGGTTGCCCCCTACACCTTTGTTACAATCGGAGTATGAAATAAAGTTTGGCAAGTAAGGTTGATTTTCACTTATTTTTCAAAACTTTTAATTCTAAAAAAGGGTGGCTATCCTGACAGTTTGGGTGCAAAGCAGGAAGCACCCATCAAAAGTCTGCCAGCTTAGCAAATGGTACCCTCATACTTTTCAACTATATTTAATTCAATTTAGGTCTGTGAAAATTTTAAAATGACAGCATTGCATGCATGGTAATCATCGCATCAATTGGTTTTTTTAAAGCTTGGAGTGATTGTCTGGGGGTCAATGAGTAACCACTTGAAAGAATGCTAGATACATGTGAACTTAAGCTGAGAGACAAAATTTCTGCACTTTTCAGTAAATGCCTCTGTGCCTTAGTCATGAGCAGAACAAAAAACTTTGGAAGAGGAAAGTGCATATTTAAGAATTTAAATTTATCTCAAGTAAAATGTAACTGGTATTCTAGGAATGGAAACTTTTTCTGGTAATTAGCAGTGCATATGCATATCAGAAACATATGAACTGATAAAGTGATCAATTCGGTGTAATATATCAGCTAACAATAATGGATGTGCAAGTCTCTAAGCAGACAAACTCGCTCAAAACTCGCTTTACACCGTTTCTGCTGATTTTTTCTTTTTGACCCTGTGGGTGGATGGGTAATGAAGGGGCTTCTGTCTCATAGAATCTGGATGCTATTACTAAGCCTGAGGATTATGGGAGAAGTTTGCACATTTTTCTCACGTATATGATTTTCTTCTGTACATTTCACTTTAAAGTTACTTTACTCTAAATTGGCCCTGAGTTAGCATGTACATCAGTGGGAACTATTTAGCTTATTTCTCAGTGCTTCAGGAAAAGGTTGTGTGTCCCAGTTACTCTATAATTAAATAAACGATATTATATAAATGGATGAACATAAAAGTGTGCAATGGTAAAAAAAGCCAGTCGTTAATTTGAATCTATTTATGCTTCTGATATAATTAAGCTTAAAATGGCGGCAGGGGTTTGATCAGACTGAATTGGTAGTAGATATTCCATATTTTTAAAGTAATTCTACATATGTATACGGAGCTACCTTCCTATCTACAGTGCAGTATACAGGCACAATATATATTCATCAACAATTTTTCTGAACCCATTTCTTCCATATCAAGGTTACAGGGAAGCCAGAACACCTTTCCAAAGTACAAGGTCAAAGCTAGGAACTAATTCTAAATCTTATACCGTTTTAATGAGGTGGACATTCACGCATATGCAAACACTCAAGTAAGCCAGGTCAGTCATCTATTAACTTATCAAGTAGCTCATTGAAATATATGAGGAAAATAAAGGAAACCTACATGAAAATTGGGATGACATGTAAATTCCACACAGGCAGTAACTGGGCTGGAAACAGAACCCAGAGCTCAGAAGCTGTGAGGAAGCAGTGCATATTTAGAGTTATGTTCATTCATTCAGCCATCCACCTGTTTTTAAATGTGCATGATCTAGTTCTCTAATCGTCTAAAAATTTATGAAAACCTACTCAAAAAATGTTTCATTCATCAATTAACATTCTAAATCACATTATTTCAGTTAAACATTGTGGGTGACAGAGCTCTGAACTGAGTACCAGTCCATTTTAGGGTTATACAAAGGACACAATGAAAGCATAGTAAATAGCATTGCTGCTGCACTGTGCATGAATACTTACAGAATGAGGAAGTGTTTCTGAGTGTGCCCTGCAATAAATTGGTATTCCAGCTTTGTTCAGCTCCTGTGATGCTTTCTGTTGGGGAAGGCTTAAGTTCCCCATTCCAGTCTATCAGAGAAAACTGTTGCATTAAATAAATGAATGAACAAAAGAAGACACATATACAGTATACACACACACACACACACACAGAGATTATATGTATGCATGCCACTGGGACAGGCATCAATTACCCACAAGTTAGAGAATGGATTAATTGATACTGTAAATAGGATACAACATTTTGTTGTTTCTGTGGCGGGCTGGCACCCTGCCCAGGGTTTGTTTCCTGCCTTGTGCCCTGTGTTGGCTGGGATTGGCTCCAGCAGACCCCTGTAACCCTGTAGTTAGGATATAGTGGGTTGGATAATGGATGGATTTTGTTGGTTTTTTTCCTTTTTAAAGTCAACATATGAATGGACAAGTTTATTTAGAGTATGTTTGTTCATTGGTGTATTCATTCATTCATTAGGACGCTGGAAATGCTGCTCGTAGATAAGGCAAATTTGAACTAGGTATAAACTTACACCAGAGGAAGGAAGGCTGCAGGGCTTCACTGTGACAATAATGTAGAGGCAGATGTGCACCTTTGGTATGCAAATCTGCAACAACTCCATCAGTAGGAGACAATGGCTTTGCACTTCTAATCCCTCTGACCCTTTGCGTATTGCTTTGGCAGTCATGCAAAATCTGACATTACCCCTACATTGCCTGGAATATGATCAGAACACATTAAGAATTAATATGCAAAGTATATACACTGAAGAGTATTGACACTTTTTTAAAGTGTTACAACCTGAATAATGCAGAGCTATGGTATGATACATCAATGTAATTACTAGTATATAGTATGTATCTGAAGAACAAACATTACTTGTTATTTTTCTGCAATCCAAATATTCATTTAAACCAGTTATGTAAAGGCCTTTTGCGTGACAAATTCATGAGACATATTTTGCATTTGTTTTAGAAAGTAACGAGTGGTCATATATAAAAATAAAATCTGAGTGCTCAGAAAACCAATGCTGCTCAAGGAAGGTGTAGTAAATTCAACGTTGTCAACTGTCTGTTCTGTTCGATAAATCTCATTTGGAAAAAGTTGTGGTGCTCAAGTGGTGGTTAAGTTTGAGAACTGGCATAATAATTGTATTATAATTGTAAAACTGAAAAAAATATATATTTACTCTATTTATAAGACTCCTGTAAACACTACTCACCAAACACTGTAATTGTTTCAAAATTTGGTCAAAATTTCTTTATACTTACAAAACCCTTGCTCATCTTTTTTTCTCTGTTTCCACAAATGCTTAATCTGATTACTGTACCTCTTTTCCTTATGATCAATCATAACTGTTTTTACACAGAACACTCCACTGCAAAAATTATTTTGCCACCCCAGCATTACATCATGTGCTTTCTTTACCAATTCTATACCAAAAGTACCATAACCTTCACAAATAATAAGTCTTAATCCTTATCTTATTAGTTAAACCTTCAAAAGAACACTATAACCAATCTTTCTATAAAGTATATTTTTAAAAATATTAAATTATCCAGAATATATTTTATTTTTATACTGTATTTTATATTATGAATGTGATTATTTTAATTAAACAAGCCAATTTAAAAATTTCTCAGATTTTTCAAATATCTAAAAATGTTAAAGGGTCTTTTTCTTAGTTTCTTCTCTTATTCATTAACCCTAGTATGACCACATATTGGTTTGATTTTCAGTCTATTCCAACTTCAACCCCAACCTGTAAGGACAATTAGGCAGCGTAATACTATACAAGGATGACGACATTTAAAAGTAGTCTGGATTAACACAGGAGGGTCGAGAAAAGTATATCCTCAAACATGGAGAAGGCTGTAAATGAAATATGGCGGTTATTACAAATAAAATCGAAAATAATTATTTAATTAAGGAAGAATTTTGCCAAAGTGGAAGAACATACATATGCTGGGTGATTATGAAACAAATTTACCAGATTACTGTGGCACAAAAAACAGAATACTGTATAAAAAGAAAACCAATATGGGCAAATAACTGCTATCACTGCGGCCGCTAGGTGTGTGCCTGCCTTTATTATCTGAGGGGGCCAAAAAGGCCTTGCAAAGGAGATACAACTCATATGAAATCAATTCTGGTTCAGAATGAAACATGAATGAAACCTCTCTCCAGATTATTAGATTTACATCATAGTGCCACACCTAAAGACAATAGTGACTTGGATATGCTTTCCTCTTTGCATTCTTCTGTTTTTTCTTTCTGTATAATAAAGATTGAACCATAGTGTCTAATCAACTTTCAAACTGTAAGCATATGTTATATATTTATTTTAAAGATCACCATGTGTTTGACCTGGACGGATTTCACCATATCTTATCAGTTCATGAGAAGTATAACAGAAATTCACAATAAATCCCAGCAGTTTGAAAGAGGTGGCTATGGATGAATCATAATGTAATTTGGGTTATGGCAAATATTAATGCAAAATTTTATGGTAGTAAAGATTTGTTGCCATAACATAACAAAAACACACTAATTCAGCACTGGCATTCTGTATGTCATAAAATATGTAAAACACCAGAACAGAACATACTTAAAATGGACTGGTTACTTCTGACATATTTCCATTTCATAAATGTGATTTTTCATCTTACTTTTAAATTAAAAAATTTTTATCAGAGACTATGAACCCAAGTGGATATTTTCCTAAATTTAAACATATTTTCAAAGTGGTATACCTTGTCAAATCTAGTTTAAAATTAACAATTTGTAAAGAATTAAACCAAAGGCTAGTTTAATAATGTCATCTTTCACACACGTTTCTCTTCAGTTTAGCAATCCACTTCTATGTTAAATTAGTTTCAAAATGCCTCCGAAAAATGTTATCACATGAAAACATTTTTCATTCAACCATTTGCTTAAGTTTAAATCCACTAAGATCATTCTTAAAAACCCATTTTCTTTAGCCCAGCATGTGAAGTACCTTTACAGTAGTTTTGAAGCTGAAATAATGTGAACTTTCAGTGCATTTAGATGATGCCTTACATGCGCAGGACCTAGAGGTCTGGGAATTGTATTTTGCAGTCTGTTTAACTCTCTGTGAACAATGCATACGATTAAAATCAGCAAATCAATTATAGTCTTATATGTAATACAAACACTCTCCAATGAATGTGACTTTGTACATATTAAGTAAGACTACATACAGAAGGAGACACCCAGAAGTGCAGCTTTCAGTATACATTTGCTCAAGAACCTTCTATTTATTCAAATACCTATTACTGTGCATGTATATCTGCATATATTACATATGTATTTTAAATAATTCCCCAGGTTTATTCTCATTATTTCCAGAAAAGTTATTGTGTTTGTTTACATATTTGACAAGCCATCCTATAACCAAATTAAGCAATACCTTAAAAAAAATAAGATCATTCATAAAATAAATTGCCCAATATTGCAACTAAACCTATGCATCCAATAGTATTAATCATAAAATGTATATATGTATTAGCATTAAAAGCTAAATGCTAAAGGTAAAAAGATAATACTTTAATTATTCTCAGGATTGTGAGTACTCTCATTCTTGTGAGCTGTAAAAGCATCCAGAAAAGCTAAGGCAGTTTAATTAATGTTTTTTTTTTTTGTTTTACTAAAAAATATCACAAACAAAATAAAGGCCTGCACAAAAAATACTATTTTGTTCTGATACTAAACATAAGTAACAACACAGAAAGCAATACTTTTTCAAAGAAATAATTTTTCTTCTTAGTGCACAAGTACAAGAAACTGAATAGCATTAAATGTGATTACAACAGAGATGTCAGTTTGTGTTTGTGATAAAACTAAAAAACTTTATCTGTTTGGCTGCAACTTTTAAGTGCCTCCTAGCTATTAAAAGAGAGATATGACTGCAAATATAAAACTCACTCAGGCCTCATGATGGAAAAAAAGCAAGGAAATAATCTCTATCTGACAGCGAGGTAAGACAATAAATGGGAATCAGCAAAAAGCACACTGAAGGTTAGGAAAATACTAGATTTTTATTGAAAGATATTAGTAAAGTGGAACTGTGTAATAGTAATAATAATAATAATAATAATATAATAATAATAATAATTTCATGCAGATGCTAAAGGCAAGGCCCTCCATGCTGAGTACAGGGTTAACAAAACAAAAGCAGCATCCAATGAGCAGATGTGTAAATGCTACAGCACATTACAGTACAACAGGGTACATGTTTTCTACAGAGAGATTACATTGGAATCATCTATTCAATGTAAAAACAAGACCATGCAGTCATTTCTAATACAAGAACAAAAGGTAAAGAACCACAACCAAAGAATATAAAGACATTGTTGAATCTAAAGAGGATTTCTATAGCAGTGCAGGACATACCCATCCCTGTGAAACAGATAGCATTTTGCAGTTAATTTAATAAAATGGCATGCAAGCCAAAATAAAATCCAGTCAACGGCTACAATAAATTTAGAGCAATGCTGTCCACAGCAACTTTTAAGGATTTTATCTTTAATGTAATTGCAACACACTGAATTATTTTTGATAAAATGTATGCTTTGCTAAAAGCATAACTATTTAGAATTAAATTTCAGGTGCAGTATACCATTGCAGCATATTGCCAACTCAGCCTTTTTGTTTTTTCTTCTTAATAAATTTTATTATCTGGGCCTATGATTAAAAAATATACATGTTTAAATGCTGATTGTTGAAAAACAGCAAAAGTATAAGAAGCAATATATTTCTACATTTTATATAATATATGCTTTATTAATGCTGCTTTGTTTGCACTGTGTCATCCAAAAATGGATACAAACGATGCATAGTACAATGCACCTTACAAACAGAAAATAAGCAAAGATGAATTTATCATAAAATACAAGGTTTTGTTTTTACTTTTTTTTTTTTTTTTTTTTTTTTTTTACATTTAATCTGTGCAAAATGTATCCACTTAACAGGAATTTACAGCATAATGTAGTCTAATATCAAGACTGGATGGGAGGTACACAATGACATTTATTTTAATAACTAATTCTACAATGGGTTATTGACTATACAGTAATTTGACAGAAGAAAAGACACATTAGGTTTCCGATAGAATGTGTTATTTATATTCTCGGTTTCAACCGAAGGATATGTGACTGAGTGAGCTTTCTTTTTTAATGTCGTCTTCTGATGGAAAGAGGAAATGAGAAGAAGGGAATCACAATACAGCTAAATGCAGAGTACAGGCAGAGGCCACACCAAAACAGCAGCAGATGACCATTAGCTACACAATGAAAGGGGGGAAAAACAAAGATCTGATAAATGCAGAGAATGTGAGCCAGCCCTGACATTGTGAAATATTTAAACAGAAGAAAAGGAAAGCACAATGAAATCACTGAACTAATTTTTCTTGTTAATAAAGGCACGTCACATTATTATTACATAATCACCTCTGAGAGCGCATAATAATAAAGGAGGCTGGTCAAGTACAATATTATTTTTGCACAATCTAATGAACAAGCAAACCCCACCACCACCACCCCAATAACTGTTTCCCTGCAAGATGCGCTAATATCATCTCCTCCTAATTACATAGTAGGGCACCACATTATTTTAAGGTATATCGCACGCATAAAATGCATCCAGAATTAATAATAATAATAATAATAATAATAATAATAATAATAATAATAATAGTAGTATAAAATTTTTACTCAATTTGACAGAGATTTAAAAAATTACATTTGAAATAGATCGTCTAATAGTCACCAGACTGGGAGCGACTGAAACCCAAACTGAGAGATAGCTAGCGGAGGGAGGGGGGGCGGAAGAGCAGATCGACTGGAAGCCTGTGATAAATAATGCAGCGCCTCGCTCAGTATGGCGAAGCACTGAAAATAAAAATAACTAACTGATAAAGCCCCCCCCCCCCCCAAAAAAAAACAATATGCACAAACGATGCGACTTTAGCTTATGTATAATAAACAGATGGCTGTTAAGTACAAGTGAGCCCATGAACCTTCCTCACAAACGAGACATTGCGAAGCGAGCTAAAAACAAGCATAACCGCCTCCGAAAACGCTCAGCACAGAAAATCGTGAAGAAAGAAAAAACAAAACAAACAATACCTCTGTTTCTTACAGAGCCAAAAACAGGAAGAACCAGATATCCAACATGCACTAAAACCATCCTGGGAACCTTTGTTAGCGCTGCAGCCTGTGTAACAGATGGCCCATGGAAATGGTCCCTTCCAATCCCCTATACATTCAAATGTGGAGCAGATCCTGCAGCTGCTTCGAACACAAAGGGAGCGCCAGCCAATCGCGACGAGGAGCAGCGACGAGCAGGCCTGCTGTGGCACCCGAAGCAGCCAATGGGAGCACGCCCTGGCTCTTTATTGTGCGTTACCATTCTATAGCCCTGCTCCCTATAATAAATTGTACCGGGTTATAAAGATAGGCACCTACTTACATGTAAATCGCCAGCAACGTCCCCCTTCACTCTCGTCCTTTATTGTGTCCCTGCTTTTCTGCACGTTTGCATTTCAAGCATGGAAACAGCAAAACAGAGGGCAGAAAGAAAAAAGAAACAACGTACACATTCAAAACTATTCGCAAAGATTTAGTTTTCGTTTAGAAACAATATTGTAACATACTTTCCTTCTAAACTATAAACAGTTATCCCATTTAAAAAGAATCAACGAATTGTGTATGTATTCAAAATTTTAAGAAGGAAAGAAAGAAATATTCAAATATTTCTAAAATTAATAATCAGTATACTCCTTTGAGAAACCAAGGTCACGGTCAAATCTCTCGTTTTTGATAAAACCTGTGACACAAGGTCAAGTTTGAAAAGTTAAACAAAGATGTATTTTTTTTGTTCTTTATTATGAAAGCCAATACACAAATCCATTTGAAGAAAATGTATATACAATTTTAAGCAGTGTTGTCAAATAATATAAAAATTCTAAATCTTATTTTTAGATAGAGTCCTGGAACAGCATCACTTATCTCTTAGATATATTTGCATATTGCTTGCTTCATCCATCATTTCATTCACTTTCATATCAACTCATTATGGTTGCTGTGTATTATTGCATATATATATATATATATACTGTATATACTGTATATATATGGTTTATACAGATGAAGGATTGGGATAACCATCCAATAGGAATCTCTCTGTAGTGGGTCCAGTAAACATTGTGTTTTAACAGGATATCTGAAACCTGCGCTCTCGGTTCATTTAAATCACTGAATAAGTTTCGGTCCATCTGGTTTAAAGACTGCAGGGAAAAATACATCTGAGGTGACAAGTGTGCCCTGACAAATGGACCTAATTTTAAGCGGTTCTGTTTAATAGTACTTTTAAAATAACATTTTCTGAATTAAATGCTGACTACTTATTGAGCTTGACTCATGGGAGCCGTTTAAGTTCCTATTTCTTTAGATAAACCATCCTGATTGACCTGTCTGATATGCTGGACAACACTTGGTTTAGTAATTCAAATAGGACAGATGGGTACTTTTTAAATTTTATATTATTAATGGGACACCTCACATTACATCTCAGTCTTTGAGACTCTTAGCTCACGTGCCTCAAAAGGCAAATAATGTTAATGTAGGCTATTCTCAAAATCAAGTTTAAGGAATACCTCTTGAAATTAAGAAACCAGTCAATGGAGTAAAAAGCCTAGTCTGTTTAACGTATTTCACTGGCTTTCTTCATATCATCATAAACAAGCAATACACCAGAAGACAATATTTTCAGTTCATGATAAGAGCAAAGTCTGCTCTGGGCTCAAACAGCCTAAGACTGCATTTCATTTTGGTATCATTTGCCATAACCAGGCAACCCACAGCTGACAGTAAATTTCCACAAAAGTAATACAACAAAGATAAGGTAGTAAAAGATTTAAGATATTGAAAAAAAAGGTTGGTTCTTACATTCCCCCCTCAAGAAATAACTACACCAAGCCTGTAGTGTAAACAAGCTGAGGTGTCATTTTACAATTACTGCCTTTAAACTAAATGATGTAAGAGAACTGCAATATGCTAACGCTCTTTGCAGAACTATTTCCTCCTGCCTTTTGCTTGATGCTGCCGGGAAAGGCACTGGCTTCCTGTGACTCTGTCTTCAAAAAATGGATGGACAGGGTGACATGACTGCCAGTATTGAATATGTAATGCATTGAAGGGTGAATCTAAGTCTTCATCTAACAAAAGAGCATATCCTAAAAAAAAACTGCTGATTTCCTGAGCCATGATATAAGGCATGTTCCAAAGAGTAGTTGCACTTGTTACAGTGGGTAGATGAATCCTGGTTTTAAATTGCACTTCCTGTATTGATTATTAATCCATTTGGAAAGCAAATGTCTGAAGCTTTTCCTGTTGTCAAGCTTATGGTCATCTGCTCACCCAGCAATTTGCTTTGAGGAAGAGTACAAGAGAGATGAAGGGGTGACCGGGGGGATGGGGTCAGTAGAGCAGTAGTGCTGGATTGTATGACAGTGCTCTGTGTAACATACTGGTGGTGGTGGGGGGGGGGGGGGTTTAGGGGGTGGACTGACAGTGACAAAGAGATGAAAAGTAAACAAAGAAGCCTTAAATAAAAAGGCCTCTCTGAAGCAAAGTGGATACTCAGCTCGAACAGATTTCACACAACTCTCCAAAATGCCAAGATGTATGACAGCAGTAGCCTGCTCTTAATTTGGTGGCAGAACCAAAATATTTCACTTTTTTCCCTTTATTTACAGGTACAGTATGTTTGACTCAAAAGACATTGAATCTAAGCGTGTGATGTTTGTCTGCCTTTTCTACAATGTACAAAATCTTAATAGAAGGCACTCCATGAATTAATATTTTTTAGTACAATGTCATGAAACTGCCATCACTTATCTCGACAGCATTGGGCATGAGACAAAGAGCAAAACTTGAAAAGCCTTGTCAAGACCGATCTCGTAAAAGGCTAATTTAGCACTAACAGTTAACATTAAAAAAGTACATCTTTATGATGTGGGAGGAAACCAGCACTGTCAAGAAAAAAAATAAGACATGGTGTGACCATGCAAACTCTCAGTGATAGGAATTAAGAAATCAACCCCAGGTGTACGGCACTATGAGGCAGCAGAGTTCATCATATCACCCATCAATTATTCACTTTATATGGTGGTTTCATAAACAAGTTTCCCCAGGAACTGTACAGGACACACCAGTAAAACACTTTTTCTGGCACTGCTACAGTCCACCTTGGGTAAATTTGGTAGATGGCCTGCAAATACTCGTTTTAGTTTAGACATGCTGGAGAAGTAAGCACTTACTGAGACTGAGGATGCTTTCAGGCTAGGCAACCAAACTTAGGTGCCAAGATGAGAATTTAACAAAATAACACACTGGCAATCTTGTCTGTGTTTGAAAAGGTCCCATAAAATTTTTGACTAATAAAGTTCACAGATTACTCCCTTCACTGATTTATCCTGTTTAATGCAATTCTGAGTAAAAAGGGGGCTACATCCTTACCTAGCAGGAACAGGCACAAAGCAGGAAGCAAAATGAAGGTAGCACCAGTTACCACAGGGCACAATTATAAACACATGTCCACATTTACTCATTTACAATTTACAGTTACAAATAAATATAGCATGCACATCTTGGAGATGTGAGAAGAAAACCAGGGTGTATAGAAGAAAACCCACATAAACATAACAAGAACAGGCTAACTCCAGTAAGACAGAGATGGGGCTGGATTTAAACACAATCTCCTGAAGCTGTAATAAAATAGTGCTAACCACTATTTCAATTCAGAAAAAAATAAGATATAGACAAATGTGATGCCTATCAGGTTTAAATTGCAGAAATGGAAAAGCTTCTAGGAGCAAAAATATTTGATTTGATTACATCATGCAGTGCAAACAGATATGAGGCACATATGAGTAGTACTTACTGTAGGAACTATATTGGACTCTTCACTGCCTCAAATAGGTGGTATACTGGGCAAATTAGGAAGATTAATTAGGTATGGGACTCTGTAACATGCTGTCCGCAGCACAGAGCTGATAGAGGTTATACCTAAACTAATCTAGTGTGCTTGTAAAGTCTTATCTGAAATTCAGTATGCAATTTCATCTCCAAATTACATAATGGACATACATACTTAATAGAAATCCAGAGAAAATCTGAGATGCTGATAGCAAGACAGTGAACTTAAATCAATTTTGGGGGAATTGTTTATTTAAATAATATAACAATTAATATAAACGTCAATATCCATTATGCTATTTTAAAATGCATTTTTGAACAAAATCATGAAGGCTTCAACTTTCCAGCAGCTCTGCTGCAGATAAGAAGGTTTACAAACTGGATGGGTTGATGGATGGATAATATGGGACAAAGATGGAACCTGATCAACAGTAAATCTTAAAGTAATGTCAGAAAATGCAATTCAACAACGTGACCAGTATAAGTACATAAAACTATTACAAGTCAATCATCTTCCAAAAGCTGACATTTTAGAATTCACCAAGCCATCCAGTCTTTGGACTTTTTCTCAAAGGCAAGCCACCAGGCACAGCAGAAGAGCCAAGAAGAAAGCAAAAGACAAAAAAATCACTCATGATCCTATTGTACTAGAGATTCTTCTTCTGCTGACATACTGCCTTCCTTTGTCAAGACAGCTATTTGTATCCAGTTTAGTATTAAAGCTCAAACTAAATGCCATTTGTCTGTTATTTAAGTGTTTGTCCTTCTGTCCCCTGTTTTGGGGGTATGTGTGTTCTATGAAAAGATTAAACAATTATAGAAGGCTAGGGCCTTTGAAAAATGCAGTCCCAACACACTTTTACAGATGTAAAGAACACACATCTGTCCTAATTATATACATGTGCTTTTTTAATGGATATTCCCCAGGAATCAACTGTTCAAAATTGAAATGTTTGAACTAACCATTGCCTATCATTTGCATAAAACCATTTATGATTTCTATCTTTTTTTTCCATCTTTTCAAAAAAATTTGACTCATACAGTCACAGCACTTTAGAAATGCGCCATCATGTTTTTCAAAACTATAAAAGGAATCATGTTTAGATTATAGAAGAACAATCCTGAGTCATATCACCCATATGTTTTAACAAAGTTTAAATAAGTGCATCTACGCAGTACATAAACCTTAATTAAAAGTGCATGCACTATAACACATATACCATATAGTGAAAGTTACACCGTATACAGAAATGTACACTGAAAAACTGTATACTGAAATGCATAGTTTATATTCAAACACTTTACATT
Organism: Polypterus bichir lapradei; assembly: GCA_026402145.1. Taxonomy (NCBI): domain Eukaryota; kingdom Metazoa; phylum Chordata; class Cladistia; order Polypteriformes; family Polypteridae; genus Polypterus; species Polypterus bichir. The sequence continues at coordinate 15,133,431 of JANRMT010062822.1, forward strand.
CTGTACAGTGAAACTCGTACAAACTGTAGTAAAACGTAGCTTATACTGCAATACACTGAAACACACACTACAATAAATCGAAGTGACTGCATACTGAAACGTGTATCGTTCATACTGAATGCAACAGAAAAAACATGGTTTCGATTGGTTTGTAAATGGATTACTGCCTCGCCCCCTATTGTGCTGCAGGCACGGGCTCCGAACCCTCAGATTCTTACAGGGTGCTAGTTTTTTTTAATAAAGCACAGCATTTGGGTCGGAGCTTTCTAGTAACTAATATAAAGTCTTAAAGTGGCACTGTCTATTAATTCGATTGGCTATGAGGCTTATTTTTCGCGAACCAACTGTGATGGATTAAAGAACGCTAAAGTTTCCGCTCCCGTAGAGGATAAAACACCTGCTTCAACCGATTTAATCGAAACCACACCATGATTTCAGTGACAGTCATAATGACTGTGTGGTGGTTAGTTTATATATCTGCTAATTCAGTGTATACATACGCGTTATTGACACACAATGCATTAATGCAGAAGACAATAATTGTACGTCACCGGACAATATGAAAAACAAGTCCATATAATTGCAGTAAACCACGACGGAGAGAAGTGAGGCATCAAATCCACATCGTCTAACCTATAAGTAAACTCAATATCACTAACAAAATCATACTATAACTTGAGCTGCTGTAATAAAATCCAAATTAACTTACCCCTTGTCACCAGAGGTGCAGCCTTCTTTTAAACCTCGGCGGTTTTTCTTTCCAAAAAAGACAAGGTAAAATCCCTTTAGTATACCAATGAGCTCACCTTCCGTTTGCCAGTGCATCAGAAATTGAAAAAGCAGTTCTTCACCTTTGTTCATTAAATGCAAAAATCCAATTTGCTCTTCAGTGAGTATTCGACGCGTTCAATGCTATGTGTATTCGTCACCATACTTAGCCTTTTTATTTCAAATACCGTATCAGTCTGAGAAGAATAAAACAGCTGTGAGGGGATAGTGAGAGTTAGGTAAATGTGTCTTGCGTTGGACAGGCACCCCGTTCGGCACCGCAATAAAAGAAAAATCGGGGAAGTCACTGCTACAACTTAATGAAACTGGGGCTGCCTGTGGCATTCCAAACAAACACATCCATTAGTCGTTCAGGTCCATCAATAGGATTTTGGAGTACTCAACAAATGAAACATTTCCTGAAGTGCCAGCCGTTCAAGTTAAAGAAGAACCATACCACCTTTGCCTGCAAGTGTAACTACTATAACTCCTTTAACAGATATCTGCGGTACAGGTCTTGGGAACTCGCACGAGTGCCGCTAGGTACGCTGGTTTCCCGCCCATTCTGGCTGTTTTGATTGGTTTTCGCTTGGACAAAAGGCTTTTGTGGGCTGCGGCTTTTTTTTCATTGTGTCTAACGATTTAGTAGTGCACGTCTTCAGTCTCATTCTTGTTCCATTTAAGACAATGGTACTGGTCGTAAAACGTTGGCAAGGAAACAAAGAGCATTTTGACAGCGTGTTTGTAGGGTCGCTCTTCCTGAATGAGCCAGGTGAAAAGCAGCTCATGGAAACAATAAAAAAAATGCCGGTGTTGTGTGTAGCTTGGTAGGCTAGTGACAGTTATTTAAGGAGAGGTCAAGAACAATCAAGTGGCAAGAACTGAATAAAAGCTATATGTATACGTTTAGTTTGAATGAAACTAATGTTTAGTAAGTTTAGTACAGATATTTTAACATATAGAGGCAGAGTGATAGTGCATGTTCTTCCGCTGCATATCTGGATTGATGGGTATTAGTGAGTGTGCTTAACAGCAAATTACTTCTTGTTCAACATTAAAATACTAGAAATGTGTCAGTAATACTTCTCAATTAAGAAAACACATTTAGACCTTCTTGTGCTGTGAAGTAAATGACATCCATTCCCAACTTGAACCCATAACACCCCACACACCCCGACCGCAGTATGAACATTGGCTGGTGTGCCACACAGGGCCGTCTTAACGTACGGGCATAATGGCCACTTGCCAGGGGCCCCAGCAGCATAGGGGCACACAATGTTTTTGATGCCTTAGTACAGTGGTCTCCAACCTTTTTGACACCAAGGACCGCTTTACTAGAAGCAAATTTTTTCAGGGACAGGTGGGGGGGGCGGTTTGTTGGAGGTTTGGGGTTTTTGGGGTGATTATGGGTGGGTTCGTAGGGCGGTTTTATACACAATTTACATTACATTTCTATTATTATTAAGTTAGGGTTAGGGTATAATAATAATTTAGTAATAGAAATTATACAGCTTACCATAATGCAGAATCAGTGAAAACCCTGAGCTTGTTTTCCTGCAACCAGACGATCCCATCTGGGGACGATGGAAGACAGTGACACGCGAAGTGTGTTGTTTATGTTCAGTCTACTCCGTAATCTCGTTTTGGTTGCTGTCACTGCAGAAAACACTGCCTCACTAAGATGGGATGTTGGAAATGGAAGCAGCTTCAATAGCTTCTTTCGTGTTATTTTAATCTTCTCCTGTCTACAAGTTATGCTGATGAGAATTTTTCTAAGCATTTCCTTGCGATAATACACTTTCGTGCAATTGGGTGAGATGAATTCAACGTGAACATTATCTAAATGCGGAAGCATGTTGTGGGCAGCACAGTTATGAAGTAGAAGCCAAATCATCCTTTTCTTCTTCATCAGATTGTGAGGTTTCTGAACTCTTTTGGGATCAACCCCCCCCCCCCCACCCCCAACGGGAACGACATGCATCCCGAAGCGCAATTGTCGTGTCTGTGTAAGATTGTTTGTCCATGACCGGGGCAAGGCAACAGCAGGCTCACAGTGTGTTGTCCCATTGACAGAGGTCCCAAGAGAGTTTAAAAACCGCACATTTTCTTGAATGAGTACCGCATTAATAAGAATGTTTCTTGAATGAGCATCACTGAACCACATAAAAACGACTTTTTCGGCATCTTCAAATGGAGCAGTTCACATATGTTTGCAACATCACATTAACACTGTTATCATTTATTCGTGTCTGCCGTTTCTATAGGAGGGTGACATTGAGTTAAATTCCAATGGATGTTTTTCAAATGTGGACAAGCAATAAGCAAAAGGTATCTCTGAAAACCACAAAAAACAAAAACAAAAAAAGTACGAGGAAAGTTCAAAGAAAGAAATTTTTTTTACAATGTTTCTGTTTGGGGATCATTGTGCAAATGTGCACAACTGAGCTGCAACCACAGAACTAACTGCTCTGTGGATGATTCATTCAAGCATTTCAAGGTCACTTTGTTGTAATGGAAGTATCTGCTGCTGAATGTAATTCATAGTAACAATATTTCTATAGACTCATTTCATATGGGGAAATTGTCAGAAACATAAAAATACTTCATTGTAATACTCTCTCACCTCGGTCTCTCTCCTCTCTCTGCGCCGCAGCAAAGCCCCGCCCACCTAGCGTTCTGAAAAGAGTCCTCAGTGAAGGGGACAGCCTTTTTGCTGTAGCCCTTCACTGAGTAAGTCTCCATTGCCGACAGTCCTCTTGCGGCCCGGCTGTTAGACGGCCACAGCCCGGTAGTGGGCCGCAGACCGGGGGTTGGGGACCCCTGCCTTAGTACATTCTGTTTTGCTATCAAAACAGGGGCCCTAGCATACTACTTTGCCCCGGGGCCTATGATGCCATTAAAGTGGCCCTGTCCACCAGATCAATATCAAATATCTACTAAAATAACAGAGTAACAGAATTAAAACTAAACAGATATTATGTGACTAGATTTCTAGCACACTCTTTAGTGACTACAAAGGACAGGCGCACTGTCTACAACATTTGCTTCTTTCCTTGCACCCAGTGCTGCTGCAATATTCAATGCCACAATCTGTATATTAGGTCAGTGTAGTTGCAGGGTAACTGTAGCTGCAGGTTAAACTCAGTAGAAATAAACATGAAAAGGCATTTAAAATAATCAAACATCTCAAGGGCACGATTAACTGACAAAGAAAAGAAACAATAAGGTATAGAGAAAGACGGAAAAAAATTCTTGTTAGCTAGTGCTAATATCAGTCAGCATGTGGGCTAGATATTCAAAAAGATACTGCAAAGACTGGAAGAGGAAAAAAATAACACTTACAGAAAAATCTTCAGTTTCAGTTGAAAAATAAAACTGCCAATATGTTCAAATATTCATAATCTGAAGGACATTTAATACATACTAATTTTTTCATAATGGCTGACTTTGTATGAAAGTTGGAACTGTAGTAAAGGAAAGCAATAACCAGTATGTTACATTTTTAAAACTTACAGGGTCAATATTGTTTCCTGTACAGAGTACAGTGAAGTTGTTACTTGCCTTTGCTAAACAACATGCACACTTCTGTCACTATGTGAGTGGAAATGTATTGTCAAACTGCTACCTCAGTGCAAGAGAGAGATTCCAACGACCTTGAATTGTAAAAGTGTATAGGTATCAAATATCTGTTCAAATGAATATTGTATACTGATACAAATGGTATGACACTACTGTCAATTTCAGTTGGGCTGCTTTTAGGCTAATGTTAAGATTTTATGCTATAATTCCAAGTGATACTTGGTAATCCTGTCTCACACACTGCTCTAATAATTTTCCCTGCATGTTCTTCGAGCTGGACCTTGTAACATCATGGGAGGTAAACCAATAGTCAAATCTAATTAGCCCACCTCAAAATTATATGACCAGCATAGTACTAGGATGTTGTACTGTGTTAGACATTATGAATGTAGTGAGAAGTCAAGCAACATGACACCTTTTATTGGCTAACCAAAAAGATTACAATATGCAAGCTTTTGAGATGCCTGAAAAAGAGGCCTGAGTTACCTCGAAAGCTTGCATATTGTAATCTTTTTAATTAGCCCAATAAATTGTGTCATTTTGCTTGACTTCTCAATACAACCAACATAGAAATGAACAGAGTTTTCAAGATAGTTTTTGAAAACTCACAATTATTCTTGAAATGTCATGACATAAACATTCAAAACCCCTGATCAAAACTCATAGAGTAGGACTGTCAGTTTTGAGTAGTGCCACCTAATATGGTTCCCCAATGGAAGTGGGTCTGCTATGATATATAAGAGGATATGTTTCATTTTAGTAATCTTCAGACATTCCATTGAAAGAAGAGGTGAGTGAGATGAAATCACAGTAGATCAAGCATTATAAGGCAACTTTTCTGAATTATGTGATAATTAAATTGTGTGCTGGGAATGTGTGGGCAATTGTTTTGCGGATAATTTGACAGTTTATCAGTTGACCCTAATGGGTCCTTAGTGCTTGTGTAGGTTCTCTGAACTCATTATTTGAAACAAACATTTTATTACTGTTTGTCATCACCTTTATAAATGTATTTTGTAGTGAACTCCGGCAAATCAAAAGATTATTAATGCCTCAAACTTATTTGCAATGCGTCATTATGTTTTTTGGTTCATTGCCAGTCCTTCCACAATTATTGTATTAGGTCAACAGTTTTAAATCAACTTTACAGTCCTATATATATATCTTGTGTATTAATTCATTTTCTGTACTTACGTGTTACATTACGAAGTTTTGGGCAACTAAAACTTCACCAGAAGATTTAAGGCTAGATGCAACCTTTGGCAAGACACTGGTGCATTATAGGTCACACTAAGTCACACAAATGCTACAATTCTCTTGTTTGGAGAAAGTTAACCTAACATTTAGGTCTTTGAGAAATGGAAGAAAATTTACACAAATACAAAGAGATTGCGCAAACTGAAATCTGAAAAAAGAGCTGAGGTGTGAGGCACCAAGCCACTCAAGGTCTGTATATTCAGTGTATGTCATCTTTATTGCTACCTAATTTAAATGTAGTGACTTTTTGCATTATAGCCAAAGAGACACCCCACCAGATGTTATGCAAATAAAGAAGCTTATCACAGTAATTTAAATTATTATTAAAATGTTTATAACAACTGTCATCCTTTTCTTCTGAAGAATTTTTTTCAATGTTCCATAATTTGCTCAATATGCTTTTTTGTGGGTGGCATGGTGGTGCGTTGGTAGCGCTACTGCCTCACAGTAAGGAGACCTGGGTTCGCGTCCTGGGTTTTCCCTGCATGGAGTTTGCATGTTCTCCCTGTGTCTGCGTGGGTTTCCTTCCATAGTCCAAAGACATGCAGGTTAGGTGCATTCGCGATCCTAAATTGTGCTTTGTGTGTGTGTGTGTGTGCCCTGCGCCCTGCCCGGGATTTGTTCCTGTGTTGGCTGGGAATGGCTCCCTGTGACCCTGTGTTAGGATATAGCGGGTTGGACAATGACTGACTTACTGACTGCATTTTTGATTTAGAAAAATAATACTTTTTGTAGTATGTCAAATTGTGTTTTTGCAAGGTTCTGCAACCCTGTCTCTAACTCATAGGACTAGCTCTGCTGACCCTGTATCATTATCTTTTTACACTTGGATGTGTGTACACATGCGTAATCTGAACTTTCGAGTTTAGTGATGGTGCTTGAATGTCCTACATTAAAATGATGACCAGCTTTTTTGTTTTTTTTTTTATCACACATTATCATATGCTTCTTTAAGAGCAATAACAGTAATTTGATTTGAAAAAAAGAAGAAAATAGATCAATAACAGGAATGCATTTAGTACAACTCCATAAGTCTGATGGTGGTGTCCTTCACCCACCTCTGAAGACAACTTTATTTGAAAATGCCACTTAGAAAGACTTGCATGTGTTCCTTGCATTTTGTGAAAAGAAGCACCAATACGATGACTCTGTTTGAAAGAAGTGCAGAGTCAGGACTCAGTGCAAAAATAGGTATGTAGAACTTCATTTTTTTAATTGTTTCCAATCACTCGCTCTCCAGCAAATGCCTGACGATAAAGTGTTCAACATTGCTCCTGTAGAATGCCACATTCTTGTGTTTGAGTCATGCAGTGTGTATAATCTGTGTTTTCTTTTTGTGTTATTGTCGCTTAAATTCTAAACTTGAGATGTTGCTGTTTCAATTCAGGCAGTTCCTACCCAATATATATTTTCTGGGAAAGAGGGTTTTGGGTGGCTCTTAGTTTATTTAAAATTTAAATGAATATTGCTGTATTCTGTTTGTATTAAACAGTTGTATTAAGCCTCATGAGTGTATCATGAGTGACAGAGTGGTTGCTCTGAGGCTAGGGATCTGCACTGGCAATCAGAAGGTTGCCAGTTCGAATCCCAAAAATGCCAAAAAGGTACGCTGCTCTGCTGGGACCTTGAGCAAGGCCCTTAACCTGCAGTTGCTGAGCGCTTTGAGTAGTGAGAAAAGCGCTATATAAATCCAAAGAATTACGAGTTTATCACAATGATCTGATGCCAATCGAGACAGATCAGGTACCAGCATGCCATCATTTGATTGATTTTTTTTTGTGACACACATGGTAGATGAACTTGCATGTCTCCTTAGCCATCAGCGTAATGGGGCAGATATGATTAGTTAGGTGAGGTAATGTTAACATTAGGAAAGACTACACATACAAAGAAATATTCCAGTATGGCCCAAAAATAAGTTTCATGCCAAAAACACCATTAAAGGGTTGCTCTTTATTAAAGAAATAGTTAAGTTCTGATATGACATGGAGCTAATAATATATTAACAATTTAACAGTTCTTTGTAGAATAATGAAATAATAAAAAAAAACACCTTGGTGTATATGAATTTGACATTCATTGAGATACCCTGCCTAAATGTATTCTTGAGGCAACAAAAGTGAATCATTCTCTTGTTTTGATCACTTTCTATTTGTGTTTATCTTTTGCCTTTTGAGAGTACTGCAGAACAGACGCTGGTTTCCACTAAAAACAACCTAGAGAAATTTAGAAGCACACAAGAGTATTATTTTATTAAAAAATAAAAACAGAAGGGAGTTTTTACACTTTAAGAGAGCAGAAAGTTTCAAAAATATCAACTTCCCTTTGGATGAGTCAATACAGATTATCCTCTATATGCCATGTGGGGTGCCTGAAGCACTTACTCACTTCTTCAACCACACATGATTCTTCTTGAACCACTGGCGCCCATATCGACAAGCAAGGCAAGACCTCTGTTCCGTATCTGCCTATAATTTAATCCTTCTCATGACCAAAACAGCTCTTATGCTTCATCTCTGAACTACTGTTTGGGCAGGCCAGAAGCCACTGTCCTATAAAACTATAAAATTTCTGAGTCAGGAATTTTGCATGAATGACGTCAGAGCTCTGAGCCAAACAATTCTACCCACATTTTCCAAGTTGAGATGTAAAACTAACCTTTCAACACAATCAATTGTATAAAATAAAAGAAATCTAACCTGGCCAGACAGAAATTGATTTGTTGTGATTAAACTGTGTTTAGAGCAACATGATAAACTTTTGATGTCTTTGTTTACTGTTTATTTTCACAGGAAAATACATTTTATCTTTTATTGCTTTTTTTTTGCTGATCAATCAACAAATTAACAGTGACTTTGTGTTTCATCCAAAACTCTGACCAGAAACACACATGAAAAGACCAACATTCTGCTAACATGTTGTGAATGCAACTTAAGTATTAGATGGGTACATGTAATTTAAGTTTATTATCTTGAAACCACATCTCAGCAACCAACACTGTGCTTTCTTTCCTAATCTACGAATATCTCCAGAATAGTTATTTTCAGGGATCTTTATGTGCCTGTGAATCAGCCATCCTTACCGGAACAAATTAAAGTGTCAAAAGTCATAAAATGATGCCGGTGTCTGTCATTAATGTTACAATATGTATATCTAAATCTCAGTTCATAATGTACTTACCAGGATGAAGCCACATAATTTCAGAGCCCTCAATTCTGCCATTGCCATATCTTGCACATATAAATATGGCCGGATAGTCAAACACTGTTTGTGGTTAAGTTTCTCTTTTGTTTGGTGTAGTCTGTGAGTATTCCAGGTGATACTGTATATATGAATTAAGTAGTATCGTTCCCATTTTGTATACTATGTTATTGCTGGCGTTTCACACATCTTAGGTGTATGAGTATGAATAAATGATAAAAAATGCATTAATTTTCAGACCTGTTTAAGCCAGTTGGAGTTGCAGGCAAGATAAAACAAGGAAATATAAAAAAGTTAAATTGGGAAAAGAGCGGTAAGGGATGAACGGTGTCACATATAAATGAAATGATTAACTATAAATGGTCTATTCTTATGAAAAATTATTTTTTATACCAGCCCCAGTTTTACTATTTAACTATAACTGGCCATACTTTATCCTAGATCATGGTTCTTTCTAACACCTAGAAAGTTCTGAAGTTGTACAGTAAGACTCTTTTCTGGATCTGTTGTTATGTATGTTCTAAGAGTATTTTACATCTAACAGTCAACAGCTCATAAAGTGTTTGTGATGCAGAGTGAAAGCTGAGTACTCTGGTGAGAAAATTCAAACACAATGAGGATGTGTCCATTTGTCCCTAATTTGTATTCAGTGGTTCACACAGGTGGATTGAAAAAGCTGTAGTTAAAGACTCTCTATCAAGATAAGTCAAAAGTAGAAAGGATTGTGTATATGAAGTGAATCTGAGTGAAGGATACTGTTAACTTTATTTTGACTGTGATTTAAGTAAGTCCATTTAGTTTCTTTTTAAGGTGGCACTGTGGAATAATGTGCTGTCTTTCAGCACTCAGACCTTAGTTTGAGGAGGATGATCAGTGGTCTTTTGGCCTTGGAACCCCTAGGGTTTTTTATTCTCTGCTGTTCCACTGACTAGAGTTTTTTGTTGGCCAAATAACTGTCAAATCAGACTTTTACCATTGTAATGATTAGAAACTTAAAAACTGCATATATTTAATAATCATTTAAGTTATGCTTATTTCCAAAGGGGCATATCCATTTTTAGTGTTTTATGTGTATTGTCTATTTATTTACTTACTTACTTATTTAAATATTTATCTGTTTTCTTTGAAATTGTAATTCCAATACTTATTGTAAAGCTGTTTAAACTACACTTTTCATATATAAATTACAAATAGCAATTTCCTCCTCTTACTCTTACTGAAGATGATTTTTGGTTCATTGACAATTCAGATAGTGTGTTATTGTATTTGCATGTGTTTGCCCCACAATTAACTGTTGTCTTTTTTAGGTTAATTTCTGCTTTAAGTGTGTTTCCTGTGTGGACAAAAAGAAATCTTAAAAAATGATTGAACAGGTTTGTGATATTTTCTTTGGCAGAGGCTTTCAGTGTTGCACGTTAGACTTTTCACAAAGCTGTCTTTCCAAACAATATTTCTGTTTAAAATATATTTACAAATATTTTGAATAAATACCCTCATGATAGGCTGCAAATAGCCTACTAGGACAGATGTGCCTCTACACTGTATATCTTTATCTCAGTAAAAGGTCCTATTTTTTATCATACATAAGTACTTCTTTGCAACTGGGATGCCAAGTATACAGAAAACAGTTTATCTTTGATCTGAAGACCTTTACTTTGATTATTTTCTATCAGTAACAACTCTTCTTAACTGTCCTTAGTTGACTTTGAAATGGAAGAGTTGAATCTGGCAAGCATTGCCAGGCCAATATGTGAAAATGTAAATATTATTAGTCAGTTTGATTAGAGTTTAAAACTGAGACATTTTCTTTCTAGCTGGCTTAAGATATTAGCAGATAAAATATTGGAAAAAATGTTTTCATTAATCTGGTTAGAAGCGTACAGGATTCGCTATGTGCAAATGTCTATAACTCCCACTGTATGTGAGAATTTCTTCGGAGTTTCTCACAGAGATAGTGTCTATTGGACTTGAGTGAACTCTCCACTGAAATATGTGTTGTACTCTTGAACTACATTTTTACAGGGATTTATCCTTAGCATAGTGGCATGGGAAATACTTGGGAATTAATTTTATAACATGTTTATGTCTCTTTCTGTAGGAATTTTTAGAAAATTTTATACAAGTGTTCCACATAGTTAAAAATACAACTTGCTTAAAAAGCAAGATTTTCTCAAAACTGAGAGTGCAGTACATTTGTATTCTATGTCTTTAGATATGAATGGATAGCATATTTGTGTGTAATATTTGCTATGTAAAATGTTAATGAAAAATAATTGTAACACATTTATATTAGTTTCCCTCAGATACTAAAGTGCAGCACATTTGTGAATCTTTTTCAAAGATGACCCTGAAGCATTCCACAAAATTAATTTTGTGTCATTATTGTCAGAACAGTGAAAGGTTATCACATCCATATGGGCCTACCCTCTGAATTACAGGTACTGTACATCTTAAATAAGCCTTATGTAATAATACAATATACTGTATGTGTAGCACACTGCCTACATCAGGAAGCATTAGCTCCATTAGGAGATTGTGGGTTCGTGTCCTGGGTCCTTCCTAAATGAAGTTTACAAAGTGCTTTGAGTAGTGAGAAAAGTGCTATATAAATGTAAATAATAATAATAATAATAATAATAATAATAATAATAATAATAATAAT
>JANRMT010062822.1:15144907-15163937 GCA_026402145.1 Polypterus bichir lapradei
ATAATAATAATAATAATAATAATAATAATAATAATAATAATAATAATTATTATTATTATTATTATTATTAATGGGAATGTAGAAAAAAAAAATCATGACACAAATAATAATTTTATCCTTAGTGTGTATTAAGAATCATTTTGCATACTATCCATGTAAGGTTCCAGTATCCAGGAAAGGAAAACCTCACTGAGTGTCATCAGAATAGTGGGGCCATGTTATGATGTATTTTATAACATTAAGAGAACCAATTAAGCCTCCAACCCCAACACCATTTTCCTAGAAATCTAGAAATCTAGGAAAACAAAGAACTTTCTCAGTGCTTTTCTTTTTAAGACTATTACAGCATAATAATAAAAACAAAAGGCAAGAATGTACAATAAAAAGGAAAAGCAAGACATTTACCATAATGATAATAAAGAGTAGATGATCATTTAAAAGCCTGTACAGCAGCTGTCCTTTTGTCTCACTTCCTTGTGTCGCTGGACCTAAAGTGTCTCCGAGAAATTGTTTGTAAGTAGGGTGTGACGTGCAAGAAGTCTTGCGGGACTAGTGTGCATACTGGAATTGAATGAAATTATACACCATCTTTTTCCTCATAAATAAATACTTAAAATTCTTGAAGACTTATTGTTACATGTTTTGTAATTCAAAACATGCTTACATTGTTTTATTTTAGACTAAATGTGTAATATACATTTACTGTACTATTGTGTACAACTTCTAGTATAATGTACTATTCTATTTTTCTCAGAATTGAAAATGCAACTCACCTGCATATTTTGGGTCATTGGGGATGAATGTGAAAGACCGGTATTACCTTTACTCACTCTAGCACACTTGTGTGAAATGAATGGTATCTGAATTGTGTGCCATCTGCCCAGGAAGAAAAATATACACCCATGTGTGACATTCACAAAGATAGCACACTTGTTTGAAATGAATATTGTAAATGCTGAAAAGGAATCTGTGCAGTTACTAAGAAAGTGATGGTGAATGTACAGTATTTGCATGATTTTTATGATTAGGACAACAAAACACAAACAATAAAGCAAAATTCAGTCAAAAATGAAATCAATACACTAATACAGACATTGTGTTTCAAGACAACTCCATCAAAGTGAACATAAGACCCTCTTCTCTTTCCTAATATTGTAAAATGCCAAAGGTTATCATGAATTAACAATGTACTAAAAGCTACAGATTTTCTTCAGAGTTAAGAATCATGATCATGTTCCATTTCATCCTGAGGTTGTTACATTTTGCACAGTTACAGATGCCTTTCTTAGATGTAGAGCCAATGCCACTGCTAGACATGCGTGAAGCGACACTGAGTTTTGTCATTTTCTTTCTGGCTAACACTCTGTTCTCATTTTCCCAAATATTAATTCAGTTGTTTGATTTCAGCCATTGAAAAAATTACCCTTTTCAATTTTAATTCAGTGTGTACATTTAAGTTTAGATGTAATTAATTTCCTTTCTTATAATTTTCCTGAAGTGTAAGAAGTATCTTTATTAGGATTTTAATTTTGATCTTGAAAGTATGAATTAGTGAGGCATTAAGAATCACATTTCCTCATAAATCAGTGTTTAGTCCATTGCTTCCCTGTGCATGACATTCACAAAAATATGTCATAACACTTCAAAAGATGCATTAAGCAAGCCACTTTGTCTAAAAATGTCTAATTAGTGCAATAATATAGAATTAACCTCCACTTTATGTCATATTTGCTTCATTTTCTAATTCTTAAGTTATTACAAGAGGAGCAGATATGTGAGTTATGCTGCATTTGTGAATAAATTTCAAGAAAATGTGAATATGGGACATGACAATCAAAGTCTGCATTTACTGTGCTCAGACAGGAAGGAATGTATCCCTGCCGAGCATAACAATCGAAAGCATATATCAAGGGTTGGTTATGCAAAGTGACACTGGTGTGTAGTGTTACACACAAACTGACATGACGCTACACAGAAAGATTTAATAAAGGTTAAGAAATAGTAGGGTCTCCTGCTAACAGAATGTGCATTTTTGAAAGTGCTGGAGCCAAAGAAGTATTCATCCATTATTTTCTACATTTATAAACAAAATGGCAGAGGCCGACCTTTACTGTATGTTTTCCATAATAGGTTGAACATCCCCAAATTAAATATAATGCAAGAAGACCTTTGATAACTGCTTTGTGAATGAAAAAAAGGGCAGAGTATGATTCTGTTATATTTATGTGGTGAATTTTTATAGTTAGTGTCAGAGAGAGTAAAAGGAACAGGAGCAAAGTGGGACTAGTCCACCCATCTATCATCTGAATGCATTTAATACCATTTGGGATCACTGATCTGTAGATTACGCTTGTATGGATTGATCTAGTAGGATAGGAAGATACTTGATTTATTAGTCTTGCAATTGTCCATGCATAATTCGGACCTGCTTTTTCCATTAGGTGTCACTTTAAAACTTGATCCAATCCCAGCAGCAGAAACAAACCATCAGTGTGTCATCATTCAGTAACAGGGCACACACACACACACCAACACATAGCTAATTTTGAGTTACCAGCTGGTGTAATATGGATATATTTGGGAGGTGGCAAGAAAATGGAATACACATTTAAAACTATTGTAAATTCCACAAATACTTTGTCTGAACCAAGAATCAAACCCAAGATCATTCAGCTGTGAGTTCACTATGTCACAGTGCTGACCACCTTTTACTTTTTTTTTATATACAAGTGGAACCTCGGTTCACAACCATAATTCGTTCCAGAACTTTGGTCGTAAACCAAGTTGGTCGTGAACCGAAGCAGTTTCCCCCATAGGATTGTATGTAAATACAATTAATCCGTTCCAGACTGTACAAACTGTATGTAAATATGTAAAAATATGTAAAGATTAAGCACAAATATAGTTAATTACACCATAGAATGCACAGTGTAATAGTAAACTAATGTAAAAACATTGAATAACACTGACACAAAACACCCAGGCTCCCTGATCAGCTACACGAGCTGGCTCGCTCGCGCTCTCTCTTTCTCTCTCTGTAGCACACACACCACCAAAGCCCCTCCCTTCCTATCTCAGCTACAGGAGCAGCCTGGCTCACACGCTCTCTCTCTCTCTGTAGCGCGAGCGCGCGCACGCACACACACACACACACCCCTATTCCCCCCATCCCTTCCCTGTCAGCTGCCTGTGCTCTCTCTCTCTGCGCTTGCTCGCTCGTGCTCTCTAATCTCTCTGTAGCAGGTGCTCGCGCAGCATTTTTTTTTAAATGAGTTAAGCACAGCAGAAAAAAAACATCGCACACGCTATTAAACTTAAAGCCTGATCGCTGTAAACAATGTTTTTAAAATGAGTTTTAAGCACAGAGAAAAAAACATCGCACAAATCTGAACTGCATTTAAAAACCAACTCACAAGCAACCAAAAAAGTAACATTGCAACAAATCACACGATGAAGTCCTCCATGTAAACAATTTTTTTAATGAGTTTTAAGCACAAGGAAAAAAGCGAACATTTGAAAAAAGAGAAATGTAACATCGCACCTAATCGCGCTATGAAAAACTCCATCTGTAAACACTTTCACGAATTTTAAGCACAAGGAAAAAAGCGAACATTTGAAAAAAGAGAAAAATAACATTGCACCTAATCGCGCTATGAAAAACTCCATTTGTAAACACTTTCATGAGTTTTAAGCATAAGGAAAAAAGCGAACATTTGAAAAAAGAGAAAAATAACATTGCAACGAATCGCATTATGAACTAAAAAATTAACTTTTGAAAAATCCGTAATACAAAAACCACCAAGAAAACTAACCTTGCATGACACAAGTTCTGGCATGAAGTGTTTTCCTTCAGGTGTTTTCTCTCTTGTGATTTCTTGGGTTTCTGGTGCTTTTAGCTGTTTAGCTGGTGGGAGTGAAAGCCTCATGCAGCCATTCCAAAAAGAAAGTTCTTGTGACCCTCCACATTACTGGCAGTCTGGCTTTGTTTACATTGTGCTGCTTGAAAGCACGAGGGTTCTCAAATTGGTAAATTAGTAAACTAGTAAACAGTTTTTCCACCTCTTGTAATTTCTTTCTTTACTTCGATTTCAATTTTCTTCAAAACTTTCTTCTGACCACTCTTCACTTGCTTAGAAGCCATAGTTAACTGCAAAAGCACACGAAATACTGTAGAGCACAAAGAGAGTGCACATCTTATTGAAAACAATGAACAAGGAGCGGCTTTGCTTAAATGAAAAAGCTATGCAGCTCTCTTTCTCTCTCAGGCTGCCTGTGGTGGGGGGGATGGTTCGCTTGCACTACAGCCTACAGATAGGCAGGCAAACACGTGCAGCAATCTCCTCCTCCTCCTCCTCCTCCTCCCCAGCAGGCACGTGGAATTGGGGGGATGGTTCACTTACTGCCTGCAGATAGGCAGGCAAACACGTGCAGCAATCTCCTCCTCCTCCTCCTCCCCCTCCCCAGCAGGCATGTGGAATTGGGGGGATGGTTCACTTACTGCCTGCAGATAGGCAGGCAAACACGTGCAGCAATCTCCTCCTCCCCCTCCCCAGCAGGCACGTGCTCGCTCGCTCTTGCTCTCTCTCTCTCTCTCTCTCTCTCTTTCTCTCTCAGCTCAGCTCAGACAGGCAAGGGAAACTGGCTTGTTCGTATACCGAGGGTGTGGATGTGAACCGAGGCAAAAGTTTGGCGAGCTTTTTGGTCGTGAACCGAGTTGTACGTGAACCGGGACGTTCGTGAACCGAGGTTCCACTCCAATTAGTGCCTAATTCCATTCATGTGATGTGTACAATGTTAACATTCAAAGATATACTGTATGCTCATTCATGTAGCACATGTGCATTTTTAGAGTCTAACAGTGAATAATAGAGGAAGAGGTAAGTTAAAATATCACAGTTTTATGGAATCACAGCATAGGCTTTGTGGTATAGCGGGTCCACAGGTCACAGAGCAAAGGCCATTCATTTTTAAATAAATAATCACCTCACCCGAGGCGGCTTCGTGAGGGGGGCGTTGGTCCATGGCGAGCCGCGGGACGCTCGGGGTGTGGGCGTTTCTCACCAAGTGCACAGGTGAGGAACTGCCCACATCCGTGATTGCTCCCGTGGCTAATGCTGCAGCTGTCATGGCCTCTCGTCATTTATAAAGAAGCGCGAGTTAGTTTTGAGGGAAGATGAGAGATGAGAGAAAAGAGAACAAAGGTTACAGGAAGCGAGGAAGCAGGCGGTGCAGGAGAGAGACAGACACGCGGAGCGTGTGGTGAGCGCGCGATCGAGCACTTGTGGGCAGCTGCGTGGAAGCTGGGTGTTAGGCCGACACCCAGGCGTTTGTGTTGATGTCGCTCCCGCTGAGCGATCAGGTAGCAGGAGTGACCAGGGGAAGGCGACTGGCCACAGAGGGCCGCGGAAAGGCAACGGAAGTCGGGAGGCTTGGAGTGGCAGTCCTTGGTGTGAGCGTCCTGGAGACCAAGGAGTTCAAGTCTCGAGGCTGGGATGAGAGCCAACCCGAAGCCAGGGATCGGGAGGTCTCCAGTCTCGTAGTTGAGTGAGAAAAGGGCAGCTGCAGAGAGCGTCTCGCCTGTTGCGTGGGCCCGTACGGGAGAAGCAGGTGAGGCGCCAGCATAAAAGAAGATGCACCGGGCTTGTTGTTGGTTTTAAGAACTGCTTCCAGAGGAACATTTTAACCTCGTTTTTAAAGGATTGTGTTTTTTTCTATTTATTGTTTTAACCTCCACGTTTTCTTTTATTGGATTATTTATTCAGGAACTTGGAATCACTGCACTATTTATTGAACACTGTTTTGATGAACTGTTGACTGTTTTAATAAAAGCACTTTTGCACTTTACCATCCCCTTGCTTAGATGTTATTGCCTCCACTGACTAGCTCACTCGGTTTCATTATCGACGGTGTAGGGTTCAGGGCTTCCCAAACAGCAATGGGAGCGTGGAGCCAGAACCCGCATCGTCACAGGCTTCTGATCAGAATTCCAGCCACATGTAATATGTTCAAAGGTCAGAACCTTCATACCACCTTAGCCATGTATAACAGTAAGAGTAAGAAATAAAATACAAAAGTAAAACCTACAAGGGAAAAAAACATTCTTACCTTGTCTAGCAAACTTTTTTTCAAAGCTTTATTAACCTAAGACACCGACTAAAAGCCTAGTAATAAGTTGACAGGACACTGAATTTCTATAGTGAGTGTGGCCTGCAACAGAGCCCATTGATGCCTGCTGTATCTATAACAGGACTTGGAACGACACTTTCCTGAAAGAGAGGTTATTGGGAAAGAAGATGCATAAGTGAAAAGATGAAAAATTTGGGAATATTAATTAAACAGTGTTGTCATTATTACTCATGAAGGAATTTAAGAAGGCTGGTCCAATGAATACTACTTTTAGGCTAGTCTTGCAGGGACAGACGTGATTCTCAAACAAGAATACAAATCCGGGGACAACCATTAAAAAGTGTTTAGTGAATAGCGGCAAAATCCTATGCTCCAAAGACTGCACCACAGGGCTTCTTCCTAAAACACCCGTTCCCAATTTATCCAGTTTATGTATTTTAAACCTCTTCCATGGTTTCTAGGAGAGAGCAAAAGACACTGAACAATAGACTTGACCCTGAGAGAAAATAAAAAGCTACTGTTATCCATTCAGGTGCTCAGTAGCACAAGGGAACTAAAGCTTAATAATTAATTTACTCGTTGTAATGAGCACTGCAACAGTGGAGACAGACACACGCACACATAGACCACCACAGCTACGGGACTCCTCATGTTTGCCTCTGTCTTCTATGATATCTTTCAGTCATTTCAAATAATGTATCACTATATGACATTACAACAGTAAATACTGTAAAGCTTCAATAAGCGTTGTGGTCTATGGATGTACAAAATGTTAAAACACTGTGGCTATTTTGTCATGGCATGTTTATGTTCCCAGTTATACAGTAATGTTACATTTCTTTACATATTTTTTTACATGTGGGTCAGAAGGTGGATGTTGTGCAGCCTCATCTCTGCATCTACTTTTTGTGTTCGGCAGATTGTTGATTTGGGTGTGTTGAGTACTGAAATCTGCATCTCCTGTGTTCTTTGGTATCAACTCTCTTAACAGAAGTCCTTTTCATAGAGTGTAACACAGCGTTTATTTAAAATGCATGTTTTTCAATTCATATTTTCATGAATATAACTGACAATTCTTTCAAGCTTACATCAACTCATGCACTATCGTTGTAATGCTGAATAACAGAAAGCACACATAGCACCTGTGACCACATACCATTAACGTTTACCATTTGTTTATTGATGCCAGCGAATGCCAATGTATAATCTGATGCTACAGAAAGGTATTTCCCTTGCATCAGGTTATGTTTATTTTTAAAATGTGCAATGTCCTCTCTGAACATGCAACACATATTTATATGTCTAATAGGGTTTTTAGGAGACTTTTTGACAGTAGACAATTCATTGTAATCAGAAGCTTGCACTCTGATGGTCCAGGTTAACAAGAGCACCACTGATTTTCACGGTTCAAAATCCCCACCCCTCATTGAGCACGACATTTATTAGGCATTGGATTGGTTTTGAAATGTGACGCTGAGTGAACCGTCTAATTGTTCCCACCTAGTTTTAAGCAAAATTCATTCATAGTTGTCTCCAGGCATATGTATTATACGACTGGCTTAGCAAGTCTACTTTTACACAGACTCTGTGTCATATGTTACGTTGCTTTCTTTCTGTCCTAACCTGTGAATCAAGCAATCTGTGAATCAAATTAACTGGTATTAATTGAGAACATTAATTATATATGGGCAATATGTTTCAATAATCATGTAAACTGCATATAAACTGCATTCATATATAAGAAAGTAACTGCAACTTATCTGTTCCTGTCAGGCAATATGTCAAGTGGTTCAGACACTACAAATAATATTAAGAACGTTCAGGATCTAATCCTAAAGCTTGTAGGTATTCTGTGTGACCTGCAGTTATGCCTTGGGATCATTAAAATAAGTATTGTATCTTTTTTAACAAGTCATAGCTAGCTTGAAATGGTTTGGGCCCATGCAGAGGAGAGATGAGGGGTACATCGGGAAAAGAATGTTGAGGATGGACCTGCCAGGCAAGAGGAAGAGAGGAAGGCCAAAGAGGAGGTTTATGGATGTGATGAGAAAGGACATGAAGGCAGTTAGTGTGGCAGCAAATGATGTAAAAGACAGGGATATACAGAGACAGATGATTCGCTGTGATGACCCCTAAATGGGAGAAACCAAAAGAAGAAGGAGAAGATAATCCTGGATTCCAATTGCATAAGTTTGCATTTAAATAAATTGTTATCCTATGCACAGGCAAAGTGGTGTTGGATGGTATTTTTCATGAAAGTTTTTAAATTAAATAAACTGTATTAATTGTATATATCATGCCTGAGTTGCAAAGTGGTTAGTATAGTTGCCTTATAGCTCTTAGAAGCAAAATTAAATCTTGGTTCCCTCCGTGAGGAGTTGGCACATTCCCCTTGTGTCTTTGTAGGTTTTTTTCTAGGTTCTTGAGTTTTCTGCTCTGCTTTCCCAGATGAAGCATGTGAGGATTAAGAACATCAGATGCCTCACAGCTTCTTTTGCTCTCTTTTTAGGAAAAGACCAGAAGCTCCTTTTGTCAGACATTCCCTAGGAGGAAAGTCAGATGTCAGAAACCAGGTACAAGAATTGCCTCTGAGAAGAAGGCCTGAAGAAAACAAAAGCAGTTTGTCTTTGGCCGTCACACAGCACAGTAGGAAGTAGTCTGCAGGTGCTATGTTTTGAAAAGAAAAGATAATGTCTTCCTTGTGCTAACAGAAAATGGACTTTTAAATGATCTATTAGGCAGTTACTGCATTAAACTACCAAACTACTGTTCCTCTCTGGTTATAAAAAGAGAAGGCAAAAATCTGCTGAAAACAAAACCAAAACAAAAAATGAGAATGATAAATGCATCAGGCTTGTCTATATTTACATCCATTTTATAACGTCTTACTGTATATAGCAGTATATATACAGTTTAGTAAGTGTGCATGAAAGGTCGAGGTGGCATTTTCCCCAGGCCTAAGAGGTGGCTTTGACAAGCATCAAGCAATAGTCGGCAGTCTTCCTCAGACGTTTCTACATTACATAGTGTCTGACTCTCAGTCTTCAAACAGACCTCATATAGAAAGAAGAAACTGAAAAAAACAACAGCCCTTGACTGTAAGAGGGCCATGTCCTAAGACAGAGAAAAACGGGATAGTGCTGTTTGTGACATGTAGATA
Source organism: Polypterus bichir lapradei (assembly GCA_026402145.1). Classification (NCBI taxonomy): domain Eukaryota; kingdom Metazoa; phylum Chordata; class Cladistia; order Polypteriformes; family Polypteridae; genus Polypterus; species Polypterus bichir. The sequence continues at coordinate 15,154,194 of JANRMT010062822.1, forward strand.
TGAGACTGCTTATAGTATGTAATCTTATGTTTAAGTCCATAGTCAGTTTGTTGGAGGGACAGCACAAGCCAGACTTCTTTTAAAAAGGAAAAATCTATCTTTTTCCAAAAGCACCATATATACTGTGTACACTTTCAAGACACTGATCAATACTCAAGAAAATTCTTAGCTTGAAAGTGGAAGTATTTGGTCATTTTTAAGCATTTTGTTTTCACATTCAGTCTGGTGCCCCATAAAACCCATTTTAACCTGCAAAAACCAGGCATGATATTATTTAAAAGTTATAAAAAATATTCTTCACTTAAAAATATTATTTCCAGTGGCAAATAAGGGTATCCCATAGTTGTAAATTGATACTGAACTTATTCTTTATTCAGAAGGCATTCCTAATCATCTGCAATGCTGAGACGAAACTTCTATTTCTTTTCACATCTGATACTAGTAGCTCTGAATAATGTGTTTCTATGGCAGACAGTAGACTTACAGGATGAAATACCACCTTCACCAGCCCTTTATTTCCAATACTGACATGTGCTTGAGTTTTCCTTCTGCCATTCTCTCTCTGACCTGAAAGTTCAGGACTTAGCTTTTTCTTGGGCCAATCCTAGTGGTATCCTTATCCCTGGGCACCTCTTGCCAACTAGGAACAGCAAGTAGGTGCAACCCATGATATCCTGGAGTTACTAGTTTACAGGTTAGTGCCTCTCACTTCCTAGTATTTAAATTTGGATTTAAAATAAAATATTTTATTTTTAGTGTGTGCTTTTATGTTTGATTTTCCAGTTCAAAGCATTCTTGCTTAGTTTACCTATCTTCAATTTTTATTTACGATTCTTGCTTTGTTGAAGGACAAGACAGACTATGGTTTTTAAAATTAGGCATTTTTTTATCTTCTGGTCTCTATTTTCCTCTATGTCCAATTTACAGCAGACATAACAGTATAGGAATGTAATAGCAAGATAAACAGCAATACAGTTTGTCTTGTTCCAGCTTTGGGAGTGAAACTCTAACTGTAGAGCTCTCCAAGCACTCCATAATTTGAGAAAAACTTTAAATTGCATTACAAAATTTGAAATTACCCTTATTGTCTTAACTTTTGGTTTGCCAATTAGCCACTAAACAGTCCTATTATATTTTCAGTGTGTCCCAAAAACGCATGCACCTGACATTTCACTAAGGACATCAAGGTAGGGTCTAAATCTTTGGACAAAGTTTTTGATTTAGCATTAATCCTAAACTATGGTCACAAGTTTTGAGTAGCACCAAAACTGTGAAATTTTGAGTGCAAGTGGCTGAAATCAGGTTTGGGGCTTCTGTGTTCAGTCTCCAGTGTCAAAGCTGAGGAATTCATCAATATAGTTTGACCTCAGAATAGAACTATTGCTTCTTTGAATCAAGAGTAGCCAGCTGTGGGGGTTTGGGCTTGTAGTGAGAATATTCCTCGGTAGCTCCCACAGGGACCGTACTGGGGGAAGACCCAGAACACAAAACCTCTCAAAGGGAATATACAGTATCTCATTGCTGGCTTGGAAGCACCTGGGAATTTAGCAGGTGTTATTAGAAAAAAGTTTCAAAGGACTGGACAGTCTGGTCAACCCAGCTCAGTATGTTACTATTGAGACCCTCATCAGGATGGGCAGAGTAAAGAAGAGGATGATAATGATAGTGATAATTGCATTACTGCAGATAGAGTGAAATCTGCTTCTGAAAAGGGCACTTAAAAAGGATTGCATATATATATTGTGATGGACAGCCGGGTCCCATGCCCGGCCAGGACACCCCTGCTGCATCTGTTCCAGGGGAGCATCCATGGACAGCTCAATACCTCCCCCGGGACGCTTGGTGGCAGCCTCCCTGGCCGACGGCGATCCCCCAACCTTTCGCATGGCTCTATGGGAGATGGAGTCTTCCACAGCCTGGTTGGGAGCTCGGATGGCCGCTAGGGGGAGCTGCATGGAGTCAACAGCCCGGCTGGACGAGTCTTCAGCCCCACCCGGAAGTGCAATTAGGACCAGGTGGTCAAGCACCTGGAATGCTTCCGGGTGGGCTATAAAAAGGGCCAGCCACCACCACTCGAGAGCCAGAGTTGGGAGGAGGAGGACTAAGCTAGAGGAGGAGTGGTGCTAAAGGAGAAGAGTGTTTTGATGGTGTTGTAATTGTGCTTTGGGACTGTGTTGGGCTGTGTGGCATGGGGAAGTCATGTCCCACAGCTGAAGAATAATAAAGGCTTTGTTAATCTTGTACGTGCCTCTGCGTCAGTCTGTGCCAGGTCGGGCGCTATAAAATGGTCTTGATTACAATATATATATATATATAAGCAAAATACACAAATAATTTCTCGCATTACTATTTTGAACTGTTAAGCTATTGTACTAAAATGTTCGCATTTTTATTGAACAGTTGAATCAATAAGAGATTTCCCATAAATTCACTTGTTCACAAATCAAGCAGTGATTATATATAAACCAGCAACGGCACACTGCACAATAATGTGCAGTGAATACACTGGACTTTAGCATTCATAGTTTTCATACTCTTTCTCTGTACGTTTAGCACTCATTTGTTCAGAGGTTGATGCACTTGCTGCTTCCTGAGCAGCTCTTCTTTTCTCCACCCTAACAGCCTGCTTCTTCTCATCTTTTCATGTTAAAACTGATTAAGTCAGTGTTTGTGTTGCAATTACATAGTATGTTTTCCTTAATTTTTCACTTAAGTTGGCACTTAAGTCTTCAATCTGCCTCAAGAATGATTTAAGATATGAAGAGGTAGGGGAAGTGACAGGTGGTAGGGACGAGAACGGCGCCCATACACATGCGCCGCACGGCCGCCCTGCTGGTTGCTGCCGAGAGTTGATTCTACAATAAAATAAAATAAAAATAAAAAGAGGAATAACTTTGGAGGTCAATCATCACCCCGAAAGCAGATAGTAGATGTCATGTAGTATATGTGTACCAAATTTCAGGTCAATAAGAAAAACGGTTTGCAAGCTACAGGTGATTTAAAATCCTGAACAGACAAACGAACAGCCACGGTAGTGCATTATATATAAAGATAATATAAACTAAAACCTTAACTGAGGAGTGTTGTAATCAACATTTAATACGTAAATAAAAACGTAAAGTAAAAACATCTTTTTTTCCACCATTAGTCGTGTCTTTTTGAGCCTGTTTGAGGTATGCATCAACATTTTTATGTGTGTTTGGCATACTATTATGGGATAGTAGCTCAGAAAATATGAGTGGGCGATTTTATCTTGTGTCTCTGGTGTAGCTTGTGGTTTGTATTCTGGAAAGCTGATTTGCATTTTTCCTGAAGGATAAAGTTTAAGCAAGATAGCTGCATTTCTAGTGTGTGATTTTTTTTTCTCTTTTGTTTGCTGTGAGACACATGGTGCCATGGTGGTGTGGGGGGGGGGGGTGTGGGATGGGGGGAGCTGCACACTGAAGATTTTCATTTGCTAGAGGGACTGGTTAGACATGCACCATGAGGCAGTCTATAAATTAGTTCAAAGCTGCACTGGAAGGGTCTTTGGCTGGGGGCCAGTATTGTGATTGAAACACATTTGCTTGGCCAGGTGCCCCGCTCACTTCCTAGCTTCCTGAAGTGAAAGTGGCAATAGCATGTGTAAGGCATCAGCGCAGCATGTTGAGCTGCATCTCAATTCATTATGCACTTTCCTGGTGCTGCTTTTGAGACGTGTTTTTTCAAAAGACCTCTTCAAGAAGCATTTGTCCTTTGATGGTGTATAGTGGTGTTTTTTTGTTTTTTTTTTTCCTGGTTACAGCAACATTGAAGGTGTGGCAATGTCTCTACAATAGCTGAATTTGACTAATATTTAATATCCATTGGTGTGAGAGAAGGTTGCCATCTGTCTTTAAGAGATACAGGTTGAGATGGTGGTCTTGGAATAATTACGTGCAATGAACTGTAAACCGCTTTTAAAAATTTTTATGAATTTATATCCTTTGAGGCCACTTATTTTGAATATTAAAACAGATTCCATCACAATTGTGATACTAGCATACAGAACACCAGGTCCGTATTCATTGTTCACAACTAAATTTGGCAGCAATTTATCTGATTTAGCTATAAATCATGATCATGTAGTGTTGATCGGGAACTTTAATATACAAACTGATGTAGAAATAGACACTTTCAGCCAATGGTTTACTTACTTGTTAAACTCAGTTTGATTTTCGTTTTATTTCTGATCATAACTTAATTACGTTTGACTTAGTTTTGCCCCTACCAGTACTTTCACAAATTAAAACTAGGACAGTGTGATATCTAGATTGTAACTCAGCATCAATGTTTGTGGATATTTTGAGAATGTCAAGCATAATTGTGGAAAACAACTTAGATCAGCTAACATCAAATTATAATGTGACTTTGAGAGAGGCTTTGGATACAGTAGCTCCCATTAAAACAAAAATGATTAACGCACATAGAAACTCACCTTGGTTTAATGAGAACACTTGAGTTGTTAAATTAAAGTGTTGAAAACTGAACGTACCAGGAATGTAACAAAGTTGCAGGTCTTTCAAATTGGATTGGCAGAGAGCGTTAAAAAGTACAGAAAAGCTTTTTCTTATAGACTGCTCAGACAACTGCTGGATTAACAAATGACAGCAGTAATAATCCTCATGTACTGTTTAGAACAGTGGCTAAATTAACAAATTGGAATTCTGAACTACAGTGCAGACTTAAGCAGTCCAGATTTTAGGAACTTCCTTAAAGAGAAAATTGAAAATGTGATACCAGAGTTCAGCATCACATTGCAACCTTTTCTACAGGTTTACTTACCTTGGCAGTGTCTCTGGTGACTCTTCCTATGAAATCACTAGACGGATTGGGGGTCGCCCATGTAACACCTGGCTGCGGCAGATAGAGGGTCATTTCCGGAGGGTGGGACTGGACTGCGTGTCTGCCTGGGGGGGTGCCAACCGGGATCCCGAGTTGTTTCGTCGAGTGGTGGGTGCGGTAACACACTGTACCAATGCATGCTCCCCGACTTGACTTGACTTGACTTGCAACCTTAATACTAGATTGGCAAACAATATCTTGCTTTGCACACACACCTTAGCAGTTTTAATATTATAACAGAAGAAGAAATCTTCACTTTAATTTACAAAATGAAACCTACTATCTGTTTCGTAGACCCATTCCCAACAAAACTAGTAAAAAGCTTAACGGTTGTCCACATAGTAACCATTCTTAGTATTATGAATAGTTTGTAGGAGATGGCTGGCATCTCCACCCGGCGGAACGCCCGTGAAGTGGAAGGATGGGGGAAGGCAGCTGCTTTGGGATACTGCCTCCCCCAGGATGCTAGTTGGCAGCTTCCCTGCAGCATAGCAGTAGATACCTGGATTTCCACAGGGCACCATGTGATCTGGAGTTCAGCTTCACAGCCCTGCTGGGTACCATGGGTGCCCGCCAGGAGACACTGAAGGGAGACTGGGGAGTCCCTACTGTTTACATAGGCTGGAAGTTATCCAATGTCACGGGGGCGGAAGCACAGAAGTACTTCCGGTCTGAAGAAATTACAAGTTCTCCATCTGACCTTGAAGTGCTGGCGAGTCACGTGGATGGAGGGACAGAAGCACTTCCGGGTCAAGGACTATTTAAAGGACTGATGGAAACCCAGCAAGCGAGCCAGAGTCGGGAGGAGGTGGACAACACTTGCTGGGAGGTGTGGAGGAGACAGAATTGTGATTGTGATTGTTTATCTACTTGTGTTCATCGTGGCTGTGGTGCTTTGGTCATGATTATTAAGAAGAAAACAGTTATAAGTCTTCTGGGTGGTTTTACTTTGTGTCCTGAGCATCTGTCTGTTGGGTTTAAAGGGGCAACAGCGACCCCTGGTGTTTACAAGTTCATTACTTATTAGCACAGTTGCTGAAGTATTGAAGATGTCAGTTATGAGACCATTACTTAAAAAGTCAGACTTACATCCAGATATACTTAATAAGTATAGTATTTGAAAAAGTAGTTGCCGCTTAGCTTAACTCTTACCTTACACATCACAGTTTATTTAAGAAATTCCAGTCTGGTTTCCACAACAGTCATAGTACAGAAACGGCATTAACTCATGTTGGAGATGACATTCTGAAAATCTCTGATGATGAAAATTCCATTGTAACTATTGTGGCAGGCGGCTGGCATCCATGCCCAGCCGGGACGCCCCTGCACACTATATTCAGTGGGAGCAGCCCTGGACACTGCAATACCTCCCCTTGGACGCTAGATGGCCGCCCCCCGGGGGTGGAGCAGTGCCTCGGTTTCCCACAGGGCTCCGTGGGAATTGGAGTTGGGTGCAGCCCTGTTGGGTCCTGGAGGCATTGCCAGGGGGTGCTCTGTTTGTGACTCCTGAGCCCATGGGGGCAGGGTATACATCACACCCAGAAATGCAGCTGGAACTCAGTGATCAAACACCTGGAGGACTTCCGGGTGAATTATAAAAGGAGCCAGCGACCACCACTCAGGGTCAGAGTCGGGTGAGGAGGAGGACAAGGTTGTCTGGGAGGAGTGGTGGTGCCAGAAAGAGAAGAAGAGTGCTGTGCTTAAGTGCTTAGGACTGTGTTGTGTCTGTGGGTATGGGGAAGGCGTAGCCCACAGACAAAGAAAAATAAAAGTTTGTTTATTTTACACGTGCCTCCCGTGTCCAGTCTGTGTTGGGTCGGGTGCTATACAGTGTCCATTCTTACACTATGTTATTAGATTCAGGATCAGTGTTTGTCACCATTGACCAATCTGTTTAACTACACAGGCTGAAAAATGACATTGTGGATCAGAAGCACTATCCTTGCCTGATTTAGTTCTTATTTATTAAGCCTATTCCAGTACAAATAGGAATTTTCTGACAGTAATCCATCATTATACTCAAAAATTAAATATGGCATCTCACAGGGATCAGTACTAGTACCTTTACTGTTTTCAGTTTACATGCTTCCTTTGGGAACTATCATTAGAAAACATAACATTAATATTCACTCATATGCAGATGATACCCAATTGTACCTATCTTTTAGACCAAATGATGCTTCTCAGATGCTGTTGTTGATTAGTTGTGCTAATGAGTTAAAGGTGTGGATTGATGAGAACTGCTTGTCTCTGAATACAGAAAAAATAGAAATGTTAATCATAGAATGAAATGATTGAAACAATACTCTGTCATTATTTAACTCAGTTGGAATTATCTGTAGTTCTAGTGAATCGGCAAGCAATGTAATTTAAAGAACAAATTACAAAACTATCCAAAACATGTTTTTTCCATCTTAAAAATATTGGAAAATGAAAACATTTACTTAATATGTGGGATACTGCGCAATTTATTTATATATTTTTTTCTAGAAGGACTAACTACTGCAATCGGACATTCAGTGTCTTTTGAAATCATTCTTTATACAGCTTTTATTTTATTCGAAATTTTGTTGCAAGAATTATTACAATAACCTAAAAGTATGAACACATGACTTCAATTCTTAAGACTTTACACTGGCTCCCAGTTAAGTGTAGGACTGATTTCAAAAATCCTCCTTTTAACATATGAAACCTGAAATGGCCAAGACTCTACTTACTTATCTGAACTTTTAATTACCAGAGTGTGTTAAGATTTCACAATGCCGGCCTGCTTATGATTCCAACAATTAATAAAATAACAGTGAGATGTTGAGCTTGTTTTTACAGGGCCCTGGAAGCTGTGGAATGGTCTGCCTGCTACTATAAGAGATGCTGCTTCAGTCTCTACTTTTAAATCCCGGCCGAAGGCTGACTACTTTAGTCTACCATACCCTGACTAGAGCTGCTGATTAGCTGTGTGTACTGAATTTATGTTTGTTAGTCATCTGTATAGAAATATAAGTAATCCAATATTTATAAACTGTTACTAACCTTCCTGTGTTCTGTTTCTCTTCTTGGTATACTGATGTGGAATTTGGTGCCACAGCTTTTCTGTCAAGTTGTTGTCCTGCCTATGAAAAAGTCATTTGAGATAAAACAGCATTGGAATCATTACATACACTGCAAAAATGCAAAAACTAAACAAAGAAACTTTAAATTGGAGTTGTTTTGCTTTAATTTAGCAAAAAAAGAAGCCAAAGGGGTAAGCAAAATTAAATTGACAAGATTTCTTAAAGTACACTAAATAATAGTAAATACAATTTTTTGGATAAATCAGTAAGGAAAACATGATTTAATGTCATGATATACATACTTTCCACTTGCTTAGATTTCATTTTTGCAGTGTAGAAGGGTCCTTTCATCAGATTGGATGGCCCAGCACTGATTCTGCTTAGAATGACCAGGAGAGGGTGACTAGTTGGCTAAGGTCCCCAGGACTGACTGTGTCTGATTTTGTCTTTGACTCTCTTTCTTACAATTTCATATCTTCTGTTGTCAACTGGCCATAGCTGTACAATTAATTAATAGACAGATACGTTTGGTTTCCATTTACTTTAATCAGTTTCTATTTTGTTTTCTGTGTATTTAAACAAATCTGTATCTTTATATCTGCTAGTTTTCTGTTTAATGATTAATATAATCTATTCTTGCCTTTTGCCTTGGGAGTTGTCATGGCATTCTGCATTTGCACTTGGTGAGGTGGTAATGATAGATTGGTCATCTCGCTCTGAAAACAGGACTACTTGTATTCTGTTTTGTGTGTTGTATTTACCCTATTTTTTGACATTAAGGACATACCCAACCTACATTGAAGAGAGTGTCTCTTTGAATTGTCCTTACAAGAATCTTCCATTTATTTTGTGCAAGGTGTTCCTTGTCTTCTTAGAGAGTGAAAGTTGTGGGGCTGTCAATTAAAAAGTGTTTGTTAAAGCAATTTAGGCATCCGTTGTGTGATTTTGAGCTATACAAAAATAAACTGTTGTTGCTTTTGCTGTATCTGCATCAATTACAGAGTTATTGGACACCATTAAAAGTGAAAGCAGGTGTCCTTGGTGTGCCTTATAAAGAGTTGGCCAGTCAACTGTAAAGAAATGAAAAATGAGAAATATGATTATGCAATATAGTTGGGACACTTTCAAAGTATACCTTTTAAGGACATAGAAATAGTAACAGACTCATCATTGTCCATATCCAGACAGTGGCTGAGAACTCTAGTACTTAATGGGATTATTTGGGTACACAATGTCTCTAATACTTTATTGATTATTTTTATGACAGTGTAGCACCCTCCTAGTTGGGTATAATAGTAAACTCAGAAGTGTTTACTTGATGCTAAGTGCGCGCGCGGCTTTCGGCGCCGCGGGAGAGCGGGAAGGGAACTCGCGCGCCAAGAGGTTCACGCCTCACCTGTCGAAGAGGTAAACGCGGCTGCGCAGTCGCGCGCTCTCCTTTTTAAAGCGATACAGAGCTCGGTGATAAGGACTTTTTGGAGGACCGCAACAGTCGCATTCCACAGAGGCACAGTTGGCACGCAAACGTCTGACATAATTTATCCCATAAGGAGAAAATGCAAATAAGCAGTGTCAGAAATATCACAGGAGGCAGCAACTAATCAGGGAACGCAAATAAATCCCGCATCAAGACGAAGCTGCTGGCGTCATCCCAGACGGAGCTGCGAGATTCCTGTGTTTAACCACGGGGGAAAATGAGAAGTGTGGGGAAAAGTTCTGGAAGGACACCGTGAGTACACGTGAAGTTATGTACTGCATATGACCTCCAACTAAGCGCGCCAACGATTTATATATATATATATATATATATATATATATATATATATATATA
>JANRMT010062822.1:15164921-15248770 GCA_026402145.1 Polypterus bichir lapradei
CTCCACAGGAGTGTGGATGATTGCCAGGGCATTACAATATGCCGGTGCTGAGGAACCAGAGGGAGATGCCCCACTTCCAACCCTAGGTGGCCTAGGCAGGTAACAGTTGAAATCACTACAGCACATACTGAAAAAGGCCTTCATTCATACAATTAGGGTTCCATATCTGATGTGAAGAACCAAAATAGTGCTGAATAATGTACAGCACAACCTTAAAAGAGATAGAAAAGCATTTTGAGAAAAATTTGAGATTCTTTTGTTTGTAAATACGATGACACCCAGCTCATTTTCTGCATAATATGTAGATTAAATATTTAAGAATGCCAATAAAGAAGTGTATGCAGGAATGTTTGCAAACAGCAATGAACATATTCACAGAAAGAAAAATTCAAAGTAAACACCACAATTGCTCAAAATCAAAACCAATCATTAATAAATGTTACTTAGAGAAGAAAGTTCTTAAAAATTTGACTGAAGCCTTTGCTAAGGCTTTGCCTGCTCTCAATCATAAAGATAAGGTCTTTGTCCTCTATTCTTATTTAGTAATTAATATGGAACACTTGGCAGTTATGGACTCAAACTCCAGGTAAGCATGAAAGTCTTATAACTGTGCTACAATCAATGAGCTACTATTGGTGATAAAAAGGTGGACTAAAAATATGAGACAAGCCCCTGAGAAAATGAAGGCACACAAAAAAGAAAAGTAAAAGTAAAGTAAAAAATCACAATGTCACAAAAGATGAGAGTCAAAACTGGAAAGCCAAATCTATGGACAAATATTCAAGGATAAGAAAGTAGAAAAGGTCTGCACATGTATTAGTTCTAAGGCACCATGTAAAAACATCAGCCATAAGTACAGAATTGATCTCAGGCAACTGATGCATGTTTAAGGGTTTGGTCAAAGAGCACAAAATTCTCTGTAGAGTAAGATATGAAGTTTTGATCAATACAAAATGGAAATAAAGTGTTCCTCTGTCTTTTGCCAAATTACACTTGAGACTTCCATATATAAGATTTTGACAAGCCACAAACTAACTGCTGGTGAATTGAGTGTGGGTCTCTCTGTCAATAACTCTCATTTCCTAGGATTAATTTTATTCTGCCACTGAGGTAAAAAAATGAAGTGCCTCAAAAAGTATAGTTGGAAAAGATTGACCATTAGGTGATCCACATAAAATAACAAAAGAATGGTTAAAAAAGTAACAAGGTTGTGTCAGGAAGTAAAATAAAATCGACATAACAAAGCCAAAACATAAACCAAAAATTAAAGTCATTAAAAGAATTGAAAATCTAGAGAGCAAAACAACACAAAACCACACAAGGCACATTTGCTATGTACCCAGATACTTAGATACTGGCAAATCGGTGCCACCATGATGTATACCAGGAGTGCTAGCAACTGCCATACAATGGCACAGTAATGAGCCACAAAATTGCAACACCGAAGAAATTTTAATATTACATCAGAAAAAGAGCAAAAGAATATAAAAATACAAAAATAATACTTGTAAGACAAAAATTAAAATTATGTTTTTTGCTTTTTCAATTTTGGCTTTTAGAGGCATTTTAGCATTTTCAGCTTTAAAGAAATGTAAAATATTTGATTTTGTCATTTTTCATTTTGACATATAACATTATTTTTTTGTGTAAAAGTGTTCACAAAAGTTACTTTAACCTTTTAAGGTTTTTTTTGTAATATTGGTGGACACGTTAATACTGGAAATGCTTGAATTATTAGCCATGGTTCACATATACACCCTTCCACACCTAAATGTTTTAACCTTCACTCATTACACGTGTCTCAAACGTCACAGTGGCCAAGAGCCTGCCACTACTCCTGCCAGGATTGAGAAAGGGCTGCACAAATAACCAAACACATGTCAGAGGCAAATTTTGAAAACATCCCCTTGAGGTTTTGCCTATAGCTCCACACTCAAACTGTTACTCCTGGAAGAATGTAAACCAAATGAACACAGTTTGTTATATTAACACTCACCAGGCATTGATAAATGTCAGGAAGCAACAGGACAACTTCAGCAATGTAATACTCAAACTTTACTTCAATCATTACTTATGTTTACTTGTAGAAAAAACAGGCACAAATGTCAGGTATAAAAAAACATATAACCTGAACAATTCATATCATGGTCACACAGCAGGGTGGTTATAGCTTTAGTTGTTGCAGTCTTTGACTTCATAAGTCAGATGTGATGCTTGGAAGTGGAGAGGTGGTTGAAGTTGGCAAAATCTGACAGAGTTGTCTTCTCCCTCTGTGGTTATAAAGACTCTCAAAATGCTTTTTAAAACCTTTTCAATTTATGGTGGCTTGGTGGCTGCTTTAACCCTTAAACCACCACATACTTGTAGGGTTAATGCACCCCGGACGCCAAAAACTTTTTTGCTGCACATTTTAAGGAAACATCACAGTTCACCAAGAAAAAGTGAAATTTTAATGCAACACATATTTTTTCATGGAAAGAGCATCACAATTACTGCAACACTGATCATTTTGCACACTGCCAATGAACTGTAAAAACTATTAAAAAACTACTGCAACAATCTACTATTATATGTACAAGGTGCAACTGATGCCATTGATGAAATTTAGTAAATCACTGCGCCAACTGCGCTTGAACTGGCTGCACGCATGCACACAGAGGCCAACGTTGATGCTAGCAGGCTAGTCTAGTGCAGTGGCTGAATCCCAAGGACAGTGATGCTGATTTGCTAGGAGGTGGCAGTGGTCATAAGCTGGCTGCTCAATGAATGTACAGCACTGACTGATCAGCTCTGGCATGCTGGCAGATTGCACTGGGAACCGATTATAGCTGGTTGCGGCATTCAACGAATATACGTCACCAATTATACTCGGCTCCGGCGTACTGGCAAATTGCACTGGGAACCTACTATAGCCAGTTGCAATGGTTTAAGGGTTAAGTTAGGTACTGCATCAGTCAGAAAATCGAACAACTGATAACTTCCCATGGTTGATTGTTAGTTAAGATATTTTTAACTAAACATGAAACATGTTAATCTTAAAGTCCCAAGCATCTATTTCACATTCTTGCAAGCATATACACACTGGTTAGATTATTCAAGCTTAAACATATACATTCTAATAATAATAATACATTTCCTTACAATTTTTTTACATTTGTATTTCCCCCAGAATTCTTATCTACTCCTGAATTCATCACTATTTCAAAACACATTTTCTGTCCCTTAAAAATAAAATGTAAGTTGTTGGTCCTTATGATCTAATGAGCTCATTTGCACTTGCCTGCTGTTCCGGTAACAGAACACTTTGATCACACGATACAGACAATGGCAGCTTTCTGTAATGAGCTCTGGGCACAAAAAAAAAAAAACAAAAAACCTAAATTATCCTAAATAGAAACACCCTAAAATAAAATATACAAATTAAATATTGCAAGTTGTATTTTTACATTATTTGACTTATTTTGTTGATTGTATCTCTGGAATTCTTGTAATGATTATTTTTATGTTACAAAATTAGCAATTGAATCATATTAAATGTTGCTAGTTTTGAATTCACAGTTTCCTTTTCTTTTTTATCATCAAAAATCACAACAAAGAGGACAGTTCAGGAATTTTGTTCCATAATCCAACTTTTGGTTAGTATTTCTGCTGGACAAATTTAACTCCCTGGTATAAGGGTAACTTAGAGGTAAGGCAATCACTTGATTATCAGACACAGAGTTACTTCCCCTTATGTGTTGACATACAAACTAATGTTACAGTGTATATGACAGGTACTGGAAGTAGATCTGTTGTATGTCTGGACAGTAACCCAACAGAATGACTTTTACTATTATTGCTGTAATCATTATTTTCGGGTCTTTGTTTTCAGTATTAGGCTTGGTGTTCTTGTGATTGAGACAAGATCACATAATTGTTTCAGGGTCTTTTGAAAGGTGTTTGTCATAAGGGAATTTCCCTGCATCATTTTTGAAAAGTCAATATATTTAGCCAACAAACATGAAGCCTCGTCATACAGGATCATGCTTTTGAATTAAAATCCCAATTCATTGGTCAAGAGTCCTGTCTTCAATTCGAAAGTGTGATCCTCTGTGAACAGGCTTCAAGTTCAAATTATTTATTTAACAATTATTTAGCAAAAATGCATGTGTTTTGTACTTTGTGAGTATACAACTGGATAAATTGACATGTGCAGTAACATGAGCTTTTTTTCATGTACATATTGTTTGTTGTTGCTCAGCTTTGGTCACCATAGGCTATCGTTCTAATGGAAATGTTGGTAACTCCATTTTCAATGGAAACATGAGACTACAAATTTCTCTTGGCTATTGCTAAAAACCACATTGGGTAAGTAACATATAAAAAAATATCATTTTTGGGTGGAGCATTACTTTAATGTAGGTTCAGTTGGCATTTTGCTTTTGATGGGAACTGCCATTTTAGGGATCTTTGGTAGGATACAATGTTTGCTTGATAGGGGGCCAGTCCTAGAAGGTGCATCATGCAAAATCATTGGTATGATGCTGTTTAAACTGACATCACATCTCCATCCTTGTCCAAATTGGTGTTGTGGGTGCCCAGGAGTAAGGAGAGGCATCCTGACCAGGATAACGGAGGGTTTCATACCTGGCCAGGAAGCCATAATGGAAAGACCGAGAGAATGAGCTCACCAGGAGCAGGTCATTTCCCCAAATGGCAGGTGGCAGTGTTTCTCAGGTCTAAACTCATTTAGGACATGCACAGGATTGCATGGGAGACACAACTCTGTCAGGGTCATTGGGGTCTACCAGAGGATGCTGTCGTGGGAGGACTGCCCTGTTTTCTGTACAACCTGGAAGTGCTCTGGACAACTGAGACAAGAGACTGGAAGCAATTCCAGGGTCAGGCTTAAAAGAAAGCCTGCTACCTCATTTGGATTGAGCCAGAGTTGAGAGGCAATGGGCTACACTCTAAGACGAGGAAGGATGATTGTGCTTGGTGTGTTTTTCATTATTCTTGTAAAGAAGTTGTTTTATAAGAATTGCATAAGCACTTATCATCACAGACAGCAAACCACAGACACAATAACTCCCCAGACACACTTATGCTCCAATAAAGGGTTTCATTGAGCCCCAACAACTTCTTCACAAGAATAATAATATTACATGTATTACATTTAATAAAAAAGATCAGCTAATGGCAAAATAGTAACAAAAAAAATATGTTTTAATAAAAACTCTTCAATTTAATGTGTAACTGTATAATCTAAGTTGATGGGTTATATGAAAACGAAAAAGCTGCCATGATGTAAAACACTACATTTTCATTTTATCCTACCAATTAAGTATACATTTTTGTCTTCCATTTGTTCAGATGTCATCAAGTGTCATATAGTGCATTCACTCCATAGTTGCAAATACCAGAGGAATACCCAAGTTATAAGACATTTTACAGTGTTTTATTAAATGTGAATGAGAGTGACCTTTAAATAATGTACTAGTTAGTGGTTGGTTTTAGAGATAATTTTCAGATTCATTCACAATGACAATTTAAAATGCCTGATGCAAAAAGAGAAGTGTTTTGAGTTCTACAAGAAGTTATTAAAAGAAGTAGCACAAAGCTGAAAACAGAAAATGTTGCTATTATTCTTTTAAATTTCCTTTCCAGCCTAATAGACATCTCCGTGTATTAAGGTTTAACCAGCTGTTTAGGTGCCCTGTGGGGATTTTGCTTGTTTTGTTAAGCACTTGGCAATTCTTTCAACTATATTCAAAGAGCTTCTGTTCACACAGTTACCAGTTTGTTGCAGCAGCTGCGGATGGAAAAGAACAGTGCTGATTTGTGCAAGGAAAAACGTTAGCTGTGGAGTCGCACACGAAAGGAAATGATGTTAGGCAGTTGGCAGAGATTTCACAGGCTGCCCCTCCTTTCATTTGATTTATTCATATTGATTCATTTTTGCTGAGGTTTCTCTTTTGCTCTTTATCTGTTCCTCTAGTCAATGGCCTGTTTGCCTCTTATCACTGAGAACGACTGCAGCCTGCAGATGAGCGTGGAAGTGACCCTTTGCGCTTTCTCCTCTGAGCACACAAGACCTTCGGATAAAGCCTTCAGCAAATCCTCCCACTTCGAGGTAAAATCTCCTGACACTCTGAAACAAGCAAAGCTTCATTTTGTGCTGCTCTGAGCCTGAGGCATTGAGTATCTGTTGCCTCAGCCAGACACTGCACCAGCAATGCGGCAGTTTCATTTCTTTGTCAGAGATTTTCTCCATGAGCCATTTCATTGAAGAATCTTAGCTCTGTGAGGAAGGTGGTGTGGGGGGTGGGATGACGATGTATTTGGGGGGGGGGGGGGTTGATAGTGGTTGGGGGATTTTTAGAGTGTCACTTGGCTGAAAGGATCATTCAAAATAGAGGAGCAGAAACATTAATGTACAGATATTGCTGAAAAAGGGGTTGGGAATGAAAAAGGGCCAGGCTACTTTGCAGGTAAACTCAAGAAAATGTCATTAAAGATGCAGCACTCATCCACATGCAATCATGATGTAATTTATTAAGAGTTCAGATGTCTCAGAACATTTTTACATCCATTTCTTCTGCATTAAGTAAAAAAAAAATAGCAAACTATTATTATATTGTTAATCAATAAGGTAGTGCTTTTGTTGTTTTTTTTTAGTTACATGCACAGATTGGCCAGGATAGGTTCTCTCTCTCTCTCTCCATGAACATGAATTGCATTAAGCTGACTTGATAGGTAGGATGCACTATTGAGCCAAACCCAGAATAAATACCAAGAGACAAAAGTATACATGTTTATTTGGAAATAAAGAATGCAATGGTAGATAGTAATATTTTCACAAAAGCAATTAAATAAAACATAAAACAATAAACTCTAATGTCTCTCTGGTCCTACATAGTCATATCCAAACCTCTATTTGACAGGTGGAGTGGCTACTCCACTTGTCCACCAACGTGGGCAAAACCTCTCCTATATTTTTCTCTTCAGTCTCTGACTTCTCCTCCTGCAAGCTGAACCAGTGCACCTATCCACTCCAAGTTTACTGTGGAATTCAGCAAAAGTGGCTTTGAGCCCCAGCCTTGGATCACTTCCATGGAAATGCACATAATAGCTTCTGTGGTCAGAAATGCCCTCTGGAAGCCCTGAGGCCGTCCACTTAGACCAGGCATGTCAAACACGCGGCCCGCAACAGAAATCTGTGCGGCCCGCATGACAGATCCTAGTTAGCACTAAACTTGTACAAAATGATTACTATCGTTTGTGATTGAATCATTCTGCATCTTCGGCGTTACTTATTGACTTTTCTAACTTCTGCCTTCTGACAAAAGCACATTTTCCCATGGCATTACGGTACCAGAAATGTCATCTACTAGTATAATTGCAGCTGCGATGTCGCCACTGAAGTGCTAGGCTGCAGTCCACTACCGGGCCGCGAGAGAACTGCCAGCAACGGAGACTCACTCAGTGAAGGGCTACAGCAAAAAGGCTGCCCCCTTCACTGAGGACACTTTTCAGAACGCTAGGCGGACGGGGCTTTGTAGCAGCCAGACAGAGTATTACAACAAAGTATTTTTATGTTTCTGACAGTTTCCCCATATGACACGAGTCCATAGAAATCTCGTTACTACAAAGTACATTTAGCAGCAGATACTTTCATTACAACAAAGTGACCTTGAAATGCTTGAATGAATCATCCACAGAGCAGTTAGTTCTGTGGTTGCAGCTCAGTTGTGCACATTTGCACAATGATCCCCAAACAGAAACACTGTAAAAAATGTTCTTTCTTTGAACTTTCCTCGTACTGTTTTTTTGCTGTTTTTGTTTTGTGTGGTTTTAAGTGATACCTTTTCCTTATTGCTCGTCAACATTTGAAAAACATCCATTGGAATTTAACTAATTGTCACCCTTCTATAGAAATGGTAGACATGAGAAAACAATAACAGTTTTAATGTTTGTGATGTGTAATCTGTTGGAATGACAAATGCAATGCATATGTTTTTGTTATATGCAAAAAAGAAGAAAAATCTTGGGTTGCAAACGTATACGAACTGCTGCATTTGAAGACGCTGAGAAAGACGTTTTTATTTGGTTCAGTGAAGCTCCTTTAAGAAACATTCCTATTAATGAGGCACTCATTCAACAAAATATGAGGTTTTTAAACTCTCTTGGGACCTGGACAAACAATCTCACACAGACTCGGCAGTAGCGCTTCGTGACGCACTTCAGTTTGTCGTTCCCGTTGGATTTATCGGATCCCAGATCCCAAAACAGTTCAGAAACCTTACAATATGAAGAAGAAGAAAATGATGATTTGGCTTCTGATTGATAACTGTGCTGCCCACAACATGCTTCTGCATTTAGATAATGTTCGAGTTGAATTCCTCCCACCCAATTGCACGGCAGTGCTTCAGCCATTGGATTTGGGCATCATTCTCACCCAGAAAGTGTATTATCGCAAGGAAATGCTGAGAAAAATTCTCGTCAGCATAACTTATGGACAGGAGAAGATTAAAATAACGCGAAGAAAGCTATTGAAGCTGCATCCATTTCCAACATCCTATCTTTGTGATGCACGTTTTCTGCAGTGACAGCAACCAAAACGAGATTACGGAGTAGACTGAACATAAGCAACACACTTCACATGTCACTGTCTTCCATCATCCCCAGATGGGATCGTCTGGTTGCAGGAAAATAAGCTCAGGGCTCTCACTGATTCTGTATTATGGTAAGCTGTATAATTTCTATTACTAAATAATAACTTAACAATAATAGAAATGTAATGTAAATTGTGTATAAAACTGCCCTACGAACTCGCTAATAATCACCCCACAAACTCCAACCTCCAACAACCCACTGGTCACTGGAAATATTTGCTTCTAGTAAAGTGGTCCTTGGTGTCAAAAAGGTTGCGGACCACTGGGCTACACTACTGGCTGGGCTGCTGAGACTGGTCACTGGGCAGAACTGACCATCACGAGTAGTAATAGCTTGCATATTTTCACGTTTTTTGCTGTAGTTTTATGTAATTTTGTGCTAGCATTGTAACGAACAGTTAGTGCAGACTACAGCTGAAGATCTGAAGTGGACGCAAGAAGTTGGTGAGTTGTTTATTAACACATTTTTGTGATTTTGAGTTTGTATAATTAGTGTAGGTTAGGGGGCTTTTTGCATATCGGCTTATTTTACAATATAAACTTTGAAGTAAACTTAGTAAAGTAAAATTTAATATTTGGAGGATTTGTTTTCCAACTTGTATTACTGAGCAATGAATTCAGTGAGCGTTTTCACGAGTTCAGTTCACATGAACAGGACTTTGAGGTCTTTACATCACCATACTCTTAGAACGTTGAGAATACGTCTGAGAATATTCAAATGGAATTGATTGAACTGCAGTCAGATTCTATTCTGAAGGCAAAATACAACAAAGTTGGTGTGCCAGGCTTGTATGCTTACCTGCCACCCTTGTATGTGCAGATCCATAAGCTGGCATTGAGAGTACTGTCTATGTTCGGAAGCACTTACCTTTGTAAGAAATTGTTTTCGTTAGTGAAAGCTACCAAAACCCCACATTGCTCAAAACTTACTGTTGAGCACCTTTCATCCCTCATAAAAGTTGCAGCTGCACAAGATTTCAAGCCTGATATTGCTGAACTGGTTACTAACAAGAGATGCCAAGTGTTGGAACAAAAGAAATAGATCTCACACTGTAAGACTCTGATATAAGCAATGAATATAATATAATAATATAAGGATCTAGCTAAGAGGCTAAGACTCTAATTGTATGCTTTTGTATGGAGAGTGTATGGAAATAAAGTTTTCAGTATTGGAAAGAAAGCTACAGTAACTTTGTATAATAGTATAATAGTATTTGTTACAGTGCGGCCCGCTGACGCAGGTATGGCAGTCGAAGTGGCCCACCGATGGTAGTGAGTTTGACATGCCTGACTTAGACGTTCCTCTAGTGGTCCAGATATTCCAATATCCTTAATCCTCTACATTCACTTAAAAAGCTGGAGTAACACAAGTAGCCTTATCTAAATACACAGGTGGGGTCCACAGATACCTCAAAGGTCCCTTTCATTGCTACATAATGGTGTGGGGGGACATCTGTTCACTTATAATTTGTTCCCTATTCCCATTCTGTTCCATTTTTCTAATACCAAGTGATTGACATTAAGCTTCTCTGTTTAAAATGCTGACCACTGCCACACAACCTATTACTTTGGGTTCCAAAAACCGAAGTAGTGTCACATGATCAGTAGTGTTCTATTGCATTTTTATTTCAAACATAGCATTCTCAGTACATTCCTTAATTGTTTGAACATTGTCACCAGTATGTAATTTCCTTGGATATCACACCTTGCACATTCTCACTTGAGCCATTAGATTCGGAGCTCAGCATACAACTGTTTTTTGCCAGTTGAGCTAAATGAGACTCTCAGGTGACTAATCAGGCTTTTGACTGTGAAAGCATTGTCACTTTGTCCTAGACCCTCTGACTGCAACTATTGTGCATGAATAATTGAGCTTTAATCTCAGGCCATTCTTGTGTGGTGGGTGCAGCAACACGCTGTATCAGTGCATGCTCCCAACCACCACCACCACCACCATTCATGGCAACCTTATCGTAAAGTATTATGTAAATGAAATATATAATATATAACTATATTACAGGTGGAATTGTAGCAGGAATGAAGCAGAATTATTAAGTCAGAAATTGAACAAGAAAATGATGAGACCTTTCAACCTTTACCCTGCTTATGTAGCTAATTTCCTAAACCATCATTCCTAAGCCATCAATCCATTTCTGAATGCTGAACGGGGCTGCACAGAGCCAGAGTCTATTCTGGATAAAATAAATTGAATCCAATGCCTGATCATTGCAGAGTACACATATTCGTATTCATAGCTGGCCATATTTCAGAGTACAAGATGAACCAAAGGTGCACATACGTTTTATTAGGATTCTAAGGATAAGTGGAATAATATGATTTATAATTTGTATGGCCTACAGGGGGCTCTCCAGCTCCCTAAATCTGACACAGACAGACACCAGGCACAAGTCCAGCACAGCACAGGATTTTTATTTATCTGTGGCAAACTCTTCCCTAATGTTTCCCACCCAAGCACAATAATACAGCAGCACACAGCAACTCGTTCTCTTCTTCTTCTGTCTCTCTTCCTCTCCACCTCCAGTCCTCCTCCAGCAATCTTTGTCACCTTCTTCCAGACTCTGACATCTGGAGCAGTGGTAGCTGGCTCCTTTTATATGGCACATGGGAGTGCATCCAGTGCCCTGAAAGTATGGTTTGAAAGCACTCCTGGGTGAGGTGAGAGCCAAACAAAGTAGGGCTCTGCAGTGACTGCAGCACCCCCTGGCGGGACCCCCAGAACCCAGCAGAGCTGAGTCACCAAACTTCAAAACCCATGAATCCCTGTAGGAATCTGTGGCACTCCAGCACTCCAGGGGGAATGCCAACTAGTGATCCAGGGGAGATAATGCTCTGGGCATTCTTTCTCCCTCTGTCCTTCAAAAAACAGGCATTCCGGCCGGGTAAAGGTTCCAGCCGTCCACCAAATATGCAACAATATTTTGTTTCTGTGTGTCTACATACACTGAATTTATGTGTGTGAGTAACACTAAATGTAATGAAAGATGGTAAGTTTAGCAGCTACTACAAACCACTTTTGAAAAGCTACCATATTTAATGAAAGCATGATTGTGGGAGGTGGAATGGGGCACAGTGATTAGCTTCCGAAAGTTGTGTTTCCTAGCAAGGACACAAGTTTCTCCCACATCCTATTAGGGTTAACTGATGACACCAAATTGAGCCTGTATGAGTGTCTGCGAGTATATCCCATGACAGACAGGTGAACATTCCAAGTTTCTGTCCTACTTTGCACTCAGTTCTGCCACCATATATTTGTGTGCTACTTGTTTCATTACTTTATAAATGCTGTAACAAATATTTATCATTTTATCATGAGACATTTGCTCGACTTCTTCTTGGCTGATGTGAACGCTCATGTGAAACATTGTGCTTTATCATTGAAATCCTCGTTATTCAGAGCTTTTGGATATCAGGCATATTATGACGTTTCTGCACTTGATGATGTGTTTAGCTTGCTTTAGCTGACTTTGGGTAATAATGTGTCATCTTGTGTAATACACTAATATTTTTGATTTTCGCTTTCTCAGTGTAGGGCTTAACAGCCAAATCTCATTGAAAAAATAGGCATAGGTTATTTCCAGATTGCTTTGTTTTGCAATTTTATTTCTTGGGTTGAGTTTACCACAACACTGTGAAACAGTTAGATTTAGTCAGACAGGGCCAGCTCTCTAGCATTTTAGCTGCCCTAGGCAAAGCTGTAAATGGCACCCCCAGTTGTATGATGGTATCATACACCGGGGCAGATCTGCCATCAGGACATTTGGGGCCTGTGGTGGTAAGGGGCCTTTTCATGAATAACCAAGCATGAAACTCTCTCCCCAAGGAGGACACCCCCTTATCCAGTGTCGCACCAAAATCAAGAATGAGAAATGACATGCTGCTTTAAATTACCCAAATTAGTTTAAATTGATTATGAACTGGTTTGTATATTCACATTCATGTATTCACATGTGTTCATAATGGAAATACACTACACTTGCGAAATAGAGGAAGAAAAATAAAAGTATGTATGCAAACAGTACATCAATCCAATGTGGACTTCAGGATGGAAAATAAGATAAAGAACAAACATAATGAAAGGGAAATAGTACTAAAATAAAAAATAAAAGTACAAACCTGCATCTGAAGAAAATAAAGAATAAAGGAAGTTCATCTTAAAGCGAGCCTCTGTTAGTAGGGTGCGTTATCAAGCAGTTTTGAAAGACCATTCATGAAGGGCTGTACACCAAACATCATTAGTATGTAAAAAATAAAACAGTACTGTAGCAACCAAATGGCTGAAGGACTTTTTAATCATGTGGAGTCAAGCATGTGTTGTCTTGTTTAGGTGCCTTCACATATAAAGTGAAAAACATCTGCTGCAGTTGGCATGTCTGTCTGTCTGTCCATCTGTCCGTCTGCACGAAACAACTCAGATCCTAGATTTTGTAGAAATTTTGAAGAAATTTGGCACACCTACTCATCAAGGAAATTTGTTGGGAAAGTTACATTTTCATTGAGATATATTGAATATATATATATATATATATATATTTTGTATATTTTATTCCTCTGACGGCTGTTCCTGATGGCAAAACAGATCCTACTTAGTCAATGTCGAGAGGACGTGCGAAGCTGCACCAATGATACTCCAGCTTGCTTCTCCTACTGTCTGAGGTAAGTTAACCAAAAAAAAACAAAAACAAATGTCATGTGTCTAGAAATGAATGCAAGAGAAAAGGCACTACATAATGTAAGCAACTCTGTTTAAGCATAGAGTTAACATCACTGAGTTGGAAAGCATCAACATCACTTCTATTAATATTTGCAAGACTTGTCTAAATCAGGCCCAATAATTAACCATAGCATTCAACATGCTGGCCTTTAATTATCCATTGAATTAGGCTGTGTTTGCAAGGGAGAAGTGAGAAAAATCAATATGCCATTGTGGTTTGTGAGTGTAGCTATGTTACATACACCTATGATTATAAATAAATACAGTTCCACTAAAGCTATAATTTGAAAAAGCACAAACCCTTACTGGACACATCAAACAAAAGAAACACTCTACTCTGTAAAGTGTCACAATAAGATCTGACTATAGCTGTCGAAATGTAGAAAAATCAAATCGATTTTAACTACATGGAGAACCCATTCTGTAGCAAACACATAAGAAGGGAAGTTGGGAATGCTATTGTAGAAATAATAATCGATGGAGATAGGAGATCTATGGAAGGTTACGATAAAAGGCTCCCGTGGAAGGATCAGCCTGCAAATTTGGGAAATTTAGTTTGATCACCTAGAGGAGAGACATAGTATTATAAGAGATGCCCCTTCAGTCTCAGCCTTTAAATTCCGGCTGAAGACTCACTACTTCAGTGTAGCATATCCTGACTAGAGCTGCTGATTAACTGTACATACTGCATCTCTGTTGTTAGTCATTAGCACTAAAACATAAGTAACATGATAGTTATAATTGAATACTAACCCTCACCTATTCTGTTTCTGTTCTCGGTACTCAAATGTGGCAGTTGGTGCCACGGCCCACCTGCCAAGTTGTTTGCCTGCTTATGGTAAACTCATCCCTGATGGAGGATCACAGGAATCATGGGAAAGAGGGATACTTTCATCAGATTGGCTGGCCCAGCACTGTTTCAGCCGTGGAATGGCCAAATGGGGGAGGCAGCTTGATGGATGAGGTCTCCAGGACTCTAAAAATATCCAAATCTTATTATGTGATATCATCTACTGTTAAATTCTGCTCCGTACTTCTAAAATTTTTATTTTTATGCTGTATTAAGGATTTGTTCTGTTCTGTGTATTGTATTGTATTGACCCCCTCCTTTTGACACCCACTGCACGCCCAACCTACCTGGAAAGGGGTCTCTCTTTGAACTGCCTTTCCCAAGGTTTCTTCCATTTTTCCCTACAAGGTTTTTTTGGGAGTTTTTCCTTGTCTTCTCAGAGAGTCAAGGCTGGGGGGCTGTCAAGAGGCAGGGCCTGTTAAAGCCCATTGAGGCACTTCCTGTGTGATTTTGGGTTATACAAAAATAAACTGTATTGTATTGTATTGTATTAGGGTGGAATGGGAGAATTAGCAGGATGCAGGTTTCATTATTGGGGTTCCTCTTAAAGTAGATGTTACGAGGTCTACTCCTGACTTTATGGAGTGCCTTGTCTGTAAATTTGAGAAGAATATCCTCTGTCAATAAAAAAAAACTCCTAATTCTAAGTGCTTCTTTACAGAAGTCAACCTTCTCACTGCCAAGGTGGTAAAGTCTAAGGAACTGTGAAAGAGGTAGAAAATGTTTATTTTGTCAAGGATAGAAGAGACTTTAGAGAAGGTAACTGTGTGAGTGAGTTGATTTGTAATAGACAAAGGTTTCAAGTCCTGAAAAGCTAAAAGAAAGAGCAATATCTAAAAATAGTAGAGTGGAATAGTGTGGTGGAAAAGTCAACCGTAAACCTGAAGAATGTGTCAAGGAGCCATTAAAATCAAAGACTTTACAAAGCCTGTTGTAGAACACTTTACATCAATTGATCTTAGCCACACTGATCTCTCCCTTTGTGTTCTTTCACAAGGCTTCAAAGACACTTTTTAAAGAAAAAAAGCTAAGCTCATTCTCAGTCTGAGATCACATATTTCTCTGAGTCTTAATGACTGATTAATTTTTTAATCTCTTTCATTATCTGTAATGGCAACTTTTTCACCTTCTCTCATCTTTTCTCCTTTCATCTGTCCGGCTTTGTTTCTTTCATCCCCCTATATACTGTATATTTAACTTTTTCCTCTTCAGTTGTACACCTGAAGAAGGCTATACAGCAAAAATTTAACTTTTTAACCTTCTTTCCTTTCCAGTGTGTGACATAATTTTTTCTCTGTATATACTGTATATATCAGGGGTGTCTAACTTTATTCTTGGAGGGCTACCATGGCTGAAGGTTTTCATTCTAGCCATGTTCTTAAATAGCGACCAGTTATTGCTGCCAATTAACTCCTTTCGCGATATTTGTAATTAACTTGCTATTTAAGACTCAGACCCCTTGATCACTTTGTTTTTTTTTCTTATTTTAAAACCAAACAATAATGCAATGCAAAATGAGCCGACAAATGACAAAGTAACTCGTGTACTAATGATATCTGAAAATAAAGAAAGGCTTGTTGATCTGCTGAGGTACCTAAAAACATTTTGATGGTGTTCTTAGAAAAAAAGAAAATCAACAGTTTTGGAAATGCTTGCTGCGGCAGACCAACAAGTCATGGCATTAAGTAAATGATTTATTTAACAACTAGTATTGGCATCTAATAAAAAAAATATTTAGAGTTTGATGCCCCCAACTAGGTTGGTCATCTGCTGGATCACTTCACGTCTCACTTTTGTTTGGTTAACATTTAAGGAAAAAGGAAGCAAAAGATAAACTAGATAAAGTCAATTAACAGCAGAGATTGGTCACTGAAGAAATTTGTAGGAAGGAGAAGGAAAACCTGAAGCCCTCCAGGATGTGTTTCGGACATCCCTGATATAAAGGCGCTATAAGTGCCTGTCGTCAATGGGTCATGCAAGGAACATTATAACTGCAGTGACTAGTATTACTTGGCCACTAACCTGACCATGACCCTGCCTGATTGCTGTGTCTGTGTATAGGAAAGCGATAGATCCCGCTACAATAAATAACCATGCTGTTCCTTTTTCAAGTGGAATAAAGCTGGTTTTGCTAAAGTACTGAGACTCAGCCTCATGTTTTGGGGTGCAAGATATGTATATATATATAGTGAAGACCGGCCTCGACCACAACACAGACACCAAGACAGCTACGTCTGAAACATCCATCCATCCATCCATCATCCAACCCGTTATATCCTAACTACAGGGTCACGGGGGTCTGCTGGAGCCAATCCCAGCCAGCACAGGGCACAAAACAAGAAACAAACCCCAGGCAGGGCGCCAACCCACCGCAGGGCGCACACACATATACACACACATACCAAGCACACACCAGGGACAATTTAGGATCACCAATGCACCTAAAATGCATGTCTTTGGACTGTGGGAGGAAACCAGAGTACCTGGAGGAAACCCATGTAGACAAAGGGAGAACATGCAAACTCCACACAGGAAGGACCCGGGAAGCGAACCCGGGTCTCCTAACTGCAAGGCAGCAGTGCTACCCACTGCGCCACCATCATCCAAAACACCCTCTTTTATTGTGTTTTCCTTCAGCCAGTACAGCACTATGCCCAAAACACTCTCAGTCCTTATTATTTTCTTCTCCTGAAGCCTCCACTCCCCTCTTGTCAAGCTCTGTAACGCAACCTCCCAACTCTGGCTCCTGGAATGGAGTGAGGCGGTCTCTTTTATCCAGTACCCAGATGTGCTCCAGGTGCCTCCTGATGAGCTTCCTACAGTACTTCCGGGTGTGGCGGAAGTGCTGCACGAGCACCCGGAAGCACTCTGGGTGTATCTGTCTTCGGGCCTGTTGTGGCGGAAGTGCTGCAGTCCATGTTTTCTGGAACGTTTTGGCGTCTCCTGGCTGTGGCCATGTGCCCCAACAGGGTGGAGCTTCCCAGCTCCGATCCTGTGGCAGCCCACTCATGTCCTGGGGGAGGTATTGGCACGTTCCTGGTCCTTCCACATCCCAGGCATCCCGACTGTGCAGCTGTCTATCACATCATATGTATATAAATATACAGTACAGGCCAAAAGTTTGGACACACCTCCTCATTCAATGTGTTTTCTTTATTTTCATGACTGAAGGCATCAAAACTATGAATGAACACATGTGGAGTTATGTACTTAACAAAAAAAGGTGAAATAACTGAAAACATGTTTTATATTCTAGTTTCTTCAAAATAGCCACCCTTTGCTCTGCTTACTGCTGTGCACACTCTTGGCATTCTCTCGATGAGCTTCAACAGGTAGTCACCTGAAATGGTTTTCACTTCACAGGTGTGCCTTATCAGGGTTATTTAGTGGAATTTCTTGCTTTATCAATGGGGTTGGGACCAGCAGTTGTGTTGTGCAGAAGTCAGGTTAGTTGGACGATCATTTATTTTTCAACAGGACAATGACCCCAAACACACCTCCAGGCTGTGTAAGGGCTATTTGACCAAGAAGGAGAGTGATGGAGTGCTGTAAATGGTCATGAAAATAAAGAAAACACATTGAATGAGGAGGTGTGTCCAAACTTTTGGCCTGTACTGTATATATATATATATATAGACACAAAGAGAGAGAGAAAACTCTAAATTTTGGGGTTCAAGGAGCTTTAGCTTCAGCTCCCTAGTCAGCAAATGATGCCTTCTTCAAGGTGGTTGGGCTTTTATTGTCCTTAGACAAGAAGGGGTGGAGTCAATTGCCCTCACTGTGTGTTTCTTGGCACTGCGGAGGCAAAGGAAGATGACTCCATTAGTAGCAGCACCCTCTCTTGGCCCACACTGGAATTACACACTTGAGAGGAACCCAGAGAGTGACACTCTGGCATACATGTGTGACAATACAGAGAAAGAGAGAGAGAGATTAAGGCTAAAAAAGTCAACTTTTTACCTAAAACAACACACTAGGCATCAATTACCATTTTTCTTTGACACCAAAAAGTAAAATAAAATTCCTTTTAAACTTTACATGCTGCAGGCTAGTTTCTTTATTGAACAATAATGTCCAGAGTCTGGAAAAAACTTTAAACAAACAGATT
Source organism: Polypterus bichir lapradei (assembly GCA_026402145.1). NCBI lineage: Eukaryota > Metazoa > Chordata > Cladistia > Polypteriformes > Polypteridae > Polypterus > Polypterus bichir. The sequence continues at coordinate 15,183,266 of JANRMT010062822.1, forward strand.
TTAAAAAGTACCTTCCCTTTTTAATTTTGCAAGATCAGAGAGGTTTTGTTAAAAAGCAAGAATTTGTGTCCAATCTGAGGTGTATGTTTTACATAACATATACTCAAAGCAGAAATCAAGCTCCCTGAGATCTTGCTACCTCTGGATGCAGAAAAAAACCTGACATAGATTGAAATAATCACATTGTACAAATTGAAGTTGTGCATAGGTTAAACTATTATACTCCTTTCCAGGTGCTTTAGTTCATTACTACAATGTAAATGTTGTTTATTTCACTTTGGAAGATGGAATGAGGTAGGCTTGTACCTTGTCACAAATTTTATTTGCTATCTCCATATCTATTTGCAAAGACAACCTGAGATTTAGAGAAATGTAAGGGAATGACTTGAACAAAAATGATCTCTCCTTGCAAATGATATGGTGCCACACATTAACAATAAAAGTGATATAAATTCAGAGAGTTTAAGCTCAACCTCGATATGAATGAGCATTATTATTTCCACTGAATATGTCAGCTTAAATTTTACCTATTATCTTAAAGTGTCTTGCAACAGTTCACATACTTAGGAACAGCAATTACACATCAATTTAAAGACTTTTTCAAATTTACTTTTAACAAACTAATGGAAAAGCGTTAAAGTAGACCTAATTAGCTGGCCAGGAATTTAGTTTTCATTAGCTGGGAGAATTAACATTGTTAAAATGAATATCCTTCCTAAATTTTAATAGCTTTTCTGAATATTCCTGTAGACCACATATTCAATCCTTCTTTAGAAATTGGTCACTAATATGATTTTGTTTATATGGAACACAAAGAGGTCATGGATTAAAAAATTTAAGAGAGAAAATTGAAGGCGGTGGGAGGAGGGAATGGTGCTGCCTAATTTATTACTCTACCATTGCGATGTGAATATACAGTACGTATTATAAGACTATGGAAAGAAACTGAAAAAATAAAGCTCCAGATGTCAAAAAGAAAGTTACAAGAAAAGAAGAACAAATAAGATTAGGCAATAATATTAAAGAATAAGTAACAAAGAAAGAAAAAAAAATATCAAGTAGAAGAGTAGCATCTTTATATACAGTGCCATGATGTAAGTCTCTAAGGATAAGGTCAAATGGCTGGGAGGACAGAAAAAACAAAAGAAAAAAAACACTCCGATTAGGCTGGGGGAAAAAAACCAGGGGTTCCAAGTCCAAAAGACCACCCTGTCCCCACTGGCCATTCTACCTAACATAAATAGTTTGGTTCATTCCTCTTTGTTTCCAGGCTTCATATGAGAGGACTTAATTAAGTTGGTCTCGTGGACAGTTTGGGCACCCGCCTTCACTCCATCATCACAGGTGGCTGCATGGTGACTTGATCAGGTGGTGGTGGTGCAAATCACCACCACAGAAGAACCGGAAAGGAGAGAAGTGGAGATTAATAAAGATTGAAAAACCCTGAAGAATATGTCAATTCTAGGCCCATATAGTCTATTAAGAGTATAACTAAAATGTAGCCAAGAAAACAGCAAATTTAAAATGTTCCACAGAGTTAGCTTGGTGAATTTCTGTTGGTAAAGTATTCCAGTTTTTAGGTGCATAACAGCAAAACGCCACCTCACTACCTCTTTTAAGCTTGGTTCTAGGAATAATAGGCAGACCATCATTTGAGGATCTGAGGTTACAACTTGGAGTGTAGGGAGGCAGGCATTCCAGAATATAGGACAGAGCAAGATTATTTAAAGCTTTATAAAACATTAGTAGTATTTTAAAGTCAATTCTGAATGACACAGACAACCAATGTAGTGACGCTGAAACTGGTGAGATTTGCTCAAATTTTCTTTTTCTAGTTAATATTCTGGCTGCTGCAATCTGGACTAATTGTAACCGATTGATGTCTTTCTTAGGTAGTCCTGTTAGGAGGGTTTACGAAAATTTCACCTCTCACATTTCGTCCCCAACATTTTTCCACTCACATTTTGCCCCACAGTAATTTTCACCCCCCAAACACACACATCAGAAAACCACTCCTGGATACTCACCAATAAATGAAAATTGTTAAGAGTGGAAAAAATAAGCATGCGACCTGGGAGTAGTTTGTCTTGAGAATCGTACATCAACATCAACAATAATTTCTTGATAATTTTGTGGAATTACTAAGCCATGAACAATGTTTGGCAAAGCAGGAACACCGTTGTGGTTTCAAACATAATGAATGGTCGTTTCAGCGAGTCTTTTCTAGGGAGCAATACCATGACATTGGCATGTTCCTCTGCAACAACGGATGCAACAATTTGTTATGGTCATTCGTTTGTGGTTGTTGCATGTTGCCAGATTTCATCAACCAATCGCAATGCTTCCGGTCTTGCAGCTTGAGCTGCATGATTATGCTTAGTTACCACTTTTACAACTGGGTCTTCCAAACTGATTGTCCAAACACGTCCTTTGCAGATGGAACATTTATCACAGACCCAGATTCTAAAAACATGAAAATGTGGTTATCATCATCTAGCAATTTTCTTTTACCTCTAATTGACAAAATTCTTTCTGCCATAGTGAAATTTTATAAAGTTGATTTTAGGTTTAGTCATGATGCAAAAATAACGCTTTCAGTGAGAAAGTAATACACAATGCAGTGAGTGGTGACGCAACAGTTTTGATATTGCGTTGTCTGCGAGGTATTGATGGTTTTTCAACACGGCGATGCACCATCGATAATCAGGCGGCGAAAACCATAAACGCACGTCTTGAAACGGCCGTAGTGCTGGCAAAAAACCACGCAAAATCCAGTACAATCCTACAATACTATATCACATAACACAGATTAATTTTTAAGTACAATACTCACCTTTTATGGAGGTAATCACACATACTATTTTCAATGGAACACATTGATCTGTGAGTCGTATAAGAATACGACCTGAGTGAACTTTTTTTATTTTCAATGTTGGGTAAGGTTTATTAATTTTTTAATTATAGATATGTACATAAATACCAGGGCAAAATATAGTGGTGGAAAAATGTGGGGGGGGGCAGGTGAAAATTACTGGAGGCGAAATGTGAGGGTCGAAATGTGCTGGGGCAAAACGTAAGGGGTGAAATGCGCTGGGCCGAAATGTCGGGGGCAACTTATCCAGACGCCTGTTCGGAGTACACACCCTGTCCAAACTCCTCTCTGTATACTTTGCTGCGAGCGCCACTGGACACTGATTACCATGAAAAAAGCAGAAATCTGGTGATTCAACGCTCAGTCAGAATATAATACAATTTTAGGGAGGAAGTCTTGCTATCAATCGCATCATTATAAGACAATCATACATTCTGTCACACATGTGTGAATGCATGGGAGGCAGCTAAAGGGCCTTGTGGTATAGCGGGTCCACGGCTCAGATGAAAAAGCCCAGTTTTCAAAGAGATAATCGCTGCACTCGCGGCTTATAGGGGGGCGTGGTAGTGTGGCCAGAGTGGTTCTCGGACACTACATGAGGCAGGCGTTTCCTCACTTAAGTGCACAGGTGAGAAGACGTTCGCATCCATAATTTAAGCTGGGAACTGATAATCTCCAAACCTGAGCCACGTCCCCATTATATATAGTAGGAGCGCAAGTGCAGAGGGGGAAAAAAGAAAAGAAAAGTGGCAGCAGGAAGCTGAAAGCCGGTGCGTGCAAGCATGAGCGAGTGAGTGGGTGAAAGCAGGCTCACTAAAGAGATCAGGCATCTGGAAGGAGAGCCCCTCGGGAATGTTAGGCTGACACTCGGGGGCAGCTAGAAGTGGTCACTCCTGCTGAGCACTTTGGAGGAGCAGGAGTGACATAAAGGTGGTTGGCTTGCTACATAAGGTCGCAGGAGTCTTGGACTTGGGAGGTCAAAGCCCCAGCATGAGCACTCTGGTCGCTGGGGAGCCCAAGTTAAGGTCTGATGGAGACCACTGGAGCCAGGATCTGGAACAGACCAGCAGGAGCAGAAGGTCAGCTGCAGCTAGGGTGACTCCCCTGGTGCATAGCCTGGATGGGAGGAGCAGGGGAGCCACCAGTAGACGGAAGAAACCGGGCTTTGTTTTAAAGGACTGCTTCCAGCCGTAGTAGTTTAGTAGTAGCTAGAATCTTAACTCGGAAACGAAAATCCGAGCACATCACCCCAGTTCTGATGTCACTACACTGGTTACCTGTGTCATTTATAATTGACTTTAAAATACTGCTTATGGTTTACAAAGCCTTAAATAATCTCGCTCCATCTTATTTTTCAGAATGTCTTACACCTTACACTCCAAATCATCACCTTAGATCTTCAAATGAGTGTCTGCTTAGAATTACAAGAGCTAAACTTAAAAGAAGTGGTGAGGCGGCCTTCTGCTGTTATGCACCTAAAATTTGGAATAGCCTGCCAATAGGAATTCGCTAATACAGTGGAGCACTTTAAAAAACTGCTGAAAACACATTACTTTAACATGGCTTTCTCATAACTTCATCTTAGTTAAATCCTGATGCTCTGTATATTCAGTTAAATATCATTATTATTCATGGTGGCTCCAAAATCCGTACTAACCCCTCTCTCTTCTGTTCTTTTTCCAGTTTTCTGTGGTGGTGATCTGCACCCCCACCACCTGATCAAAGCACCGTGATGTCCCTACATTGATGGATTAAAAGCCAGAAGTCCACATAACCGTCATCATCAAGTTCTTCCATGAGAACCCTGAATACAATGAGGACTGATTGAGGTCATTTATGTTAGGTAGAATGCCTAGAGGGGGCTGGGTGGTCTCATGGCCTTGGAACCCCTGCAGATTTTATTTTTTTCTCCAGCCATCTGGAGTTTGTTTTGTTTTTTCTGTCCTCCCTGGCCATCAGACCTTACTTTTATTCTATGTTAATTAGTGTTCCATTATTTTAATTCTTATTTATTGTCTTTTTTCTCTTTCTTCATCATGTAAAGCACTTTGAGCTACATTGTTTGTATGAAAATGTGCTATATAAATAAATGTTGTTGTTGTTTAAGCTCGTTTTTAGTAATTTATTCATTGGATTTTGACCTTCACCTCTTCACTAGTTTTTAATAGATTATTTATTTAATGACTTTTACAAGCACTGCACAATTTATTTTGAACACTGTTTGTGGTTTGGCTGTTTTTAAATAAAAGCACTTTTGCACCTTTTTGCACCATCCCCTTACTTCGTTGTGATGTCTTCACTGTCCAGCTCATCTGGTGACATTACCGATGGTGTCAGGTTCAAGAGATCCCAAAAGGAAGATGGGAGCATAGAGAAGAACCCGCATCATCACAGGCCTAAATGAGATTAATTCCATGCCAGATCAGGGGGTGGTGGAGTGCACTAACTCTTTTTCTCACTTCTCTGAAAACCAATTACAGGAAATCCCGTCTGGCCCTGATGATGTCACTTCTGGTTCAGATCCCAGGAATGGCGTCACTTCCTCCAGTCTCCTTTAAAGCCGCCATCTTTGTGCCAACAAGGCAGTTCAGTTGTGGACTCGAACCTGTACAATTCTGTACCAAAAAGTTATCCATTGCAGCCAGGAACAACATACAGGTGGCTGCTGCAAACCTTTATGTTGTGTGGCTCTTTGTTGTACTTACGACAATTCTCAATCTCTTTATGCAACACAATTTAGGACATGCGGAAGGTGCTTGTTATTTGGATCTAAAAAAGATTTTGATACTGATAATATTTTTGCATCCTTTCAAAAACATTGATTTAAATGTAAGATTTTTTTCTACATACTGTATCTGTATTATTATCTGCAAGTCAGTTTTTTTTGAAAGACACCTATCTGGCTTCCCCTGTCGTCCTTGATTATCTGCTGTGGGGAGACTTTAGAACATAACAATGATGAAGCATAGATTGCATCTGCAAATGGTACCAATTTCTTCAAAAGAGTACACAGCTAGATAATCAGGTAGCATTGGAAGTTGGAACTTTTAACTAGAATTTCAGATAATAAGTTGAAAGTATTGATTCATAAAAATACCCTGCATCATCTTGGTTGAAACCTAGTCTGATTCAACCAAAAATTGCATGTTCATCTCTACTCAGATCTAATTGTTATTGCTCCTATTGTTCAGCATCTGACTCTTTAGCTCGCATGCTTTTAGAATATCCCATGTAGCAATAAGCAAAACAGGTTTTAAGTTTCATATTGTGAAACTGAGAATAATGTAGCGTCCCAGCCAGGTTGAAGGCCTTTTGGAGTGACTGTTGGGTCCAATCGAGGGAGGGCAGAGTACAGTGCAGAGGACTGACAGCGGGGGTTTAATTGATGCGGTAAGGGGGAAGGGTGGTACCCGGGATGGGAGGAGGGTCAAGAAGTTCGTTGGAGATGGGGCTAGAAGGTTGTGTTGTGGGGTTATGAATTTGCTGTTTTTGCTTTTCTTTAACGGCGTCTCTCAGGACCGTAAATATGAGAGAAATATAGGAGATTGTAAATAGTTCAAAATCAAAGACATTCATTTTTTTGTTTGCTGTTACAACCTTGTGGTTTTTCCTTCTTTATTGTTCAAGTAAACTGTTTTGTAAGCTTTACTTTGTCCGTCTGTTTTTCCTTCTTTTTTGAATCTGACGCAGAGGTTGCTACAATACTATTCATTTCACAGGAATTTTCACAATTATGAAATGTGAAACACACTGAAAAAGAGTTTTAGAAGGTTTTAAAGTTTTTTGTTGGGGTGGAAAAGAAGGAATTTTTCCCTCTAAAGCCTTAATCACACTTCCATGTTTACCTGTGTTCTTTTCTGCAATTGCATTATTCACGTAATCTGTCACACACCAGTAAAATGAAATCTATTTACGCCTGTTGTTCAATTACAGGAGAGGTGCAGTGAGAGTTTTTTTAAACATTACTGTTTTCCTCCCAGGAAATTCTCATTCCTAGCATCCAACCGTTCCTGTTTCTTGATGTCTGCAGAGGAGTTTAAGGATATGCACTCTCCAAGCGCTACGGAGCTTCAAGTTTCTTTTCTGTTTCCATTGCATCTTTAGAATTGCAGTCATCAAGATTGTCATCGTAATTGCAAAGTAGGAATTGTACTACCAGAACACATCAGGCAGCTTAACGAAATGTCTACACCTGACAAAAAATGAGTCCAGCAGAAAATGTTATTTAAAAATGAAACGATAGGCAAAAACATGTGGAAATCATTCGTGTAAATGCTTCCAGACAACACCTTTCTTATTGTGTCAACAACTCACATTTTACCAAAAGCAAAACACCATTTGTTTAATTCAGCTTCACACAATTTCTCTCATCACCAATCCCATTTTAAGTCATTATTGGAATAAAATGTCATGCATAATAATCCCTATCATTTTCCGGAGTAATAGTCAGATGAGATGTTACTGCTTAAAGACAATCTTTTCTGATATGTTAGATAATATTGCCAGTATGTCACCTTATCTTGCTCAGCTGGACAAGCACTAACCAACCTACCATAACACAGTAGGGAAAAGGAAATCATACTTTGATTAAAAGTAAAAAACAGTCAAATTCACTTTATTAGGAACTGTTCAAAACTTTTTAGAATATGGCAGATGTTTGGGTGTCCTAAATTGACTAAGCATACTGAACCTCTGAGGTGCCTGAGTTTCTGTGACTGGTTACTTCCAATCACATTGCATCATTAATGTTATAAAAATAATTAAAGGACATAACAAATTTGGAAAAAAAGTGGAGACCACTATGCGGCCTGCTAAAGTTAAAAACATTATGCACAGAATTTGTGCAACAAGAGTGAAGCTTGAGGAGTATAAAACAGTGGTTCTCAAACTGTGGGGCGGGCCGCCCTAGGGGGGCACAAAGTAACAAAAAGGGGGGCGCGAAGATGTGAAAAAAAGAAAACAAGAATCAAAAATATGAAAAACACATCCATTGAAACCAAAACAAATTAACTTAAACTACATTCTTATACTAGAAAAATAAATATAGATTTAGATAAATGTTAATAAAAAAGTAGGTATAATAAAATATTCATCTATGATAGATCATTAATTAAAAAAGAACAAATTGGTATTAGTGGGCTCCTTTCAAAAAAACGTTAGGCGGGCGCGATTAAAACTGTTATGAAAACTCGGGTTGCAAATACTTAAAGGTTGAGAAATGCTGGTATAAAAGAAACCTTGGTGCTTCTGACACACTCCTCCACTTCTGAATAAGAAAGACAAGCCACAATTTGAGCTGATACAAGTGATTATGTGCAGTAGGTTATTGCTGTAACACCACGGAGATGGCATTGAAAGGACACTCACATTGTGATAAATGATACTGCTTTCATGTAGAACCCAAGACAATAATGGCTTAGCAATCCCACTATTCTGATGAGCTTCACTTATTAACAGTTATCAAGACAGCTTCCTAATTTCCCAGCTTACCAGTTTTCATGGGTGACAGTCTTAGATTGAAATCTGGGAATATGCATAACAGAGTATGTGATAAGAGGTCGATGGCAAAAGTGCCATTTTAAATAAATAACCACCTCCCAAGATGCACAGGATTCAATTGGGTGCAGATGTGCGTGAGCACGCTTCACTCTGGGGTTGACTGGGGTGATCACGCATACATGTGCAAAGACAAGCAGATCAGTCAGTTTCCTTATTCACACCTCGGGGGTAGCAGAATATCACACCTTTGCCCAATAAAAAAGGAGCTTGCATGGCCAAAGAGAAGAAAAAGAGAAACAGATAAAAAAAAGTGCAAGAGGGAGGTTAAGGATGGGAGAACGAAGGCAGTGACGGGAGAAAGCCGGCGCAGAACAATGAAAGCAGGCAGCCAGGAATAGTCACGGGAATGGAGTGTGTGGCTGAGGGTCACTCCTGCTGAGCAATTTGGGGAGCTCAGGATGGCTTCCTCGCAAGGCTGTGGGATAGCAATGGAAGTCAGGGGAGTGAGGCTCAGTGCGCCGCCCTTCCAGGAGTCAGTGACAGCAGCAAGGGGCCCAAGCCAGTTAAAGGGATGGTTGTGCCTGTCAGTAGGACATCTCCTCTGGCTACAGGATCCCATCAGGGTTAGCGGAGGAGTTGTTGGGATTTAAGAAGGATGCACTCCTGTGAACTCTGTCCTGCCTGTGATTTTAACCTTGTTTTATGGATATACTAGGAGGCTTTGCCCCATGCTTGCTTCGCTTGCCAACCTCCGGGCCTGCGCTGCGGATGTACAATTTAAACAGAGTTTTGTTTTTGGGAATTGTTACATATGCATAATAGAACTAACTAGTTTACATTACAGCGAGTAATTAACCATATTAAAAATAGTAAAACATAATAATTTGAAAGTAAATTATGTTAAATGTTGCGTTAGAGTTATTCGTTGTGTAATACAATTTCATTCTGTTTGGCTTTGAAATTAACACACAAATACTTTTTAAAAAACTTCAGTAAAACTTCAGTAAAAACTATTTTTTGAATTTCATATTCGTCAATGTACCTTTGAATTTTGATTCTGTGTTTGGACTTTCATCGTGACAACGCAACATATAACGGCCCGTGACTGAATTTCGTTTCTTTCTCTCTATTAAATAAAATGACTTTTTCGAATGTTTGGCTCTGAGATTTGTTAATTATCTTTGCAAAGGCTATTCTAATGGGAAACTGTTAACGTTTTTATACGACTGGTATATCAAGATGTCCTTTGTTGTCTAATGTTATCTGCAGAAGTTGTACTACATTACCTTTCTTCGGTACGTCCTACTTTCTACAGTAATTCGTGTGGTGGAAGACCAGACGGTGTTAAAAGTTGTAGATATTCTTCAAAATATTTTCAGTTGATGTTTTCATGTTCCACACGATCACCACCAACTGTTTCAGCATAGTCTTTTTATACGCATTTAACCAATTTGCCACGTAACCAATCGACATTTTTAGTTTTACTACATTTGACTTCATCATCATTTCTCGGTGCTAGGATTTCCCGTGTACTCATTTTTTCTGTTGATAACCCTTCATGATGAAATTCTTCAATAAGATTTGTACACTGCGGTGAGCTGGAGCCCTGCCTGGGGTTTGTTTCCTGCCTTGTGCCTCGTATTGGCTGGGATTGGCTCCACCAGACCCCAGTGACCCTGTAGTTAGGATATAGCGAGTTGGATAATGGATGGATGGATTTGGACATAATATGTCTTCTTTAATTGGGAACTTAAAGTGAGGAAAACATTAAAATTTATAAAAGCTGTGTCTTTCAAAAGCATTCACATGAATGAGAGGTGAGATTACCGTGTACGTGGTTGAAAATGGTTGAGAGGAGGGTGTGACTTGAACAAATCTCATGGCCAAAGTCTCGTCAAGCAGGACTTGAAAAAATCTCGTCCCAGGAAGTTTTTATATAATAGAGAGATATATATTTGTACTTTTAACCCCCACAAGTTTATTATAAATTTTTACAGATTATTTTTTCATTGACTCTTTGACGCACTGCACTTTTGAACATTGCTTTTTTTTGTTTGGTTTTAATAAAAGTACTGGCACTTTTTGCACCAACCCCTTGCTGAATGTGTGTGTCCTCATTTGCCCAGCTCATCTCAGGTCATGACTATCAATAGTTTTGGGTTCAAGAGGCTCCAGGAAGTGACAAGGGAGCATGAAGCCAACCCAGACCATCATAGAGTGATAAACACTCAGAGCATAAGAGTTTTCAATTTCTTTATTATTTATTTGTATGTGAAAATTTGTAACTTAGTTACATAAAACCTCCATCTTTTACTGTCCCTGAAAAGCTGCCCAGTCAGTTTACAGTTTGGCACATTTCAGAGCCCATTCGTTATATTATAACACAGACTTTATATTTTTTGCTGTTTGTAAAAGTCCTCAAATTATTTTCTGACTGTTGAACCAGGTGAGGTTCAAGTGCCATGAGTCACGTGACTCAGTTAAACTACTATTCATACTGTCCTTTAAAAAATCATCATATCCTCACAACGCACCCATTATAAAGAATTTCTGCTTTACTAAAGCTTATACTATGCATTTATATGATATACTGCATCATAGGAATCTATTCCATATTTTAAACTATAATTTTTGTTTTATTAACTATATGATAGCTTTCTACTTTTCTCCTTTAGTAATATTTATCTGAGAAATATTCTTCAGTGGATACCAAAACTTTTACCGTTTTTCATTATATGGCCATTGTTATATTGACTGTGTATGGCTCCTCTGTCATTATGGTAATAATCCGCTTCATGGGTCCCAGATTACAACGTTTAAGAACTCCTGATTGCCAAGTGTGAACTGATGAATCCCAGTTATCTCTTGGCATGGAATTTCTCCTGGTAATGTGTGGAAAGGGCCGGTATGATATCTGTTTGATTGAGACGGCATATACAGTAACTGGATCAAGTGTATGAGAAACCTCAGGCACTGTCATAATACAAAGATGTCTAACATAAGGTGGGCAAGGTGTTTTGGTGATATCAATACATTTTTGCCATGCAATTTCTGTTACAAGACAAGTAGAAAGAGACGCTTTGTCCACCTTTGCTTTAAGACAGGCCATGGCAGGGGACTGGAATAAACATTTCTACAGTAAGCATCAAGGCCAACATAGTTTGAACAATCAGAGAAATCATAGATTTGAATCTCAGGCTAAAAATGACCCTGTAATCCGCATGCAGTATGAATATTGCCTGTGAAGAGTTTTTTTGTGGAACATACGAGGTGTGATCATAAAATAAGGTGATTGTTTAAATAAAAAAAAAATGATTACAGTAAAAGACAAATTGCCAATAATCCCCCTCAGAATACTCCCCTCACTTCGAACGCACTTATCCCATTGTTCTTGCCACTTTCTGAAGCAGTTCTGTAAGTCCTACTTCAGGAGAGTCTTTATTAGTGCTGCTATGGATGCCTCAATATCCTGCGCATCAAGCAAAAGCCAACATAAAGGTGATGATGATTGTTGTTTTTGACCTTGATGGAATTGAGTGAGCTTAGTTTGCACCCAGGAACACAATGGTGAATATTATAAGGGCTTATTAGAGCGTTTAAGAAATTATATGCTTAAAACGATCAGAGAAATGGCCAGACAGTTTCATCCTCCCTTATGACAACATTTCACTTCACACATTGCTTCTGGTATGGCAATGTCTGTCAAATTTCTGTGTGTCCTCATCCACTTTATTTACCAGATCTGGCACCTTCTGGCTCTTCCCCAAAGTCAAAATGACCATTAAAGGTAAATGTTTTGAATCAATTCAGGACATCGAGGCAGCCACGACAGCGCAACTAAAGACATTCACGATAGAGGACTTCCAGAACTGCTTCAGAAAGTGGCAAGAGCGATGGGATAAGTGGGTTTGAAGTGAGGAAGAGTATTATGAAGAGGGTTAATGGCATTATGTTTTATTGTAATCATTTTTTTATTTAAACATTTACTATATTTTTTGATCACACCTCATACATCCTAGATAGGTAGGTGTGGTGTATCAGGTCATCCTTTGTACATTTCATTTGTTAAAACTGAGAAACTGCCATTTCCCAGGAAAGTTAAGCATGGAACATTTGGCAATTGTTTTACACACAATCAATGGTACGCATCTAAAATGTTGTGAAATTAAGAACTGAAATACAATCAGTGATCATTTATATGAAGTACATAAAACCAGCTTAAGCTTAACATATGTGAGATTTTGGATATGTTTTGTTACTGACAATGCCAGTCTATTATAGTTTTACGACTTTTCACAAATCATTACAAATGTATAGAGTATATTAAGGGTAAGCATGATGACAGAGTGTTAAACACTGTGTCTCAGAATTCTGGGCGTCTTGGTTCAGGTTTTTGCCCCGGACGTTATTTGTGTGGGTCTTCTGCAGGCACCCCAGGTTTCATCCCATATCCTAAACATGTGGGATGAATTTAAATTTGCTTTGTATTGCTAAATGTTTCTCTAGCATGTCATCCAGGTCTTGTTCTTACGTTGTGTCCAATGCTGTTGGCATATGCTGCATCTTCCGTGATCATGACCTGGATTAAGCAGTTTTGAAAATGAAGAGATGGACTACAATGATTGTGCAAGTCGCTGTGACAATAACACTGAGCCCTGGATTGGCTTTGGCATACCAAGCCATGTTCAGTTTTAGGTGCTAATGAACCACCACTTACAGTATTTAGCGCAGCCTTAAATGGATTCAGCAAGAAGTCTGACTTTGAGCACTCACAACATGAAAGGTAATGGACACCACCAAGTAGATGACAAAAGGATCTTAGGACAGGATGACCCACTGGTTGCACCGATATGCTAAATGGCAATTTCCTAAGCAGCATTACAGGTTTGTTGTTGACATCTTTGAATTAGAAAGAGGTGTGAATTTATACTTCTTCTTCCCTACTGTTCTGGGGTGTTAAACTTCAAGCTCTTTCTTTATCATGGAATGGCTGCTGGGCTTTTGCTGACTTGTAATGTTATTAACTTGTGTTGTATTGTTGACCACCAAACCTGGTTGATTTGGCAGCTTTAAAACAGTACAAAGAAAACACTCTGTTCATGGAGGGCCCATAATCCATGGAAAGCTAACGACTAGTTTAGAAGCTCCAGCCCTCAGAGTAAAAGCAAACCACTCATTCAGTTGTAACAAAATAACGTTCCTTTAGCCTGAACGACTGCTGGCACTTACCACTGCAGGGCAGAGACAAATCGCATAGCAGGCCAAGGTAATGTCAAATCACACTAATGTGGCTGAGATCGTACAAAAGCTGTGTGATCACTCTGAATGATTGGCAGCACATTGGCGGGGAGGGGGTCTCTGTGGTGTATTGGGTGCCCAAGATTCATATTGATGAGTAACTGCAGGATATTAAATTACCAACTTGACTGCTGCAGTTTCTCTGATTGCACATTTTATGCTAAAATAAGCTTCATAAATGATTCTATTAAATTTCAATACGCAGTTAACAAAGAACAAAACCCTCATTGGCTGTGTATTTTGTTTCTATTTGTTTTGTGAACAAAGTAAACACATCACACACTCAGCAATGTCCTTGGAGAGTCAGGGTTTCTTTCATTCTGCGATCTTTCCTCTACATTTTCACTACCTTCCTGCACATTTTTCTTGTACATACAGCTCAGGTTGGTCCCTGAAGAATGTGGCATCTCTCTATCACCCCTCATCCTATCTCATTCATTTTTCAATTTTGTTTCAACAACCAGTTTTCAGTTAAACCTGTCTCATGGAGGTACACATATGTCTGAGATGTCGGTCAAAGTCCTCTCGCTATTTCAGTTAAGTGGGATTCAGATCTGTGCTCCTCTTCTGCTTTAAACTGGGATTCAGTCTTTACAGAAGTGGAAAAACTCCTTCCAGAAATTCAAATCAAATTGTTCATAGGATTTCTACAACTCCTTTAAAACGATGTTTAACGGGTTTAGCCCCTGACCCAGTTTGTAATTTACGCTCTCTTAAAGTGTCCAGCTCCTTTTTTCATAGGTTTTGGTCCTGCCCTCCTGTTGTATCTTTGTGGACCTTCATTTCCACCTCTCTTCCGCTTGCTTTGGATGTCTTTGTTCCTTGTTCTCCACAGCTTTTTTGGTTTTCATCCTCTAATTACAAACTGATTTCAGTGAGTTCTTTAGCTACTAAGGTCATCCTGGCAGCATCTCAGAGGAATATCAAGACCAATGTCTAATAAATTCTTGGATGAACATATTTTATAACTTACTTCTTTTAGAACTTTCAGCTGCTTGTATTGATTTCCACAATATCATTTGCAGAGGAGAGATGCTGGGTATATTGTAGATGGATGCTAAGGATAGAGCTGCCAGGGAAAAGGAAAAGAGGAAGGCCTAAGAGAAGGTGAGAGAGGACATGCAGGTGAAGGGTGTAACAGAACAAGATGCAGAGGACAGAAAGATATGGAAGAAGATGATCCGCTGTGGCGACCCCTAACGGGAGTAGCCAATAGAAGAAGAAGAAGATTTTCAGAAAAGGAAGTTGCACTTATTAAAAATTGCTTATTTTGATCTAATCAGGATATGTGGGGTGTGCTGCTAGCACCTTTTTACCTATTGTCTGTTTTCCGGGGTGTCAGTGAGATGGGGCCTTTATTTTCTTTTTGATGTTGCACTTTACTCATCCTGTTACTCCCCTTTTTCTCTCTTCAAAAAAATAATAAAAAGCTGTTTACAAAAAAATAAGTAAACACATTTATGTTATGGCAACTGATTGAATGAAATCTGCGTAACGTGTGTGTGTGTGTGTGTGTGTGTGTGACAGAGTTACCAAACTCAGCTCTTCGTGCAGAGAGTTGCAAAGACAGCTTCTTCCCAAGGTACACATCTTTTAGCTCTGTGGGATTCGCACTTCTTGTGTTTATAGCCCTAAAAATGGAGCGCTATTCTAAACAATGTGAGGTTCAGCTGCTGTCAGCTCAGCTCAGTAGGGTGCTGATCCATCACCTTCTGTATTACATTCATATTTCTGCTTGGCTTTGAATTTAATAAGCAGTGTTACCTGGAAGGGCTGAAGTTGCAGCGGGATTCAACTGGGTGATTTATTTGGCAGATTGCTTTGTCTCCCTCTGCAATGATTAGGTAATGCTGGCCTTTTTAAAAAAGCATACTATGAAAAGAAATTACTTGTAAATGATGGCGTCAGGAGAATGCAAGTCGAATATCGTAGGATGTGCGATTAGGTGATCTCTCAGACGAAGACCTGTATTTACTGGGAAGTTACTGGTGGACAAAAACATGCAGGATGTGATGCCGTTAATGAGTCTTCAGTGAAGAAGTGCATAAATCTTTGATCAGCTCGATAGTTTAGAAAAACAAGTGCAGAAGTTTTGAGAAGTCAGCTCTTTAAAAGCTTCTGGAAATTAGACAGGCTCTGGAATGGGAGAGCCATTCAGGCTGAGGAGAAACATGTGAAAGCAGACATGAATGTGAACATTCCACTTCAGAGCTGCTTACGCGATACTAAAAGAGTAAACTTCCGTCACCACGGTGTGGTCATGTATGGAATAAGCTGTCAAGTGATGGGGTAGACAGTAGGACTTTGGGGACCTTCAAAATTCAAACTGGAAAGCATGTACCATTTGTTGGATGGGGTTTGGATTTTTTGAGAATAGTAAAGCTGTGCTTTTAATTGATTGCATTGTTTAGCGGTGTGGCCTAAAAATATTTCTAAGATATTCAAAAATATTTGTATTTTATGTCATATCTCTAAACATTTACATTTCTTTTGCTGTTTTCTTTTTAATTTATACTTTTTTTAACAGAGTTTGCTCTCTGGATGTTATCCAAATGTAGTTGATTAGCAATGTGCAGTGCAGACAACACTGGGTGCTAAAGGAGAGCGTTTACTTCACTACCATTTTCACTTGTCTGCTCATTTACAGACTGTTTCATCGTGTATGGTCCTATGGTGACCCTGTTTTCCCCTTTTATGCTGTGTATTGTGTAGACCTTAATAGAATGTCTAAGTTACCACACTCTGTGATCAGGTACTCTACATCTGTAACCTCAGGCAATTAAAGTAAAGAGACAGGCAGAAGTTAAGCACATTGAATTGTGTATCACTGATAAAAATGCCCAAAAATATAAGGAAACAGAATACCATGTGAATATTACTAAACCATACCCTTACAGCCTAAGTAGCAGTGAATCTTGTTTCCATAGGCGGCTCCCTGATTATCTTCATTCTATCTTGCTTTGCTACCACATGGCCTTTGAATGGGGTCACAGGCCTGTCCCAGTGTGGCTGCCGAGACAGAGTTGTCTTCATCATGGTCTTCTCTTTATGACCATAGAGAGGGAGAGAGGTAAAGGCAAGGTGAGCAACTTTATACAATTCTTAACACAAAACACAAACCAGTGGGGTGTTGTAGTATAGAGTGTCCTCCAATTTAAAACCAATCATAGACAGTTATACAGAGTCGCCTCTGATTCAAACCAATCATAGACAGCTATACAGAGTGTCCTCCAATTCCGTCCAATAATAGACAGCTATACAGAGTGTCCTCCAATTTAAAACCAATCATAGACAGTTATACAGAGTCGCCTCTGATTCAAATCAATCATAGATAGCTATACTTTAGACTAGGGGTTGGCAACCTTTCAGCGATGTCGTGCCAAACCTATGTTAAAATGTAATTCCGCGTGCCAACATAATTCTACCAATTTTGTTATATAGTATCACAGTTGGTCTGGTTATAATGGGCTTCAAAAGTATATAAAAGTATATTCAAAAGTATATACTTTTGAATCCCATTATAACTGGATCTTATATTTTTGGTCATTCAATATTTTAAAATACATAGGATCATATGAGAAACGAATGTTTTGTCAAATTTTAATTTTCAACACATTTATTAAAAATTGTATTACAAATTATAAATTACAAGTTTTCTCTACAAAATACATAGTTTGAATAAGAAAAAAAATATAAAAAATTCTAATATGATTAATCATTCTTTATCATTAATCAAAGCTGTTAGTCAATTAATGCGAAGCAACTACATTCGATAACTTTATTTTTTTTTCCAATTATTTGACTTAACAAGTAGTTCGTTGGGCGGCACGGTGGCGCAGCTGCCTTGCAGTTAGGAGACCCGGGTTCGCTTTCCGGGTCCTCCCCGTGTGGAGTTTGCATGTTCTCCCTGTGCCTGCGTGGGTTTCCTCCGGGTGCTCTGGTTTCCTCCCACAGTCCAAAGACATGCAGGTTAGGTGGACTGGCGATCCTAAATTGTCCCGTGTGTGTGTGTGTGCCCTACGGTGGGCTGGCACCCTGCCCAGGGTTTGTTTCCTGCCTTGTGCCCTGTGTTGGCTGGGATTGGCTCCAGCAGACCCCTGTGACCTTGTAGTTAGGATATAGTGGGTTGGATAATGGATGGATAAATAGTTTATGAATAAAGAGATACAAAATATTTATCAGCTTATATTCTGAAAATCTCTCGACCACACAGTCCTTTCAAGCAGGCAATTGAATATGGGGCTGAAGGATCTCTTCTCCTTTAGCATTCAGTTTTGTCAGCATTTGGATTTAAATAAGCGAATAAACAACTCTATAGAAAAAGGTGAGTGAAAAAGAAACTGGCAAAAGAAACTTAAACATTGAAATCTGAACAAAAATACAAAGGGAATGAAAAAGCAGGGTCCCCTGAACAGTATTTGGAAGTACTCCAGTAAAATATGAGGTGTGATCAAAAAATATGGTGAATGTTTTAAAAAACACTCTCCTCCACTTCGAATGCACTTATCCCAACGCTCCTGCCACATTGCAAAGCAGTTCTGGAAGTTTTCTTTTGAGAGTGTCTTTAGTTGGGCTGTCATGGCTGCCTGGATGTCCTCAATGGATTGAAATCATTTGTCTTTCAGGGTCATTTTCAATTTAGGGAACAGCCAGAAGTCGGACGGTGCCAGATCCGGCAAATAAGGTGGATGCGGACACATCGTAATGTTTTTAATCAATAGAAAGTGTTGTACTGGAAGGGATGTGTGACAAGGAGCGTTGTCATGATGAAGAATGAAACCGTTTCAACATTTTCCTCGGTTGTTGATGTTGAAGGAAGTCCAGATCTTTTCTCGTCTTTAACCGAGTCAGATCCGTTATGAAATCAATCAAACCACTTCTAAACAGTCTTAAACGTCGGTGCAGTGTCACCATAATCCAGTTTTAACATTTGATGGGTTTTCTAAGCTTTTTGCAGTTTGAAACAAAATTTTATGTTATTGCGTTGATCGATATTCATTATTAAAGACAAACTTGAAAAACACACTTGAACTCAACAGTGCCTCACAAACGACTGACAGTATCAGACAAGTTGAAACTTGTCACAAAGTAGGCTCTAGGATGGACGTGTCAGAGCCTGCATTGAATTGTTTTGCGTTGCTCTTGGACGGTGCTCTGCATCACCATTCACTGTACTTTTAGATCACACCTCGTATGAATCCCACTTGCTATGTTTTAGACCAGTCAATCATGAAGAGCGTACTGGAATATTTGGGCAAAATTATTACTAAACTGGCTACTTGACTACATACTGTACATTTTACTTGTCTCGTATATGTGTTTTAATCTTCATCACATGCATTGTATTTTGCCCGGTGGCTGGCCAACAGAGCTTTGTGCTACCCAAGAATGTTATCTTGGTTATGGCGCATATGGAGCAGGGGTGGGCAAAGTCATTCCTGGAGGGCCACAGTGGCTGCAGGTTTTTCCTCCAACCCTATTGCTTAATAAGAAGCACTTATTGCTCAAGTAACACGTCTGCTTCATTTTAATTGTCTTGATTGCTAAGATTTTGGACCTTTATTGCTTATTTTAGTCTTAAACAGCTGTATTTTGGTTTTTAATTGCTCCTTATTAGCAATAAGATACAAATAACAAAAGAAACCAGCATTTCTCCATTTAGTTTGTTTCCATTTACACCTGTGTGTATTTATCATGCACTATTTGGTTTAATTAAACACTTGGAGGGTGGCACGGTGGCACAGTGGTAGCGTTGCTGCCTCAAAGTTAGGAGACCCGGGTTCCTCCCTGCGTGGAGTTTGCATGTTCTCCCCATGTCTGCGTGGGTTTCCTCCCAAAGACATGCCGGTTAGGTGGATTGGCGATTCTAAGTTGCCCCTAGTGTGTGCTTGGTGTGTGAGTGTGGATGTGTGTGTCCTGCAGTGTGTTGGCACCCTGCCCAGGATTGGTTCCTGCCTCGCGCCCTGTGTTGGCTGGGATTGGCTCCAGCAGACCCCTGTGTTTGGATTCAACGGGTTGGAAAATGGATGGATGGATAAATACTTGGAAGGAAAGTGTAGAGAAAAAAGTGAAGGACTGGGAATTAGTCATTTGTTTTAGACTTCAAATCATTTGAGTGATATCCTTATAAATGAAAAAAAAAGTCTAGGATATGAGAATGACCTGACATGGCAGATTTAAAGCACTAACACGCCATGAAATTAAATTATTGGCAAGGATTGTTTTCAAATTAGGCAACTGTGTTGGAACAAAAACTTGCAGTCACTACAGCCCTCCAGGACTGACTTTACCCACCCCTGGTATGGAGGGAAGCAGACTGAGCAGCAGTTTTATAAATATGGTTGCCTATTTAACAGCTGTGGTGTTTTGGTTAAAGTTAATGAAACAAACACTCCCCTTCCTGCCTTTCCCCTATAAAAGCGGCACACGGCCTAACACAAGTGGGTTCCATTGTGGACTCAGTCTATTTAGGATACTCTTGGTGTTATTTTTCTTGCCTTATTAATCAAGTGTATGGAGTTGATACTCCAAGCCATTTTCTTGGTTTGTCTCTTCTTATAATGTACAATTAAGAGAAATGTACTTTTAAGTCTCTAAATGGTGGGCTGATCATAAGGTCAGTGGGCTAGGGTGGACAGAAAATGTTTTATAAAAATCCAGTTTAGCTGGAGAAAAACACAAAATCTTTAGGAGTTCCAGGCCAAAAGACCACCTAACCCTCATAGGGCAGGGGTCCTCAATCACAGTCCTGGAGGGCCGCAGTGACTGCGGGTTTTTGCTCCAACTCAGTTACTTAATAAGAAGCACTTATTGCTCAATTAACACTTCTGCTTCACTTTAGGTGTCTCACTCATTAAGATGTTGAACACTTATTGCATATTTTAGTTTTAAACAACTGTATTCTTGGTTTTTAATTGCTCCTAATTAGCAATAACATGCAAATGACAAAAGAGACCAGCATTTCTCCATTTAGCTTGTTACCATTTACAC
Organism: Polypterus bichir lapradei; assembly: GCA_026402145.1. Taxonomy (NCBI): domain Eukaryota; kingdom Metazoa; phylum Chordata; class Cladistia; order Polypteriformes; family Polypteridae; genus Polypterus; species Polypterus bichir. The sequence continues at coordinate 15,203,925 of JANRMT010062822.1, forward strand.
CTGTGTGTATTTATCATGTACTCTTGGGCTTAATTAAATACTTGGAAGGAAAGTGAAGAGAAAAAGGGAAGTACTGAGAATTACTCATCGATTTTAGCCTTCAATTCATTTGGATGATATCATTAGAAAGGGGATGAAAATCTAGGATATGAGAATTACTTGACATAGCAGAGTTAAAGCACCAACAAGCCATGAAATTAGATGATTTGCAAGAACTGCTGTCTAATTAAGCAACCAGGTTAGAACAAAAACCTGCAGCCACTGTGGCCTTCCAGGACTGTGATTGAGGACCCCTGTCATAGGGCATTGTTGCTAATATAAAAGTTAAGTAGTTCTTTCTTTCTTTTTTTTTTAAGCCTTCATCTTAGAGGATTTGGCGCAGTGGCCTGGTGGCAGGTTGGGGTCTTCACTTTCATTAACACGTTCAAACATCACATATGGCTACACAGGACTTTGATCAGGTGGTGGTGGCACAAAACAAGTACCGGAAAAGAAAACAGAGAAAAGAAAAGATTAATAAAGATTGAAATTTCATTGAAGAATATGATAATTCTATACATATCTAATCGAATAAGGATAAAACTAAACAGTTATGAAAAGACCAAATTAAAGTGGGTTTTTAAAGTGATCTGCCGTGTTAGTCTGGCGTATCTCAGTTGGTAAAGTGATTACAGATTTTTGGTGCCTAACAACAGAGCTGCCTCACTAATTCTGTTATGCTTGGATCTTGGAATAATAAGCAGACTGCTGTTTGAAGATCTAAGGTTACAACTTGAAATGTATGGGGATAGCCACTCCAAAATATAGGAAGGAGCAAGATTATTTAAGGCCACTGTGGTCTATGGCCGGCCAGTCATCCCGGTCAATACCCCCAGGCCGCCAGATGGAGCCCTCCCTGCAGCATGGAGGTGCCCCGAATGCCAGCAGGAAATTATGGACCATGGAGTTTTCCTTTACAGCCCAGCTGGATACCACGGGGGCTGCTAGAAGGCGCTGCAGGGAGGAGTAGCGAGTATTTTCGCTACAACCCGGAAGTGCTTCCGAGTCACATGGACAAAGGGAATGACGTGCTTCCGGGTTGAAGAAGAGGAGTTTTGATCTGACCCGGAAGTGCTAAGAAGTCACATGGACATTGGTTCAGGAGCACTTCCGGGTCACGGACTATGTAAAGGACTGTGGGAGATCCCAGAGTTGAGCTGAGCTGGGTGTAAGGGTGGCAACGTATCTGGGAGTGGTGGAGTGTATTATTGATTATTGATTGTGTATTGTGGAGAGGAGGGTGCTTGTGCACTGTATTATAGTTCAAATAAATAATTATTGGACTTTTACCTGGTGTCTGACGTATTGTCCGAGGGTTCAAGAGGACGATAGCGGCCTCTATCTGTCACACTACTAAAGTACCGAAGGAAACGTGTTAGACTGATTAATAATGATGTCATTTCGTCCCTCAGAAAAGAATATGTTGGTTGGAAGTCCATAGTGCAGAGAAATAAGACAAAGCTGCTGGCTAATATGTCATCAAACCTTGGAAGAAAGAATGAGCTAAGGTGGCTTGGTTTGAACTGCAGGTCACTGTTCTTTTAACAGAGACTACATGAGAGAAAAAAAACAAATACTTGCCAAGCCATCTACCCAGATCACCAGCTAGACCCACAGATCGACAGTTATGAGTGAGAGTGGCTGCGATTACACTAAATGTGTTTTGAGAGGTCAAACTGGAGAGGCAGTGAGGAAGTCTTGCATTTTGTGACTCTCTAGGATGACAGAATATTTCTCCCCTGCACTTGCATCACAAGTACACCAACGGAGAGATGGTGGAATTTTAACGTATAAATAGTCTTCCTCATTGTGAAGAGTGATGTGGTAAGATTTTGATGATAAAGTGTGGAAAGACACATTGAGACTGAAAGTGCAGAAGAGTGGTATGTCTAGCTACACGCTCCATGGGGTCTCTCTAGTGATCTTTCGGAGGGCAGAGGTTCAAAAAGAGAGGAAGAGCACTTTACGGAACAGGATTGGTTACGTTTTAATACAGGGCACAAATCAGAGCTCACTTTTATTTCTGTGTATTTTAATTTCACTGCAAGTCTGGATGTAACTTCAGGGACATTACAATATTCACGACCCAAGCAAATAAAGTGTGTCGATGATTGCTTATTATGTTAGTTTATCCTCTACTGTAGACATTCTTAATATAAGAGCCATAATATAGGAGCCATTAAAACAGTGAATGCAGCTGTTTAAGATTGAAATAAGCAGTTAAGTTTGGGGGACCTTAACGAGCGAGACCACTAAAATGAAACATCAAAATGTCACTTAAGCAATGAGGGCTTCATCAGCAATAATTGACTTCTCATTAAGAAACTGGGCCACTGCGGCTCTCCAGGACCGACATTGCCCACCCCTGCTCTAGTAAAACAATAATTGTGGTCTACTATTTGTCCACTTTAAAGGTGAGTGCACAGTACCTAATAGCTGAGCAAACCAACAGAGTGGCATTTAATGGGGTAAGAGCAGACCAGAGTAAACTTCTCAGTCACGTTAACATGGATGCAACTGTAGTGTTTGAGACAACAAAAGGTTGAGAGCAGTTCTCTACTGGCTAATTAAATAAAAACAATACATTGGACTGAATGGTATCTTCATCTTTCAAACAGCCTCTACATGGCCACATGCACTTGACTTTTAAATCACCTGCTCTGCAGTTGGCTGGCGCCCTGCCCGGAGTTTGTTTCCTGCCTTGCGCCCTGTGTTGGCTGGGATTGGCTTCACCAGACCCCCATGACCCTGTAGTTAGGATATAGCGGGTTGGATAATGGATGGATGGATGGATGGATCACCTTCTTCCATTATGTCATCTCCACAAGTGCCTTTTTACGCTGCCTTATTCATCAGGCCGCTTTCTCCTTCTCATTCGGTACGTATGTGCTCGAGGCCTCTGTCACTTGTTGTCATTCCTGTTTTTGGATGCTTGCCTGTCTTGCTTTCAATGCTTGTTTGTGACCTTTACCTGGAAGTGCAGGCAGCCAAGAAGTCTTCATTTACACAGTTCTGAAAAGGTCTCACTGGATCAGAATTAAGGTTCAAGAAGTAAGCGTCCTAACACTTGGGAAGGATACCCGGCAGAGAGGAGTACTTCAGAGACTTTGCTGGGCTCTTAAGCAAAGCCCTTAACCTGATAATTGGCTGACCCTGCAATCTGACCCCCAAAGGTGATGCGAAAAGACAATTGCAACTCCGGGATTAACAAAGTATATTAAAAAAAAAAAATCAAAGACCATTCTTCGCTAAAGACAGAGGCATACAGTATACTGACATGCAGAATTGTTAAGTGTGTGAAGGCAGAGGCCACTAGCGGGCAGTAGTCACCAACTTACTTGATGTACCAGAAGTGAAAAGGAGTAGCAGCACAATAGAGAATAGTGACCTGGGTGATACCTGAGGGGACTGCAATCTAGAAGTGCCATTTGTGACTAACCTGGATGACAAGGAAAGACAGACTACCAAGAGTCTACAAGAACCCCTGACCACCAGGTGGCAGCACAGTGTCCTAAGATGTGAAAGCTGGAGTCTGTTGGCAGATTTCCAAAGGCTGGCAGAAGGCCAACCACCAATGGGGAAGCACATGGTTCCCAAAATAGAGGGGTATGGCAGTTGGCACCTGGAGGTTTTTTTTTGACAGCCAGGCCTTTAAGGGGCTACTGTGGGTTTTAAAGTGCTCAGGAAATGGAGGATACTAAAAGTGGCTCTAGCCTAATGTAATTATAAAGGCAATAACTAGTGCAGTAGCAATGAGTGATCTCAATGAAACTGATAAATTGGACCAATAAAAACAAAACATCCAGGAGCAACAAAGAAAGACGAGTGATACCAACTGGTAAATTCAGTACACCTGATGAATTAGACTGATAGTAGCACACCAATTAAACTAGTAAGCTACATTAGTGTGGAATCAATAAGGGAGACCACTGCAAAAAATGCAATTTAAAAAGTAATTATCATATTATTTAAGTATTATGATAGATAGATAGATAGATAGATAGATAGATAGATAGATAGATAGATAGATAGATAGTGAAAGGCACTATAAAATTATATATAGATAGATAGATAGATAGATAGATAGATAGATAGATAGATAGATAGATAGCGGCATGGTGGCGCAGTGAGTAGCGCTGCTGCCTCACAGTTAGGAGACCTGGGTTCACTTCCTGGGTCCTCCCTGCGTGGAGTTTGCATGTTCTCCCCGTGTCTGTGTGGGTTTCCTCCCACAGTCCAAAGACATGCAGGTTAGGTGCATTGGTGATTCTGAATTGTCCCTAGTGCATGCTTGGTATGTGTGTGTGTGTGTGTGTGCCTGCGGTGGGCTGGCGCCCTGCCCGAGGTTTATTTCCTGCCTACGCCCTGTGTTGGCTGGGATTGGCTCCAGCAGACCCCGTGACCCTGTAGTTAGGATATAACGGGTTGGATAATGGATAGATAGATAGATAGATAGATGGTGAAAGGCACTATAAAATGATAGATAGATAGATAGATAGATAGATGGTGAAAGGCACTATAAAATGATAGATACATAGATAGATAGATAGATAGATAGATACTCTTAAGAGTCCTAAAGGAGTCACTTTATAGAGTCTCTTAAAAAAGAAACAGGCAGAGGTGTTTTATGTTTGGAATTAAGGTGTCTGATTAACAAACTAAAAAGAGAGGTAGTCTTCAGTCACTGCTTTTAAATAAGCTAAATCCAAGATCAATGCTCCTTCAATAATCTTTAATATATTTGCCGTATTCACTAGTTAAAGATCACGGTGATGGAATGCTAGTGCTTGGTGATTTCATGTGACATGGTGCCCTCCAGTGTTTCTGCATGGAACAACAACATAAATGAAGTCTTAACTGCCAAGTTCAAGAGTAACAGAGACAGGAAAATACATTCAACAGACTACGGTTTTGTATATAGAAGCTTATTGCCTAAAAGAGGACGCTTTTTTATATATGGGAACAGTGGTGATTGATTTCTAGCTTAGATTTATATAACATGAAATCCTTTGTTATGAAAGGCAATTCTTTTATGCAGTTTATAGATTTAAACTAAATGCTACCGTGTGTGACAGATGGCCAGGACCATCACCCGGCCAGGACACCAGCTGGATGGAAGGACCCGGGGAGAGAGCATCCACAAGGCATCGCCTTCCACAGCATGCTACAGGGTAGCCCCCCGTGTGGCTGGATACCACAGATTCCCACGGGGCATGCTGGGAGTTGAAGTTTGATGTAGCCCTATTGGGTTCCGTGGAGGTCACTGGTGGGAGCCCTGCTATGTGGGTCTTTCACCTCACCTGGGAGTGATTACAGACCTTGCTAACGAACCACCTGGATTGCACCCAGCTGCAGCGTAAAAGGAGCTGCCCACCTTCGTTCGAGGCCAGAGTCAGGAAGAAGAGGACAAAGCTTGTTAGGGAGGAGTGGAGGCGGAAAGAGAAGAAGAAAAGAAGGGACAGTGTATTTGGGGTGTATTTGGGGTGCGCTTGGTGCATTGTACTGCACTGCAGTGGGGAGAGAGGGAAAAGCGCTTCCCCACTGAAATAAATGTGTGCCAGTCTGTGTCAGGTTGGGGCAGCTGGAGGACCCCATGGTGGTCTACATGTGATGTAAAACGTTAAGCTGATGCCCCATCCTTTTCCTTCTGAGGGACTAGAATTCTTCTAGCAGGACTTAAAAATACTATATCATTGATGATAAGCAAAGATGAATTATTTCAGAATTAAAGAATTGTTTCTATTGGACTAATGGGTTAAGTTTTGAGAACAATCCAACCTTTTGATTCTACCCAATGGCAAGAATTCTACATAGGAATAAACTGAATTTAATTCCAAGGACTGGAAGTCTTCATCTCCTTCCTTTGTCTGCACTCAGGATTTCATTGTCATCCACCTTTGCGCTTGACATTATTTTCATTCTCAATGAATAACATTTTCACTTATTATTCAGATTACTTCAGAACTTCTCTTATGTGGCTTCACTCCTTACTTGACCCAAATTACTTCCATCTCCTTACTTGGGACCATATACCCCATTTCACCTTTCAAACACCCACTGCAGGAACCCCTCATAGGAGTTCCCTCTTCTGCCCAGTCTTAAGGTTGCTGCTAGATGCAGATAACTCAGCACATTTCTGTCAGACTTACATACAGTATGTCTGGCCTTGACGCCTATGTAGGTAAATTTAGACCTTTGTTACATCTTCATTTAGTAGACCTGAAACACTCAATGAACCCAGCGTACATCACTGATGATACATTCCAGTACATTCGGTGGATGTATAAGTATATCACAGAAACTGTCTTGGGCAGTGGTGCCCAGGAACAGAATGGGTTACTACCAGGAAGAGTTTTGGTGTCAATTGGAGAGAGAGTTGACAGCTCGGAAAGATGCCAACTGGGGCATTGAGGGTTAGTTGCCTAATCTGTATCTTCCATGAGGAAGACCCCAAAAAGCTATGGACAGACATTAAAGTATATGACCCCAGGGAAAGCCAAGAGGGGGGAGAATGAGCACCCCAACAGAACAGACTGCAACTTATGCAAGCAGATCTATGACCATGTGTTCAAGATGAATCTGCGGCAAGGTCTGTAAGAACCTGTGTGGCCTAAGAATCTACCAGGCTAAGATGAAATGCTAGGAGAACAACGCATTGTACAGGATTTATCCTTGGTGAGATGCAGGAGAAGCCCGACCTGGAATCACCCCACAGAGCCCAGAACTTGCAGGCGCCAGAAGCTCCTGCACCCAGCAGACTTGTGCAACACCGGATGGTCAAACAGCATCCAGGCCATGTGTAGAGGGAGTGACTTCATTTGGGAAAGATGCAGTCCTTATCATAGTAGTTACGGCTAAAGGAGATGCTGATAGTCGGCTACACGCAATGTCATCAATCATTATTGGCTGGGTCATAGAATGGTTTGGTCAAGTGGAGGAGAGAGATGGAAGATCTCCCAACAGCATGAACCACACAGCAGCCAAGACACATCAGCTGCATCAGGATCTTCGAACCCTAACATGCCAGTATAAGAGAGTAAGTGAGCAGGACAAACCACCACTGGTCAAGCGGCAGGACATCGTCAAGAAGAAGCTCAAGACTCCGCAGAGGCCAAAGTGGAGTAAGAGGCAGGGCAAAGGGAGAGAGAGACAGCTAGGAAGTGGGCTGCCTTCATAGCAAATCCTTTTGGTTTCACCAAATAATGGCTAGGGAGCAAATGTAATGGCCACTTTATGGTCTCCAAAGATGAAATCAACCATTTCCTCCTAAGTAAGAGAGCAGCAGTTTAGGTTAACATGGAGCCCTTACAGACATACCATCTCCAACAGAGGAATCTGAGCTGGATGGAGATAAATGAGCTGAATAAAGCTGGCAGAGCAAACTTTGTCACTGGATTAAGTGGAGTACCTTACAAACAGAGTACTCAGAAGTGATACTTGAGTAAAATTCAAAGTACTTCGTCAAAAGTTTACTTTTAATGAAGTAAGAGGTATTTTAGATAAAAAGTACTTTGGTACCAGTCAAAAAAAAAAAGTATCTGCTTTCAAAAGTACTCAAGTGCCAATAGTAAAAGTATATTTAATAATAATGAGAAAGTGCAAGGATTTATCTAGAGAAAGTAATATTTATTTTCTATTTAAACAACACTCACCCAATATTTTTATACCTCAAAATAAAGAATCATGCAAATGCAATCCTGTCTTTGATCAGTCCGTGTCACGCTGATGACCTGAAGTGTGGTACTAGTGAGCGAGGATATGACTTACACTGTGCCTCCCCTACTGGGATATCTGGCGGTAGTAATGAGACATCCCTACTCCAGAGAGAGGACTAATAAAGTAAAATACAAAAATAGGAAGAAAAAATTAATTACCACTTGAATACATACGCAATGTAAAACAAGTAAGTGAAAATAAAGACAGACTGGGTTTATTTCACTTCACTTTGCAATTTGCAGTTTGCATCATCTGAAGTTTCCTAAAGATTACTGTCAACAAGCCATAACCCTAATGAGCTACACTGTAAAAAATAAATCTATGTGAAAGATAATAACACAAAATAGCTAACTGTATGCAAAATAATCATTACTTTAATTAATAATTCAATTTATTTCTAATACAATAAAAAAATCAAGAATAAATTTAACTTATTATTTTAGTTAAAATGTAAACATTTTTATAACTTATTCTAAGTAAAAAAAACTATACTGTGAACTGAACACATTTAAGGTAAGTTAAATTTAATGACACTGCACTTCCTCTCACATCGATTTCTTAGTCTTTACAACAACGCATTCACCTGTAACTTTTATCCATAATAAGAGCTATTTTATTACGAATGTGTAAATATAAAGCCAAGTAATTTTTTTATGAATAAGTAACATTTCATTTTGTTAGTTACAGATGTAAGCAGGTGTGGGAAACATGGTGAGAAAGGTAGCATCTTTTTAACACCACCTTTAAGAAGCAAGCACATTTCTCGGATAGCTACGTATGGTCATATATATATATATATATATATCGTTTAAAACTACTATTTTACACAGAAAAAGAAAATGACACTTTGAGATAGGTTTGAGACCGATATGACGTTTGTCCTAAAGTACGATCTATCAACAACATAAAAAGATGTTTGCCTAACCATCGCAGTATTATTTGACCTCTTATTTAATTAGCGTTCTGCAAAGGTAATGTATTTTCTGGTTAATTTTTTGCAAAAAAAAAACTGTTGTGATTTCCTACGTCCTATTTTATTTCATGATTTTCGTTAATGCATACTCAAAAGTAGTGGAAAGAAGACATCTGCCACAGGATTTCACTCATTTCACTCTCTATGTTTCCTTGCCGTTTACCTCTCATTCCTGGGACATTTTTTGATTGAAATATACTTTGAGTGTAAGTTTAAAAAAAAGAATATTTGCATTGACATTTGAATGTCAGTCATTTAGTAAAAATTATCCTCAGACATTTGATTTAATTTTCAAATGTTTACATTTGAAAATATAACTCTGTTGTTGTGACTATCTGGGTATGTTCAAATAAATAAAGATATATGCAATTTTAGCATTTATTTGTTATACAGTCATTACTGTCCAGCACAGTATGTTGCATTATTACTCTTTTTTTTGTGTAATTCAAATGAAAATCGGAGTAAAATAAAACATATTTTTGCCACTACTTATATTTAATCAAACTCAATTATTTTAGGTAAATTTGAGTAAATTAATAAATTAAGTTTTATAGTGCAGTATAATAAATCTACTCAAAAATATTTTTTACAGTGTAATTAAGGTCTGAGACCTTGGTAAAAGTTATCTGAGACCCCAAATATCTTGAGGTGCCCTAACATTTGCATGGTGCTACTTTCTTTTCTTCACTGTATAATTGTACAAAGCAAAAACAATGCACTAATCTCACATAAAATGCAGAAAAGAAATGTGTCATCTTTAACTTTATGTGTTTTGGTGATCAGTTCATCTTAACTATTCACAGTAACAGAAGTTTTAAGCAAGGGTGCCCAAACATTTGCATGCCACAGTGTCAAATGAGCAGCGGAAGACGTGTTATTGCACTTTTATTTTGAGTGATTTATAATATTCTATTGGCCATGTCAGTACAGAGCTGAAAAATAACCTGAATTGAAAATACATGTGATAGGTCTCTTTTAGGAATTTATAATACAATAGTTTGGTTTGTGTAATGAGTAATGAGGATTGCTGGAAAATATAATGATTTAAAAATTATGTTACGTGACCTAAAATGTGACCTTTTAGGCACACCCATCAACAGTGTGTCTGTCTGTGGAGAGAGTGTCGACTTTGTTGAGAGGTTTAGTTGCCTCTGGAGACTTTTCCTATGAAGTCAGTAAATGGATTTGGGAGAGCATGGGGGGGTCATGTGGTTGCTGGAATGAGGTGTGTGGCACTCACAATATCTCTCCAAAAGGATGACGGTCCAAATCTTTAGAATCCTGGTGCTTCCTACATTACTATATGGTTGCAAGACATGGACAACATCTAGTGACCTGAGACAAAGACTGGACTCCTTTGGTACTGTGTCTCTTGGGAGAATCTTTGGGTATGCTGGTCTGACTTTGTGTTGAATGAGTGGTTGCTCATGGAGTCCCAAATTGAGGTGCATTACCTGCATTGTGAGGAAGCGTCAGTTATGGCACTACAGCCATGTGGTGCGATTCACCGAGGGTGATCCAGCTCGCAGGATCCTCATTGTCCAGGACCCAAGTGGCTGTACCAGGACAAGGGGACACACACGTGACCTGGCTGCGACAGATTTCTTAAGTGTGGGACTGGACCGCGTGTCTGCCTGGGGGGTTGCCAACCAGGATCCCGAGCTGTTTTGTCATGTATGTGGTGCCAGTACATGCTCCCCAGCCTGACCTGACCTGATCCTGACCTAAAATGCATTGCAGTAAAAGAATAAACAGCCCTATATGAAATTTACTCAACTAAAATACAAATACCGGAAAAATGTACTTAAGTAAGGAAGTAGTTGTACTTTGTTATTTTACATCTCTGCTTATAAAGTGTTAAAAAGCTACCTATAACTTCTCCAACTTCTCTGGAAAATTGTAGGGACCATCTGGCATAGGAAGAGTGTCACTAAGCAGCGGAGACTTGCTGAGGATGTATGGAATCCCGAGGTAGAGGACAGCAGAAGCATGTAGCAATTTTGATCGATCCCATTGCTCAGCATCAAAGGCAACCTCTTGTCTCAATGACTACCAGACTTTCTGCTCAAGAACATCTACATTGACAATTCAGTTCATAATGGTGGGATCCCAGGAATGTTAGGTTGCCTGGAACACACTGGAGTTGTTACACAGTTAATCAGGGGAGCACATGAGGGGAAGGGGTACCAGATTTTGGTTAGACCTCACTAACGTATATTTGCTCAGTACCCTGAAGTTAGTGGAAACTGCACTGAACCAACACAATGTCCCCAGGAAGATTGAGGACTTAATCCTGAATTACTACAGAAACTTCAGGCTGATAGTCACTTTAGGTTTCATAACATTAAATTGGTCGTCATTACCAGGTGCACAGTATTAGCCATCCTCTCCACTCTTGCCATGATCATGGTAGTTAAAGCAGTAGAGGTGGAATGCAGAGTGCCCTGTCAAAGACTGGCGTGCAGCAGCCTCTCATCAAAGCCTTTATGGATCACCTCACAGTCACAACAAACTCATTTCCAGGCAGCAGATGTATCTTCTATCACCGAGAGCTTCAAGCAAGCCAAATCCAGATTTCTGGTGTTAATAAAAAGCAAAGTGACTGAAAGATTCCACTTCTCTTTGGGTGGCATTACAATTCCATGCATCACTGAGAAACTAGTGAAACGTCTGGGAAAGGCCTGTGACTGCAGATAGCAATCCGCATAATATTCCTGGAGCTTGAGATGTGCCTCTCCAGTATGGACAAGTCAGGACTATCTGGCAGTTTGAAGGCCTGGATCTACCAGCACAGTGTCCTACACCAGATCCTCTGGCCTCTACTGGTTTATGAGGTTCCCATAACAATGATTGAAGAACTGGAGAGGAAGATAGCCATGGAGATTGAGCAGTGCAGCTCTTTGTGGAAGGAGTAATGTACTGCAGCCCCCATTCAGCAGCATAAGAAGACTTTAAAGTTTCTCGTACAAGAGAAGCATTGCAGTATTAGGACTCCAGGGACCCCAAAGTTTCATCAGCAGGTGTCAATGTTTGGACTGGCCAGGAAATGGAGGGGCTCAATGATTTTCTTCAATGAGCTAGAGATGGCAGAGTCACAACAGAGACATGGATCACTAGTGGGAACACCAGGACGAGAGTCACTAAGTACAATACAATACAATACAATTTATTTCTGTATAGCCCAAAATCACATAAGAAGAGATGCAATGGGCTTTAACAGGCCCTGGCTTTTGACAGCCCCCCAGCCTTGACTCTCTAAGAAGACAAAGAAAAACTCCCCAAAAAAAACCCTTGTAGGGAAAAAAATGGAAGAAACCTTGAGAAAGGCACTTCGAAGAGAGATCCCATTCCAGGTAGGTTGGGCATGCAGTGGGTGTCAAAAAGAAGGGGATCAATACAATACAATACACAGAATAAAACACAAGTAATCCTCTACACAATATAATAGTGCAATAGAAATATTACAAGTAGAGAGCAGAATTTAACAGTAGATGATATCACATAATAGGATTTGGATTTGTTTAGAGTCCTGGAGACCTCAGCCATCAAGCTGCCTCTGCCTCATATTGGCCATTCCACAGCTGAGTCAGCACTGGGCCAGCCAATCAGATGAAAGGACCCCTCTACCCGACAATTCCTGCAATCCTTCATCAAAGGTGACTTTACCTTAGGCAGGCAAAACAACTTGGCAGTAGGGCAGTTGCACCAAGTGCCACATTTGAGTACCAAGAAGAGAAACAGAATAGGTAAGAGTTAGTAACAAATTATAACTATCAAATTACTTATGTTTTAGTGATGATAACTAACAACAGAGATGCAGTCTGTACATTTAATCAGCAGCTCTAGTCAGGATATTGTCAAACACGTGCGAATAGGGGGACATTGTGTGGACCAAGTAAAGGTAATTCCACGCCAGGCCAGGAGAGGGTGGGGTGCATTAAACCTTCTCCTGCTATCTCTACAGACCAGGGAAAACCTATCTGAATCAAGAACATCACTTCCGGTTCCAGCGCCTAGAAGAGCGTCACTTCCAGTTCCGGCGCCTAGAAGATTGTCACTTCCGGTCCCGGCTCCCAGGCTGATGTCAGAGAAATTCCACTTCCAGTCAACCTATATCACTTCCAGTTAACATACATCATTTCCTATCTGACCATTTAAAACCGCCATCTTTTCCAACCTTCACCAGTTCTGTTTTGGACTCTCCGCAATCAACTACTCTATTGAATGGAAAACCAAACCTTTGCAGCTAGGAATAATATACGGGTGGCTGCCCCAAACCTTTTTACGTGTGTCGAGTCTCTTCCTTTTCACAATATGCTAAACTGAAGTAGTGAGTCTTCAGCCGGGATTTAAAAGCTGAGACTGAAGGGGCATCTCTTATAGTAGCAGGCAGACCATTCTACAGTTTAGGGGCCCAGTAACTAAAAGCTCGACCTCCCACTGTTATTTTATTAATCTTTGGAATCGTAAGCAGACCAGCATCTTGAGATCTTAATGTGCGCTCTGATTTGTAAGTCATGATAAGTTCAGACAAGTAAGCCAGACCTTGGCCATTTAATGCTTTATATGTTAAAAGGATAATTTTGAAATCTGCCCTAAACTTAACCGGGAGCCAGTGTAAGGATTTAAGAACTGGACTGATGTGTTCATGTTTTCTTGGGCTTGTAATAATTCTTACAGCAGCATTTTGGATTAACTTGAAGCTGTATAAAGAGCAATTTGAACATCCAGTGAACACAGCATTGTGGTAGTCAATCCTAGTAGAAATAGAAATAGTAGCTTCCCCAAGCCCTGATATGATAAGACTCAAGACAAGTAAAAGAACTGCCTTGTCCAAGTCAAGCTACAAACAGGTTTGGAAGAAGAGCAAATGAGTGGTGGCAAGAAAGTTCTACTGTATATTTTTATTAATATTAGTGTTTCCTCCTTTATGTAAAGTTATAAACCTGGCTAGTCCTAAACTCCCTACACTGCCATTTCCTAGTTGATAAAATCCTTGACCAACTTATACATGTGTTTTCCTAATATATCAGTGGCCCTTCAGTTCAAATGTAACCCATATACATTCAATATCCCCTTCCCTTCTGTCCTACACCAATCACTAAGACACACGTCAAACTTCTAATCCAGTCCCACCTGTGCAGGTATAACATCTAAGATGAAAACTTACTCCCAGTAACAGCACAACAGGCCATGTGCGACTCTCAGCAACAGAAAAACTCTACTGACCTCCTCTTCATATTCATGAATGAAATAAGTTTCATAGCTTGCTTCCGATGAATGAAATTGAAACCCAGTGTTCCACTTTATAAAGAGATCTGCAAAACAAATGGCGTTTAACTTCTTGTGAAATCGGCAAATTGCCACAAGAAGAAAGGAGTTTATTTCCTATCTACAGGTATTGTCATCCATTAATTCCAAATTTAGCTGCCAGTCATTTAGTGTTTCCATAAAAATCTCTAGTAAAAAATATCAATCCCCAGACTTAATTCCTGTCACTTGAAGACATTTTGTTGAACTGTTAGCGGTGTGGTGTGTTTCTGTTTGTTAGAGGACATCCATTGTGCCAATTACGATGAACAATCTTGACCGTCATACTCCTAAAAACACACTTGAGACAGAAATGAACGCCAATGTTCCAGGCGTAATGGAGCATGGCAGCCCTTATCTGCAGGAATCGGGAAAGGGTGGTTGCTAGGTAACAGCGAACGAGGCGGGAAAATGGCTTTCCACGCAGTGAAATTTTCCCATGGAGAAATCACTGTGATGTACATGGTGATGTGTTTTGGAGCATCTTCATGTGGAGACATACAGCATGTCATAGATATTGCAAACAAAATACACACACACACACACACACTGCACCTTCACGGTAATTTTACTGGTATTCAAGCGATTATCTGCAGTGGAAAAAACACAGCAGTGTGAACAAGTCCTCAGGGAGCCATATACTTTGTTTTTCAGCCACCCCCTGATTAAAAAAAAAAAAACACCTTAAAGCTCCCTGATTCTCTTTTTTAGACAGTTATGCACCTCATAATTGGAAAATATAAGTCAGTTTCGTGAAACCATATGCAATCGAAACTTGGCTTCTTCGCTTTTCACTTAAGATTGCCTACTTTTCCATTTTTTTTCATACCAGTCTGGTACCTTTTCCATAACTGCTGCCAAGACAGTCCTTGAGAGAATGAAGCACCGTAGTATGTGGCCGTTACAGTGGTATCCTGTGAGCCCCCTCAGGGCAGCGACCCTTTTTATTTTTTTGAACAAGAATGAAGCATCAATCTCAAAAACTCTTTAATTTCCGAAGCCAGTAAAGACCAAAGGTCATCACCTATTTTTGTTGCAAAAACATTCTGGAGTTATGTGGTGAATAGCTGAAGATAGAAGGAAGTTATGCAATAGTTCCATCTAAATCTCGGATTTCATAGCACAACTGTACTTCTCCATGATAGATCCGATTGTATCCACAACTCCTGTACTTAGGTTTTGTGCCAGCTAACTCACATACTCATATAGACGTGGACATATCATTATGACAAACTGAATTTGACAATTCTGGACACTGTGTCAAATGAGGTCAGAGTAAATTCAATAAAACTTTTGCCAAAAATGGTCTCATACGGTTGAATATCCTGGAAATCAAATCAAATGACATTTAGGAGACCTCAGATACAGATTTGAACTCTCGGATCAGTTTTCAGTAATTACAGGTAAAATTTGAAATGTCTCACTTTGCTAGAACTTCACTTCACAACGTTAATGTCCACATACTGACATAAACATTCTGAAGAGCACAGACCTTCAAATGTTCCTTAAGAGATGGGACAGGTGAAAGATAAAGGGCCATCTCACCACTCACTCTGCACCTTCCAGTTAGCAGGTCAAAACCAGAATGGGAACCCTAAAGAAGACCAAAGAAAAGTTGTAAACAGCTCAGATATTGTGTTACAAATGTCTAGTAATCAAAATTTGCTAGCAGACCTCCTCTGATGTTTGTGAGGACAACCACCTTAGCAGCTCAGCTGCTGTTTTCCTATTCTTTGCTTTTCTTTTTCAAGTCTCTTGAGATGCTGTTCCTCCGCTCTCTGCTACATGTGATAATAAGACAAGCTGTAAACATGTCTGTAAGCGTGAACTCCCCTTGCATACAAATGAAGATCCACAGAGGTTGTCCATGTTCAACATTACATTTTCAAGGTGCTCTGCAAGCAGTGGTGGCTGGTGATAAAATTTGGATGGGGGCGCAGTTTTTGGGGAGACGAACTGAAGCAGCACTTCCTTTCATACCTATCTATCTGGTCATTCTACATGCTCTTGTGGTCCTCATCATAGTGTCAATGCACATTTTGGCCTGTCCAGTACCCGATCTACAGGACAAATCCAGGCTAAAATGTATTATACCCTTTCCACTATGCTGCCCAATCTAATGCCATCATTCTCATTTCTTCTGTGCTCCAAAACTTGCATCCACAGACCCCTTATTCTTCCCATTGCCCTATGGACGTGGAATGGAACAGGTTCACCCGCCATCCAAATTTTATACTACACCTGTCTCTGATTTGCCCAGTCCTGCCAACTAGTCCAGTTCCCGATTCTGCCAAAACCCACACCATAATGTCCGCACCCCACCGCCATAATTTTCCAATAAAATGCACTTCTGTCTGTCCTATAACACATCCATAGCATAAGTTCAAACCAAATCGTTTTCTGCCTAACAGAGTGCCCAGTCTTTGGCCATTTCCACTGTATTCCATTAATCCACATCATACAATCACTAAGTCCTCTGATTTTTCTCAAGTCTTGCATCCCAGTTTTTTTCATTTATCACACTCACAGAGTCATTCCCACCCTAATTTTATTCTACACTTGCTGCTAGTCTGCCCAGTCCTATGCATGTTTGCCAGGTTTACCTCACCTGGGCACAAATTCATATTGTAAGATCTACAGACCCCATCTCTTAAAACATAACTCACCCCCCTCCAACCTGCCTTGTGCTACACCCACAGGACAACTCCAACCTAAATCTTATTCTGCCTTTACAATCAGGATACCTATATTTCCTTAAACATAAATTTGGACCTCCTATCCTCCAGGCCTGAACATTTTTTAATTACTTTCTGATTTCACTGAGCCTTGTGGGGTCCAGTGGCTGTGGGGCATCTGTTGGTGAAGAAAGATTCACTGATCTTAACTTTACTGATGATGTTGTGATGTTCACGGAGTCAATGGAGGCTCTGATTGTGGTGCTCGAGAGACTGAGTGAGGAGTCTGAGTATCTGGGCTTGCGAGTGTTCTGGATAAAAACCAAGATCCAGGCCTTTAATGACCTCTTGGGCACAGCCATCAGCAGTGTGTCTGTTTGTGGAGAGAGTGTCGACCTTGCAGAGAGGTTTACTTACCTTGACAGTGACATCCATGTCTCTGGTGACTCTTCCGATGAAGTCAGTAGATGGATTGGGAGAGCATGAGGGGTCATCAAGTCGCTGGAAAGGGGTGTGTGGCACTCCCGATATCTATGCAAAAGGATAAAAGTCCAAGTCTTTAGAGTCCTAGTGCTTCCTGTCTTGCTATATGGTTGCGTGACATGGACGCTATCCAGTGACCTGAGATGAAGACTGGACTCCTCTGGTACTGTGTCTCTTCAGAGAACCCTTAGGTACCCCTGGAGTGACTTTGTGTCGCGTGAGCGGTTGCTCATGGAGTCCCTAATGAGGCACATTACCTGCATTGTGAAGGAGCATCAGTTACAGCACTACGGCCATATGGCGTGATTCCTCGAGGGTGATCCAGCTCTCAGGATCGCTATTGTTGAGGACCCGAGCGGCAGGACCATGCCAAGGGGTCGCCCACGTAACACCTGGCTGCGGCAGATAGAAGGTCATTCCCAGAAAGTGGGACTGGACTGTTTGCCTGCCTGGGGGGTTGCCATCTGGGATACCAAGCAATTTTGTTGTGTGGTGGGTGTGGCAACACACTGTACCAGTGCATGCTCCCCAAACCTGAACCTGAACCTGAATTAAGCCTGTCAAAAAAAAAAGTAGCCTCATGCTATTGTCTATTTCAGTGTTTCCCAACCTTTTGTCTTTGGTGACACTTTTTTGTAACCAGAAACATCCCAAGGCACACCACTATCTTACTAACCATAAACAGATTTTATTTGATACATGTGCTCAACTGACCGAAGGGGCAGGACTACCAGATGAAAAGGAGCTCCAAGATGATCGTTCACAGATACTTAGTACTTAGCGAGTACTTTGGTGGCATCTCCAAGCTGCTTCGACCCTTTGTCCACCGCTCTCTGCCTCAGATTCAACTCATAAGCGCTCTATCCACTGGTCCTGTGAGACTCACTGGTGACCACACACCCAGGCAGATGGACTCTAGCAGCCTGGAGACATATCTGAAGTGCTCAAAGTGCTGTGTCTGCAGCATTGTGATTATGGTGCTGCTTTTATGCCAGCTTCTCCAAGTAGAGCTGTCCTCCTCAGAAAGGTCTCGACCACCCGAGGATGTTGTCCCTCTCAGGTTCAGACCTAGGGGCGCTACACTATTATTTTTATAGTGCACCACTGTGGCACACTGGTTGAAAAGCATTGCTCTAGATGACTGCAGCTACTTTCATGCTGCTCACATTTTTCAGAAAGATGTTTTAGATCTCGTACCCACGTCGTTGTCCACAGCGCTTCGACACTTTGAAACAGCAAACAGGGAAAGCAAAAAAAGGCTTTACTTACACCACATCCAGGTTGCCAACTCCGTCTGTCATAACAAGAATGAGAATGAGTAAGCTCGTCCTCGATCACCTGCCTGCTGCTGAATTCTCAAGTCAGGTTGGTCCATTCCAAGCTCCATTATCATCTTTTATTGTTCAAGTGAATGGTTTATGAAGGGGTGTTTCATTAAAGAAACAACCAAATTTTCTTTGATTCCTGAAGTTTCACTTGATGTTGCCATCTCCCAAAAGTCGCACGCGCTCATCTGTAGTTAATGTTACGTTACGTTAATAGTCCATTGACGTCAACGTGAAATAGTGCCTCAACGATTCTCCAGTTACATTAGATTAAAAGTTCTAATTCGCTGTCAATAAATGTGCAGGGAGTTGCGTCCCCAGACAAATCTGAAAGTAACCAACTAAAGGGTAGCCTCAGGTCACCTGCCCTTACATACGCTCTCATTTGACTGGCACACTTCACTCAAAAAATACAGACATTCACACAGAAATGAAACAAATACAAGTCAGAACCAATTTTTAATGGATGTTGACTTGCGCTGACACCCTGATAATTTTCAGTCAGTCAGTCATTTTCCACCCTGCTATATCCTAACACAAGGTCACGGGGGTCTGCTGGAGCCAATCCCAGCCAACACAGGGCACAAGGCAGGAACAAATCCCCGGGCAGGGTGCCAGCCCACCGCAGGGCACACACACCAAGCACACACTAGGGACAATTTAGGGTCACTAATGCACCTAACCTGCATGTCTTTGGACTGCCTAATTAATTTAAGTAAAGCCTTTAAAATATTTGCAGCGGGGTTGGTAGCCCACCACTCCACATTACAAACCACCAGTGTCTGCCAGTCGGCTCCCTCACTTGTGACGTGGCAGCCCGTCTGTTTTTCAAGGCTGAGTACAGCATGTCCTCTGGTTACTTCTTTCTCACTTGAAGCTGACGAATGCCTCATTAATACTGCACTCCAGCAGCTTGTTTTGTATCCCGTGACCTTTCTTTTCTTTCATGGCCAGGGAACCTTTGCCCTCCGTCTCAGCAGCCGTCTAGACAGCAGTCTTCTGAGGAATCGTTACTGATCAGGTCGAAAATGTCCAAGTCAGAAAGGGAATCTGGCCAATTGAAAGGCAGGAAGGCTTACCGTCAAAAAGCCAACCATCCATTAACCCTTTTTCAAACCTGCTTACTCCAATTCAGGGCTGGAGTCTGCCCTGAGTTAACTAATGGAAGAAACCAAACCTATCAGCTCTAATGTCTGCTTCATATTACACTGGAGTCAACTCACTGAAGCAAACTGCTTTTATGTTTTTGTGATCGAGCTCAATCCATTAATTCATTTTCAATTAGATCAGGGGTCCCCAACTCCGGTCCTGGAGGGCCACAGTGGCTGCAGGTTTTCATTCTAACCCTTTTCGTAATTAGTGACCTGTTTTTGCTGCTAATTAACTTCTTTTGAATTCATTTTATTTGATTTGCTCTTGAAGACTCAAGCCCCTTAATTTTTTCTTTTTGCTTAACTAGCAGTCAAACAATAATGAGATACAAAATGAGCCAAAACAAGACCAGCAAACTGTGACCATCGTACAATATCTGAAAATAAAGAAAGGTGAAGGCCTCAGGATTGTTGATCTGCTCAGTTCCCCAAAACAATGTAACAGTGTTCTTAGAAAAGAGAAAATCAACAGTTTTAGAAATGTCTGCTATTGCACAATGAGAACAGCAACAAGCCATGGAATTAAAGAATGGGTTTAATTAACGACAACAATCGGCGCCTAATTAAGAGACTGTTTGGAGTAAAATTGGTTGGAGTTTCAGGCCCTGACTTAGTTGGTCTTCTGTTGGCTCACTCATTTCACGTTACATTTCTGTTTGGGTGTGTGACAGATAGGGGGCGCTCTCGGTCCCTTGAACCCTCGGATCAGACGCCAGACACCAGATAAAAGTCCAAATATTATTTTTATTAGCATAATAAAGTGCCCAAAGCACCCTCCACTCCAGTATACTCATACAAATCACAATAATAAATCAATAACACAATTCCTCCACTCTCCCAGACGCGTTGCCAGCCTGCCACCCAGCTCAGCTTGTTTGTCTGGGATTTCCCAGAGTCCTTTATAGTCCTTGACCTGGAAGTGCAGTCCATGTGACTTCCTAGCACTTCCGGGTCAGATCAAAAGCTCTTCTTTTTCATCCCGGAAGTACGTCATTTCCTCTGTCCCTGTGACCAGGACGTACTTCCGGGTTATACGGCAAATATAAGTCTCTGAGCCTCCCTGCAGTGTCCCCTTGCGGCCCCCACGGTATCCAGCAGGGCTGTGAAGGAAAACTCCAATGTCCATGTTGCCCTGCTGGAATTCGGGGCACCTCCATGCTGCCGGAAGGCCTCCATCTAGCGGCGTGGGGGTATTGGTCGGGATGAATGGCTGGCCATAGTTCACAGGTGCCTTTTAAGGAAAGAAATTAAGAAGTTCAGAGGAATGATGAAAAATATCAGAGGAACAAATCCTGAAAAACAAGTCAATTTATTTAGCAGCAAAAAATGGTCACTAATTAAGAAAAGGGTTAAAATGACAATCTGCAGCCACTGGGGCCCTCCAGGACCCCTCAATTAGATGAGCCAACCTTGGAGGGCTTCAAGTCCACTCAGTCAGAAGAAAATGAAAAAAAAAATTCCTCACATTTCATTTCCATTTTTCTTTTTGTTGTTTTCATTTACAAAATTGTGTGGAACCTGAGCCCACCTCAGAAGCGTCAAGAGCCAGACAGGACGCAGCCCCTAGTCCACACGCACACTCCTACCCATTGACCCGTTTCCAGCTTAAAGTCGATATGTGTCCTTAAGACGTGGGAGCAAACTGAAGCGCCGGTTATGAATAGCGGAGAAGAGTGACAGCGAGTCGACAGACATTCAAACGCAGCTTTTTCTGTTTTCTTTTTCTTAGCAGGGCAGCAGCAGTGTGAACCTTCATGCCATCTTACTAATGTGTGGAGTTGGCAAGTTCTCTCTGTGAGACTTTCTCCGAGTACTCCAACCGTTCCCCGTTTAAAATGAACCGAGTCCAAATTGTTCCCGCTCTGCACTAAATATTGGGTACTTGTGTAGTAAACGGATGGACGGCATGACGAATTCATAACATATTTTTTTTGATAAATAAATATATAGAAATTTACAGAAATTGGAATATTATAGAAATACATACGTACAACAGTTTTGACAAATTAATAACATATCTATCGGGAATAAAAAAAAAAAATATATGCAGAAATTTTCCCCCTACCCATTCTAGTGTGTGGCTCCATGGGAGAGGTTTCACTGCCGTCCGTTCAGTGCACAAGTACCAAATATTGTCAAAGTCATAGTACCAAACTATGTTAACAGAGTGAAGGAGGGACACTTACTTTTTGATTTCTCTCAAATTACAACATGTAAAGAATTTCCAGCTTTATCATGCCTACCGTTGGCATAAAAAGGATTTTTTTGACCATCCATCCATGTCACAGTCTGCGAGATTAATGAGAAATATAGAGAAAAGGTGACCGTAATAAACAATTCCAAAGTGTCAGGGCCGCACTAATGACCTTCTACCTGATTGATGCACCCATGCGGCTGATGAGGAAAATATAAAAGCAAGTGTTGTGTGAAATGGATTACATGTGGAGTAAGTTCTCTCACTAGCGCAGCTCAGAGCAAATGGAATTGGCCTTGAAGCATGACATCTCCTTCAAGCAAACGCCATCCTCACCTTATTATCTCAAATTTATTTTCCGTTATCTCCGCTCACTTCCCCATCCCCACAGGTGTAGGACATTGAATTTAACAAGCAGTTGAACGTCCCCAGGGCGGCATGTAGTCACTCAAATTGCCTCAGTAATTAGTAAGATTCCTTCAGACGCAGACGCCCCAGTGCCACTGTTAATGAGGAATACGTTAAGAAAATAATTTTTATTGTGTCCAAATATTCCACACATACATCTATCACGGAGCAACAGGACCATTACTGAGGTGAAGGGTAATAATTTCCTTCTGTACCCATATAAATCTCTGCTATTATAGGCACATACTGTGAAGCAATAAGAACTAGACAATATGCTGATTTAATCTTTACAGCTATTCATTAAATTTTTAATTTAAGCCCCAGAAATGTGAAGCTTCTGCAATAAATGTTAATGACCCAAGGAAATGACAAGGTTAGCACAAGTGGAACTGCACAGTTTTCCTGCATGAATACCAACCGTAAAGTGCAGACCACAGCGCGTTCCCTTCACAATCGGCGATGGCAGCTGCACAGTATCCCCTCTCCGTGTTTCCTGCCCCCGTAACTCCACAATGCACTTGCGCAGGTGGTGCACCTTCAGTTTACAATGATTATTTGGCAACAGATATGCATCGTTACTCAATACAAGAATAATACATCTTATTCATCCTGCTCAGTCTCCATTTAAACTTGGGTAATGGACACACTCAGGCTAGGCCAAACGATCAAAAGGAAGTGTTAAGGGTGGTCCCTGAATGACACTGGATATAAACCGAGGTGCCCTATGACTGTCCTATTTACAGGGGGTGAACAAAATACCAGAAACAGCCCAGGAAATGGGAGACCAACGTAGGATCATCCATTATAAAAAGGGCACAACAGTGAAATGTAGTTCCTGCGACAGCTGGGGAAGTTCATCCTTACACAGGAGCAGCAGATCCAGTTTCACGCAGCAGTCACGGAGTCTGTTCTCTGCTCATCTATAACAGTGTGGTTTGGATCAGTGACTAAACATGACAAACACAGGCTACACTGAATTGTCAGGTCTGCCCACCTAACAGGACTCGCATTATTAAAGAGTCATGAATCGGGCTAGGAAACCCTCATATCCAGGCCACAACCTTTTTGAATATCTTTTATTGGCCAGGTGTTATAATTTAATATACACTAAAACAAGCAGATAGAAGAAATGTTTTTTCCTACAGGCCATCAAATTCACAAATGGCTAATTTGGCTTAATCAGGCTGGGCACCATACCCCCCATACCTCCCAGCATCTTGCAATACTGTTTACATATTGTTAATACTTGTTTTTTAGTGTTTATTTCAGCATTTCCTGCATTGAGTTGCACTCTGCGCTTTGTATCCATATATATTTTGACATTCTCTGTCTTGTTTTTTTATCTCAGATGTGTGATTAACAGTTATGTGTACGTCGATTATGTATCTTGTACTTTAGTCACCAAAACCAGAGTCAAATTCCTTGTATGCGTGCATACTTGGCCAATAAATATGATTCTGATTCTGGTGACAAAGGGGTTTAATGTTGAAGGAACTAAATCAGTGCCTGTATTTAACAAGCGTCTCATGAAGACGAATCGCACTAAAAGTCTGACTAGGATAAGAATGTGCGCTAGGTCCGATTAGGACGTGAGAAGTCATTAAAAAGCACCCTACACAAAACAAATGAATGAATAAATGAGTGAGTGAAGTCAAACAGCAAACGCAAACTACCGTTCATGATGACATTTTGAAGTTTTCTGATACTAACACTCAGGCATCACCACAATAATGATGATAATAATAATAATACTATTCAAAGAAGGAGAAAAAATAAGGTAAGACTTGGAGACTGACATACTGACATCCTTCTGTGTGGAAGTGGAAGGAGTGCGGAGTGTTTTTGTTTTAATGCTACATGAGAATTGATTAAAATACAAATTCTGCTCCTAAAGCCTTTGTTTTTACTTTCTCGTATAGCAAGTATAGGGAAAGTATTGTAATCGTCCAAAAATTCCACTTAGAGATTTTGATGACTCTCAACGTTTTAGACCTCTCAGAGTCCAAAAATACTATTTTTGGAATTATGTCTGTCTGTGAGTGTGTGTATGTAAACATGACAACTTGAGTCCGTTTTCACTTAGGTCAACCAAATTTTCTATACAAGTATTAGGTACAAAACATAGATTTCTATCAAATTTTGGGCTATTTCCGCTAACTGGAAATGGCACTTTTTTATTCATGCAGCTGCAGAGTCCGATTTATTCAACTTTACTTTAATAATAGTTGTTCAATATATTATTAATTTGATTTGATTTGTTGTTGATAGTTCTTTAATGTACATAATATAAAAATATAATCATTGTCTTGCGGTTTACTCCTCAAATATCCATCCCCATATCCAAGGTTATTATAGTTAACAAAAACTAAAATTAAAACTGAAACTATTATTAAAAAAACATTTTTTTATACTAAAATAAAATAATTAACAAAACCGAAATGAAAAACTAAAACTAAACGAAACTATTAAAGTAGCTACAAAGACTAACTGAAATAAAATAATAATTTACTAAAATATTTTTAGTTTTCATTTGTGAATGAATATTCTTGCTGTTAGTCTTTAACCCTTGTAAGTTTTAACTCTAAAACAGAAAGTCATCCACCACGAGCCACTAACATATATTCATCCAGTGAACGGCGTCTGTGACGGAGGGCAGGTGTTCACACAGCATTTGTGGTGACAGAACAAGCTGAATGCAGATGCATAAAGCGTGTGAAATAGAAAGCGATTTACGTGCCGCCTTTCTTTGTGCTTGTTGTGTGTCAAGATGTAATTCAATCAGCTGAAATCAGAATGTGCTGGTCAACAAAAACGTTAACGTATGGACAGAAAAATCACAAGTGAGTAACGTTTCAGTTTATTTCTCAGGTGACTGCTTTTCATTGACAGCAATTCACTTGCCACTTCACACAGAAGAAATCCTTTTTACTTTCTCATATACGAAATATAGAGAAAGTATAGTAACCATGAAAAAATTCAACCTCAATATGTTGATGAATCTTGACGTTATAGACCTCCCAGAGTCCAAAAATTAAATTTTTTGGAATTGTGTGTGTGTGCGTGTGTGCGTGTGTGCGTGTGTATAAACATGATAACTCTAAAACGCACCTAGATAGATGGATGAAATTCGGCATCTGGTTGTTACACTACAATTGTAGATCTGTATTACTGTTTGGGCCAAATCCATCACCTGGAAGTGGTACTTTACCTGAACACATACTCGATTTTTTTTATTATTCATGCAGCTGCAGAGTCCGATTTATTCAACTTTACTTTTATAATAATTGTTCAATATATTATTAATTTGATTTGATTTGTTGTTGATGGTTCCTTAATATACATAATATAACAATATAATCATTTTCTTGCGGTTTACTCCTCAAATATCCATCCCCATATCTGAGTATACAAGAAAGTCTATGGGAGACAACCCCTGTTTTTGAAAATAAAACGGCACTGATCGAGAGACTGACTAGGTCATCATACAAGATCAGCATATTGTTCCTGACCAATCACTTTTGCTTTAAAAACATTGTTTAACAATGAAGCGATACAAACAAAGGTACTGTAAGTGAAGAGAGTCTGCCAAGTGATGAAAAACTAAACATACTAATGGGTCGTTGTATTTATTCTGTATCTGTTAATTTATCTTTTTTAGTTCATATTCACAACTCAAAATACCTGATATTGTGAAAGTAATCCATTAACAGAATTATATTTTAAAATATTCGCCTCCCTTTTTTCAATGTTTTTCTCCCTCTCAAAATAGATAGTTGAAATATCATTTTCTTTTTGTTCTTAACATCAGCCATATCATACATATTGCATAGCAGGGATTTTTCCTGCCTTACATCCAAACCTGCTGTGGTAGGCTCCAGGTTTCCTGTGATCCTGCTCTGGATAAAGAGGTTTAGATAATGTATATATTGTTCTTAATGTCAGATGCTGTCTCTGTCGTTTTATGCCTGTCCGTACTCCTAATTCCTGCTCTTGCTCTGCTCATTATGGGTTTACTGTCCTTTATGCTGGGCTACTCAAGTCTCACTGCCCCTAACTTTCACACTACTGCTTCTTTTTCTTTGTTTCCCTCAATACAGATAGGTGGGGTCTGCACACTGATTCGAGTCTAAGATTCCTGTTCTTCCTAAGCCCCTGTGATTTCATGAGAAAATATTTTAAAAATTAAAATTGTTCATATTCAGTATCTAGTTTTGATTATGCTTGTTTTATCAGACAAAAGCAAAATCAAATAGTAAACCATGTAGAGTAGTGAGCTTCCACTAACATTAAACTTGTATCCAAATCTGTTAAGTGTACAGTTCTGTCTGATTGTGACACAAAGCTAAACTCCGTAGGAGCTCCATGCCATAATTACTAAAACTAAAACTGAAACTAATAGATACAAAACTAAAATAGAAATGGCTTTGTGAAATAAAAAACTAAACTAAAACTCAAAATACACGATGAAGGAAAACTAAAACTAAACTGAATTTCCAAGTAAGGTCAGAAAAAATATAGAAATAAAACTAATATAAAAAGGCAAAACTATAATAACCTTGCCCATATCTGAGTACATGAGAAAATCAAGAGGAGACGACTCCAGATTTTTTTTTTTGGTTGCTGCTAAAGAGCTGTATGGGAATTGTTTTAAGCTTTTTTTCCCTTTAGAACGTTTTTTTATTACATTCTTTTCCACCCACACAGGAACAAAGGCGGCTAAAGTGTTTGGAAAAGTTACTTGCATTGAAAACCGAGGCAGAAAGCAATTGCAGAAACCACCCAGTCCAAAAGTGAATAACTGGTGTTTTAACTGGTGTTAAAAGTAGCAGCAATTCCTAGGGGGGAGAAGTTAAGGCAAATGCTGTAAGGAATAATTTGATTGGGTACACATAGCACTCATACAATAAAGCATTAGCACTAGCAGAGAGCTAAAGCATACGTGTTCAAAAGGAAAAAGAGATAGGGGGCTGACATGAAAGCAGTAAAGAGAGGGGCTGCCCGGTACATAGAACGGGGATTACTAAGGAGCTAAAAGGTCTCCTGAATGAGAAAAAGAGAGAATTCCAATTTGGTGACAAAGAGGCTATGAAGGATGTATGGCTTGTGCTAAAGAAAAAGCTGAGTGGTGGAAAGGAAGCTTACAAAGCTAAAATAGAAAACAAACTCACTCAGAATAACATGAAGGATGTCTGGAATGGACTGGGTATAATTACTTGACTCAAGCAATCAAGAAGTTAGGTGCTAGAAAGGGATGTGGACAAAGCTAACACAACTAAAACAATTTTTTAATGGATTTTCCCTCCCACTACCATCATCTTCCAATGACCAGTCCCCTACACCATCTCTATTACATCAACAACTCCTACCACGTCATCTGGAATGGCCATCAGCATGAGCTATCCATAACTAAAGACAGAGTAAGGAGACAACCAAGGAAGTTACACACGGGCAAAGCTGCGGGACCAGATGGAGTCAGCCCTTGAGTTCTTAAGGCCTTTGGTGTCCTCTGTCACCTGTTCATTCTCTTCACCTAATGACTACAGACCAATGGCACAAACGTCCCACATCATGTAGACTTTTTAAGAAATTAGTCCTGGACTATATGAGTCCTCTTATGATAGACCACCTGGACCCATAACAGTTTGTCTATCCGACAGACTGGAGTGGTGGATACAATTGTCTATCTGCTCCACAAGGCCTATTCTCACCTGGGTAAAGCTGGCAGCACTGTGAGGATTATGCTTTTTGATTTCTCCAGCACCTTCAATATAATCCAGACATCCATGTTAAGGGGTAAACTCAGGGATATACAGGTGGATGAGCCTGTGGTGTCCTGAATAATGGACCATCTATTGAGTAGACTGCAGTTTGTCAGACTCAAGAACTTTGTTTCTGATATGGATGTGAGTAACACTGGGGCAACACAAGGAACAATCCTGTCTGCTTTACTCTTTAGGCCCGGTTTATACTTCATGCGATGTGACACGTGCTCCTCTGGACACTTCTGCTACACAAGGGATGAACTGTTTATTCCAACAGGACTCCACCAGGTGGCAGTGTGAGATATCATCATGGTGAGAAAACGGTCGGCTTCCCTGTGCTGTGAATTTACTGAAATATCCATTAAATTCCCAGGACACCTTGCCTCATTATCTCTGAAAAGGATGTTTAATGATTACATCCATCAATCCAGGGATGTGCCCATTCCAGCATGCAATGGGTGTGAGACAGAAACAAAATCCCTGGATGGGGCATCAGCTCATTGCAAGGTGAATACAAGCACACTCACACTAGCATCATTTTAGCAACATCAAATCCCCAAACCTTCATGTCTTTGGAAGGAAACCGACCAGGAAAACATGCAAACTCTAGGCAGGGAACACCAGGAATGTGACTGCTTGCAAGGCAGCGCTACCGCTCCACCACTGTGTCACCCTGACATGTGTAATTATTAACAGTATTCATTATTTAAATGAAGCTAACGACTTATCTGTAAAATGTAATATACATACTTTAATGCATTTCATCATGAAAGTGATATCAAGTATAAATCTAAGGATTCTAAATGTGCAGACACCCTGCAGAGGAAACTCATTTCAGCGTGATCTCGTTCTTTCGGTCACTACCCATAGCTCATGACCATAGGTGAGGGTAGGAGCGTAGATCAACTGGTAAATTGAGAGCTTTGCCTTACGGCTCAGCTCCTTTTTCACCACGACAGACTGATGCAGAGCCCGCATCACTGTGGACGCCGCACCAACGCCTGTCGATCTCACGCTCCATTCTTCCCTCACTCGTGAACAAGACCCCGAGATATTTGAACTCCTCCTCTTGGGGCAGGATCTCTCAACCAACCCTGAGAGGGCACTCCACCCTTTTCCGGCTGAGGACCATGGTCTCGGATTTGGAGGGGCTGATTCCCATCACAGCCGCTTCATACTCACCTGTGAACTGATCCAGAGAGAGCTGAAGATCATGGCCTGATGAAGCAAACAGGACAACATCATCTGCAAAAAGCAGTGCCCAGTCCTGAGTCCACCAAGCCGGACCCCCTCAATGCCCTGGCTGCGCCTAGAAATTCTGTCCATAAAAGTTATGAACAGAATCGGTGACAAAGGGCAGCCCTGGCGGAGTCCAACTCTCACTGGAAACGGGTTCGACTTACTGCTGGCAGAGATGGGGGACTCGAGTCACATGACTTGACTCGAGTCAGACTCGAGTCACAATTTTCAGGACTTGAGACTTGCTTGATTGAAGTAAGAAAATGACTTGACTTGACTTTGACTTGAGAGTAAGTGACTTGACTTGAGACTTGACTTAAAGTGGAAGACTCGACAATGACTTGAACTTTTAAATATAATTCGTTTAATAAAATAAAATAATTTAATAAAATAATTATGACTCAGCAGCACCATAATTGGCGCCTGCGCCCTTAACGCTGCACAACTCAAACCGCACCAAACATGGCAGACAATAGTCGAGCTCCTCATATAGTCACGTTTGGCTATAAGGACTTTGAACTAGACCGTACTAACAAAAAAAGATTTGCCAGATGCAGAGAATGCAACGCGAGAGTATCAGACACGACAACCACAACATCAAATTTCATCCGGCACTTCAAAAACCACAAGGAAAGGTAAGAAAGTCGAATTCTTTATAGTCAATTTAATAAAATGATTACTAATTAATTAAATTAATCTTTTCTGTTTGTCATAATTTGGCCTTGGTTGCATGTTTTTTTATCAGAAATGTGATGATCATCTCATAAATAAAACGCTATAAGGTTACCAGTGGCGTAGCCACATTTTAATGTTGAGTGCAACTTGAAATGAAAGGGCTTCTTGATATTACATGTAAACTATAATGTCTATATTAAATGTGCGCATTTTCAAGCGTTTGTATGGACTGACTGCATGTGGTTAGTTGAATGGCAGCTCGTGTAACGTTATATACTGCATGAAAATCTAAGATGAAAGCGTCGGTGCAATCAATTCTCCTTCAATAACTCGTTCAAAACTTTTTGGTCATACAGACAAGAATAATTTCATCGTTCGAATCGGTTACGCTAAGTGTCTATAATTTTTTTGTGTACACTCACAATAACAACAAAATGTTGTGTGCTGTATAACAATGAAAACAGTTCAATTAGAAAACAAATAAATAAATAAATGCAGCTTCAGAAGACTCTAAACGATTCCAGCCGAGGAGAAGGAGTCTTATCTAGCGAAACAATCGGTTATTTTCTAAACAAATGGACAATTTATATACTTTTTAACCTCAAATGCTGGTCTTGTGTTGTCTCTGCGCAGTCTGTGTGATTCGGGTAAATACAGTCTTAGATTGCAGCAAAAGTGCAGACACAGCGTTTACACAGTTAACATGTATAGAAGCTCAAATGCCCTTTACAAAAAAAGGTAAAAACAGCATTGCAGGATGTTTTTGACATTAAAGATATAAAAGAGATTGTTGTTTTTTTGACATCTATTAACTGTATTTACCCGAATCACACAGACTGCACAGAGAGGAGACAAGACCAGCATTTGAGGCTAAAAAGTATATAAATTGTCAATTTGTTTGGAAAATAACCAATCATTTCGGGCTTTCTGAAGCTGCATTTAAACTGCATTTTGGAAGTTCAAACTTCGGGGCGCCATACATATCCATTATATATAGACAGAAATCCTGAAATGTTTTCCTCAAAACAAAAAAAAACAAAACATTTCTTTATGACTGAGGAAAGAAAGACATGAACATATTGGATGACAAGGGGGTGAGTACATTATCTGTACATTGTTGTTGTCAAAGTAAACTAATCCTTTCAGATTCAATTGCATTAAACATTTTAGACTGGATTTCTTAGTTTTAAACATTTTGTGTAAGCAACACAATTTTATTTTCAGATATTAATGTAGCACAGATATGCATATAATTTAAATATAGCAATGCAAATAAGATACATAATATATGTATATAAGTTCATCTTTTCTGTAAAAATTTTTCTGTGCAAAAATAAACGTATCGAAAATTTAACCTCTGTTTGTTTTAGTACTGCAACTTGACTTGACTTGGCTTGAAACTTATCAGGACTCGACTTGACTTGCTTAGGGTGAACCCTTGACTTGACTTGACTTGCTTGATTTGTCTTAACTGTGACTTGAGACTTGACTCGAGACTTGATGGTTAACACTTGAAACTTGCTTGGACTTGATCATATGCGACTTGTCCCCATCTCTGACTGCTGGCAACGGACCAAGCTCTGACACTGGTTGTACAGGGACTGAACAGCCCTTATCAGGGGGTCCGGTACCCCATACTCCCGGAGCACCCCCCACAGGATTCCCCGAGGGACACGGTTGAACGCCTTTTCCAAGTCCACAAAACACATGTAGACTGGTTGGGCAAACTCCCATGCACCCTCCAGGACCCTGTTAAGGATGTCGAGCTGGTCCACTGTTCCATGACCAGGACAAAAACCACACTGCTCCTCCTGAATATGAGGTTCGACTATCTGATGGACCCTCCTCTCTAGGACCCCCGAAAAGACTTTTCCAGGGAGGCTGAGAAGTGTGACATCCTACAACATCCAGAGCCTTGAGGAACTCTGGGCGTATCTCATTCACCCCCGGGGTCCTACCACCAAGGAGTTTTTGGACCATTGTATCATTAAGTTGGGAATATGTGAATGTAAAAGCACCACAAATGCATTGGTATGTCAGCATTTTGCTTCACCACATCGAACCATTCATCAAACATCAAAGTGCACATATCAATTCCGTAGGATCCACAAAGCAGATTTCTGTCACATGTTGATAGTAAAAAGAAACCATGACGTCATATTCTGACTTGACCACACTGCAACTCATGCACGCAACACATTATATTCTGAGGATGTGCTTAGAGGACACGTCAAATGAAAGCTGGGAACGCGAGACAGCCATGATGAGTGCTTGTACGCATTTTGAGTGTGAAGTATAAACCGGCTCTTACTTTGTACACTTCCGACTATAACACCAGGCCATGTCAATTGCAGAAATTCTAAGATGATGCTGCAGTTATGGGGCGTACTGTATTGATAAAAGGGATGAGACAGTATAGGAATCAATGACACGTTGGACTGGTATCAGAACACAGAGGAATTATATAAGAAAGGGCAGAGCAGGCTCTTTTTCCTTAGTAGACTGTGTTCCTTTCATCTGGGAAGTGACATCCTCCACATCTTCTATAACTCTGTGATGGCCAGCGTGGTTTTCGATGCTGTGGTGTGCTGAACTAGCAACATCATTTCAAGAGGGGCCCACCGAATCAACAGACTAATTAAAAGGGCAGACTCAGTTATAGAGTGAGCTCTGGAGGTAGTAGGAGGTAGTAGCAAAGGAGAGACATGTGAATGAGTACATGACTTGCAGCAGACATTCATTAAGTGAATTTTTTAGTAAGAAGGAAGTGGTGTGTAAAAGATTCTACTTGGTAGAACAGTTCTTAACATTCAGGAAGGTTAGTGCAAGTAAGAAGGTGGCAGCGTAGGGTTCATTAATGGGAAGAAACCCAAACAGCGTAGGCAGAGACCTTCAAAGTAAGGAAGTACTGTAATAAGAGGGGCGCAAAGGTAGGAAAAAAGACAAGGAAAAGTGAAGTTTAATAGCTTCACAGGAAGACAGACAGCATAATTTGAGTTAAATCATTTAATAAAAAAATGTTTGAGCAGTTCAGTATTTCAAATCCAAATTTTAAAAATGAGACCAGCGCAATGCAACTCTTGTTAGATGATGGACATTTGGAGGGCGGCTTAAAGGAGTCAGTCCTCTTTGAAGGGTACATCTGGAGCTGATGCCACCTAATTCAGCACTTCCAGCTCCGGGTCACTGGACTGGAGAAGGAGTTGATGGCTTTCATTGTAGTAGAAAATTGGTGCAACTGGCCCTGCTGTCTTTTATGGAGATAGTGTGCACCCATAAGGTGGTGCGGGAACAGACCCGAGGTGAGATAAGTCTGGGAAGATAAACCCCAAAATCAGAAAGTCCCAAACTGTTTTCAGAACCTCTGACAAGTCTGAGGTGGTAGGCAGGCATGTGGTGCCCCAGTGGGTCACCTTAAAATCAGACCCAAGAAAGAGAGAGGTTTTGATAATGGGGAACTCTGTTAGGGAGATTGAAACACAGGTTTGCTCCACAGACCGAGAGTCTTGCACACTGTGTTGCCTGTTAAGTACCCAGGGGGAGATCTCCCTAGAAGGGTTGACAGGTTCTTTCCCAGAGCAACGATGGATCCAATTGTCATTGTCCAGTTTTGCAATACAAATTTAGAGACTGAAGAGCAGAACTGACAAAGTGGTCTTGTGCCACGCGCCACTCCAGACAAGGCTGAGAAGATCAGAAGGCTTAATGGATGGCTCACATCTTGGTGTAGTGTAGAAGGGCGTAGGTTTAGATAGATAGATAGATAGATAGATAGATAGATAGATAGATACTTTATTAATCCCTACAGGGAATTTCACATACTCCAGCAGCATACTGATAAAAACAATACTAATTAAAGAGTGATAAAAATGCAATGCAAGTTAAAAAATGCAAGGTGGAGAGTGCAAGGCAGGTATAACAGTCTATAATCTTGTGTAGTGTTAAAATTTACCCCAGGGGGTGGAATTGAAGAGTCACATAGTGTGGGGGAGGAACGATCTCCTCAGTCTGTCAGTGGAGCAGGACCGTGACAGCAGTCTGTAGCTGAAGCTGCTCCTCTGTCTGGAGATGACACTGTTCAGTGGATTCTCCATGATTAACAGGAGCCTGCTCAGCGCCTGTCACTCTGAAACAGATGTCAAACTGTCCAGCTCCGTGCCTACAATAGAGTCTGCCTTCCTCACCAGTTTGTCCAGGCGTGAGTTGTCCCTCTTCTTTATGCTGCCTCCCCAGCACACCACCATTTTGAAGAGGGCGCTCACTACAAACATCTGGTAGAACATCTGCAGCATCTTATTGCAGATGTTGAAGGACGCCAGCCTTCTAAGGAAGTATAGTCAGCTCTGTCTTCTCTTGCACAGAGTATCAGTATTGGCAGTCAAGTCCAATTTATCATCCAGCTGCACTCCCAGGTATTTATAGGTCTGTACCCTCTGTACAAGTCACCTCTGATAATCATGGGGTCCAGGAGGGGCCTGGGCCTCCTAAAATCCAACACCAGCTCCTTGGTTTTGCTGGTGTTCAGTTGTAGGTGGTTTGAGTTGCACCATTTAACAAAGTCCTTAATTAGGTTCCTATACTTCTCCTCCTGTCCACTCCTGATGCAGCCCACGATAGCAGTGTCATCAGCGAACTTATGTACGTGGCAGGACTCCAAGTTGTATTGGAAGTCCGATGTATATAGGCTGAACAGGACCGGAGAAAGTACAGCCCCCTGCGGCGCTCCTGTGTTGCTGACCACAATGTCAGACCTGCAGTTCCCGAGATGCACATACTAAGGTCTGTCTGTAAGATAGTTCATGATCCATGCCACCAGGTATGAATCTACTCACATCTCTGTCAGCTTATCCCTGAGCGGAGGTTGGATGGTGATGAGGTGCTAGAGAAGTCAAGAAACATAATTCTTACAGCACCACTGCCTCTGTCCAAGTGGGAGAGGGATCGGTGTTGGATATATGCGATGTATGTATGCGAACTGCAGAGGGTCGAGGGCGTGGCGGACCTGTGGCCTCAGGTGGTGAAGCAGCAGCCGCTCCATGGTCTTTATCACATGTGACGTCAGAGCAACAGGCCGGAAGTCATTCAGCTCACCCGGACGTGATACCTTTGGGACTGGGGTGATGCAAGATGTTTTCCAAAGCCTCGGGACTCTCCCCTGTTCCAGGCTCAGGTTGAAGATGCGCTGTAGAGGACTCCCCAGCTCCAACGCACAGGCCTTTAGCAGTTGTGGTGATACTCCATCTGGACCCACTGCTTTGCTGGCAAGAAGTCTCCTCAGCTCTCTGCTTACCTGGGCTGCTGTTATTGTGGGAAACTCTCTCCTATGCTGGTATCAGCAGAAGGATGGGTGGAGGATGCAGTACTCTGAGGTGAGAGTGGGTTAGGGTGGTCAAACCTGTTAAAGAAGTTGTTCATCAGGTTTGCTCTCTCCATGTCTCTCTTGATGATGGCACCCCGGTTCGAGCTGCAGCCAGTGATGATCTTCATCCCATCCCACACTTCCTTCATGCTGTTATTCTGCAACTTCTGCTCCAGCTTTCTCCTGTACTGCTCCTTCGCCTCCCAGAGCTGGACTCGGAGTTCCTTCTGCACGCACTTGAGCTCATGCTGATCACTGCCTTTAAAAGCCCTTTTCTTCTGGTTCAAAAGGCCCTTGATGTCACTTGTAATCCACGGCTAGTTGTTAGCATAGCAGCGTACTGTTCTTACTGGAACTACAATGTCCATACAGAAGTTGATGTAGTCAGTAGTGCAGTCAACAACCTCTTCAACGTTCTCACTATGTGACCCCTGCAGGATATCCCAGTCTGTAGTTCCAAAGCAGTTTCTCAGAGCCTGCTCTGCCTCAGGGGACCACTTTCTGAATGAACATGTGGCTGAAGGTAGCTCCCTCACTATTGGTTTGTAGTGAGGCTGAAGAACCACCAGGTTATGATCTGCTTTCCCAAGTGCAGGCAGTGGGGTGGTGCTGTATGTGTCTTTAACGTTTGCATACAGTAAGTCAATACAGTAGTCCTATTTCCCCGGGTATTACAATCCACATACTGGTAGAAGGTAGGTAATGTTTTGTTCAGCGTCACATGGTTAAAGTCTCCAGAGATTAGCACAAGCACCTAGGGGTGCTGTGTTTGTAGTTTAGCAACAGTGGCATGGATGATGTCACCAGCTATCTTCATGTCCGCCCAAGGAGGGATGTAAACAATAACCACGATGACGTGTCCAAACTCTCTGGGCAAGTAATAGGGACGCAGACTTACGGCCAACAGTTCGAAGTCCCTGCAGCAAGTGAGATTTTAACATTTACATGTCCAGAGTTGCACCACCTTGTATTCACATAGAGAGCGAATCCTCATCCTTTCCGCTTCCCGCAGGTATTTGCGTCTCTGTCCGCTCTAACTGTGCTAAACCCGGGTAGCTCCACATTAGCATCTGGAATGCGAGTTGTTAGCCACGTTTCACAAAAACACAACAAACTGCATTCTCTGTAGGTCCCGACATTTTTCCAGCACTGCAGCCAATTCCTCGATCTTAATTGGTAGTGAGTTCACATTTCCCAGGATCACAGAAGGCACCGAAGGCTTGTATCGCCACTTCCTAGCTAGCCACTTAGCCTTTAGCTTAGCGCCGGCTCTGCTGCCACAATACTGCCTTCTTACCTCGTCAGGTAAATAGGGAACCACACCGACACGGGCCTTTGTTCTCAGCGCTAGAAGTTGACTACCTGAATAGATGAGTCTCGGCGTATAAAAATCCATATCCAAGTAGTAAAAAGTGTCCAGGAAACAAATCCACATAAAGGAAAGTGGTAGGAGTGATCAGAGCAATAGAGAAAAAGGTAGAAATATAAAATTGTACACAGAACTGCTGGAAAGGCTGCCACTCACGGCGGTGCCTATGACTCATACAATTTAAGTTAAGTTTATGGGGCATTTGGAACAGATAGGTGCACATCCAGTTCAGATGTACAGTTCAGCACAGAGCAGCGGCATCTCCCACAGGCACGTAGCCCATCGCAAGCACCCGAGCAAGTTCACCTGAGGTAAAGCCGGCAGCTGACCAGTAGAAATAACCGGCAGTGAGAAATTAAAGTTGATCACTCAGCGGGTGGTGGAAACTTAAAGCCGACTGTCTCTTAGTTATTCAGCTGAACAAAGAAAGCACCGAAGCACCTATAAAAACGGCAAAGATGACTTCAACACTTAACGTAAGTTCTATCTGCTCTCTGCCCGTCGAGAGCGCATTTATATGTTGTGTGTCCTGCAGTATGTACAGTTCAGGTTTTCCGGCCGACAGTGTAGATAACTAAACACTTTTGGCAGGTGAAGCTAATTTAGAGTTGGTCGGGAAAATACGTGAATTGGAGAACCGCGTTAGGAATCTGATAGCTATTAGGCAAACCGAAAATTGGATCGACTCGGTTTGTTTAGACAATTCGGCTACTTCTGATTCGGCTTCAGTCTCTCCAGGTCCCACTGTAGTCAGTGCCCGGCTGAAATCAGCAGCACCAATTCAGCCACAGGGCAAGTGGGTAACAGTAAGACGGGGGTCTAAAAATCCAAAATGTAGTCCCCCGGCACCCAGGTCACCAATTCGGACCCAGAACAGATTCTCAGCTCTCTGCAGCGCGCCTGTGGAAACTGAGAATAATAAAGCGCTCATAATTGGCGATTCCATAGTGTGGAATGTTAGAATTCCAAACTATGTTAAACCAGCAGTTAATGTTAAGTGTCTCGCAGGGGCCAAGATTTCTGGCATAGAGGCCGCATTGGACCGTGTCGCCGACGATGAAGTATCTACCTTATTGCTGCATGTCGGCACTAATGATATTTATTTACAGCAATCTGAGGTATTAAAGCGGAACTTCATCTCTCTATGCACCAAAGCTAAAGGAAAATGTCTGAATTTAATTGTATCTGGTCCCTTACCAAGATTATATAGAGGGGATGTGATTTATAGCAGATTGCATTCCCTTCACTGCTGTCTAGAAACCTGGTGTGCAAATAAAAGCATAGCATTTGTGAACAATTGGGATGATTTTTGGGAAAGGCCTGGATTTTTCAGAAGAGATGGTCTTCATCCTAACTGGAGAGGATCTTATGTATTATCCCAAAATATGGCAGCAAAACTGCCTGGTTGACTGATTAGAGCACCATCCAGGCCGCAGTCATGTGATCTTAAATCACAGGCTGTTGTTTATCCCACCTGTTATTTTCCTGAAGCTGTTACCCAAAGCCCTTGTCGTGGGGCATCCAGTAAATTTAGTCTTGATGCAAACCTTAAATTAATTGATAACCAAAAAATAAGGTGTATAATTAGACGAAGGGATAAAACCAGACCCTCCACCAGGGGCATCTGTAATAGAAATTTACTTCAAATTAAAACAAAAAATATATCACCAGTTCAGAAAGAACCATGCAGTTTTAAATGCTGATTATTGAACATTCGCTCTCTTGGCACTAAAGCTGTTTCGGTAAATGATATTATATTATATTATATTAAGTACAAAATCTGATCTGTGTCTTCTCAGTGAAACCTGGCTTAGTAAATATGACACTGTTCCCCTAGCTGAGGCGTCACCAGATGGATACTCGTTCCTTCAGAACGAGTCTAGAGATTCTGGTTGAGGAGGAGGCCTTGGAATAATTCATTGTAACAAAATGCAAATCACTTCTAAAAATTTAGGCAACTTTACATCCTTTGAGGCATTCATTTTAAATATTAAAACAGATTCCAACACAATTATAGTGCTAGTCTACAGACCACCAGGGCCATATTCATTGTTCATGACTGAATTTAGCAACCTTTTATTTGATTTGGCTATAAATTATGATCACATAGTACTGATGGGGGATTTTAATGTACACATTGATGTGGAAACTGACACTTTTAGCAAATGTTTTACTGATTTGTTAAATTCAGTAGGATTTTGTCAGATTGTCAAAGGTCCAAATCATAATCATAACCAATTAGATTTAATTATAACTTACAAAGTTGAAATTCAAAATTTAAATATTACTCCATTAAATGAAGTTATTTCCGATCACTTCTTAATTACATTTGATTTAGTCCTGCCTTTGCCAACGCACTTACAGATTAAAACAAAGACAGTGCGACATCTAGATTGTAATTCTGCTTCAAAATTTATAGATACCTTGAGTAAGTCGAGTGTAATTGTGGAAAACCATTTAGATCAGTTAACATCAAATGTAAACGTGGAAAACAATTTAGACCAGCTAACATCACATTATAATGTGACCTTGACAGATGCTCTGGACACAGTGGCTCCCCTTAAAACAAAAGTGATCAAAGCACATAGAAACTCTCCCTGGTTTAATAAAAACACTCGCGCTCTTAAATTAAAGTGTAGAAAACTGGAGCGCAGATGAAGAACAACAAAGCTACATGTCTTTCAAATTGCATGGACAGAGAGTGTTAATAAATATAAAAAAGCCCTATTTAAAGCTCACTCAGAATACTATTCTACATTAATAGATAGCAATAATAAAAATCCTCGGGTACTGTTTAGAACAGTGGATAAATTAACAAATGGGAATTCAGATCAACAGTGCAAAATACCAACAGATATTAGCAGTACAGACTTTATGAACTTCTTCAATGAGAAAATTAAAAATATAAGATCCCAGATCTCTGCATCACAGTACAAACCACATACTAGCTTAGCAGACCCTGTCTCACATTGCATTCAGCACTTTAATAATTTTAATCCTGTAACTGAGCAGGAAGTCTTAACTTTAATTACTAAAATGAAGCCCACTACTTGTTCCCTACTATCCAGTGCCAACAAAACTAGTAAAAAGTGCAATGGATGTTCTTGCAGCGCCTATTCTATTATCAATAGTTCATTACTGCATGGCACCGTACCTGATGCACTAAAAGTGTCAGTCATTAAACCTTTACTTAAAAAGTCAGACCTAGACCCACACATACTAAATAATTATAGGCCTGTTTCAAACTTACTGTTTCTCTCTAAAATACTAGAAAACGTAGTCGCCAGTCAGCTTCAGTCACACCTTACGCATTACAATTTACTTGAGAAATTCCAGTCTGGTTTTCGCACTGGTCATAGTACAGAAACAGCACTAACACGGGTTGTAAATGACATTCTGATATCCTCTGATGAAGGAAACTCCACTGTAATTATGTTGTTAGATTTAAGTGCAGCATTTGACACCATTGACCATTCTATTTTACTGCATAGGCTAGAAAACGATGTTGGGCTTACAGTTGGGCTTTAGTTCTTATTTATCAAATCGATTCCAATATGTACAGAAATGTGCTGACAGTACTCCATCATTATACACAGAAGTTCAATATGGTGTCCCGCAGGGCTCAGTACTGGGACCTTTACTATTTTCACTTTACATGCTTCCACTGGGATCTCTCATTAGGAAACATAATGTTAATTTTCACTCGTATGCAGATGACACCCAGTTATACCTTTCATTTAAATCAAATGAAGTTTCTCTGATGTTGTCTTTAATTAGTTTTGTTAGCGAATTAAAGGAGTGGATGAATGATAACTACTTGTCTTTAAATACAGATAAAACAGAGATGTTAATTGTAGGAGGGAATGACGCTGACCACAACAATATTTTGTCATCATTTAACTCAGTTGGAATCCCAATTAATTTTACTGAATTAGCCCACAATCTAGGAGTTATCTTTGATTCTAGCATGTCATTTAAAGTACATATTACAAAGTTGTCCAAAACATGTTTCTTCCATCTTAAAAATGTTAGGAAATTAAGGCGCTTTCTAAATAAACAGGATTGTGAGAAATTAATTCATGCATTTATCTCTAGTAGGATTGACTACTGCAATGTGGTTTTCATTGGATGTTCAAACTGTTCCCTATACAGCCTCCATTTAATCCAAAATGTGGCTGCAAGAATTATTACAAGAACAAGAAAATACGAACACATAACTCCAGTTCTTAAATCCTTACACCACTGGCTCCGGGTTAAGTTTAGGGCAGATTTCAAAATCCTACTTTTAACATATAAAGCATTAAATGGCCAAGGTCCGGCTTACTTGTCTGAACTTATCATGACTTACAAACCTGAGCACACATTAAGATCTCAAGATGCCGGTCTGCTTACGATTCCAAGGATTAATAAAATAACAGTGGGAGGTCGAGCTTTTAGTTACAGGGTCCCTAAACTGTGGAATGGTCTACCTGCTACTATAAGAGATGCCCCTTCAGTCTCGGCCTTTAAATCCCGGCTGAAGACTCACTACTTCAGTTTAGCATATCCTGACTAGAGCTGCTGATTAACTGTACATACTGCATCTCTGTTGTTATTCATTAGCACTAAAACATAAGTAACATGATAGTTATAATTGAATACTAACCCTCACCTATTCTGTTTCTGTTCTCGGTACTCAAATGTGGCAATTGGTGCCACGGCCCACCTGCCAAGTTATTTGCCTGCCTGTGGTAAAGTCACCCCTGATGGAGGATCGCAGGAATCATGAGAAAGAGGGGTCTTTTCATCGGATTGGCTGGCCCAGCACTGTTTCAGCTGTGGAATGGCCAAATGGGGGAGGCAGCTTGATGGATGAGGTCTCCAGAACTCTAAAAATATCCCAATCTTATTATGTGATATCATCTACTGTTAAATTCTGCTCCGTACTTCTAAAATTTTTATTTTTATGCTGTATTAAGGATCTGTTCTGTTCTGTGTATTGTATTGTATTGCCCCCCTTCTTTTGACACCCACTGCACGCCCAACCTACCTGGAAAGGGGTCTCTCTTTGAACTGCCTTTCCCAAGGTTTCTTAAATTTTTTCCCTACAAAGTTTTTTTGGGAGTTTTTCCTTGTCTTCTCAGGGAGTCAAGGCTTGGGGGCTGTTAAGAGGCAGGGCCTGTTAAAGCCCATTGCGGCACTTCCTGTGTGATTTTGGGCTATACAAAAATAAACTGTATTGTATGTAACCCATGTGTTGGGCAGGCATATGATTAGGTAAGTTGTGGATTGTTTAAACAAGGGGCCGGGGATCTGGGAGCTTAGGACAGACCAAGTTTAGAACATAACATAAAGGGACGAACAGAAGTGTAAAAATAAATATGCGTAGTAGTGTAAATTCTAACCCAAAGTTTAAGTGCACAAGTAAAGAAAGTAACACATTAAAAACAGCTTGCCTTAACACTAGAAGATTCAAAAATGAAACATTTGAGATGGAGTTGTATGTAGTGGAGCATAATTATGATATTACAGCAATAATGGAAACCTGGCAAAATAATAA
This sequence comes from Polypterus bichir lapradei, assembly GCA_026402145.1. NCBI lineage: Eukaryota > Metazoa > Chordata > Cladistia > Polypteriformes > Polypteridae > Polypterus > Polypterus bichir. The sequence continues at coordinate 15,246,142 of JANRMT010062822.1, forward strand.
AGATGGGGAGGAGTATAACATAGAGGGGTATACATTTTTTTAGGAACAATAGATAGAATAGAATAGGAGGTGGGGTTGCTGTTTATACCAAACAAAATTTAAACACAAGTCCTCTTCAATAGGACGATAAGCACCACCTTAGTGAGGACATCTGGCTTCGTCTGGAAAGCATTAGGGAAAGAGGCCTTATTTTAACAGTGTGTATAGACCACCAAATGCAGACAGTGAAGTCAATGTGCATCTTCTTAATGAAATTAAAAAGTTTAGAAGCTTCTATCTGTGGCACCCCTGCAAGAGAACCACCTCTTTCAACCTTCACAAACATATGCAGTTTTTAATATTTGGAAAAAATTTGGAATTAACTTGCTTAGAGATCTTTATATAGACAACATCTTTGCATCCTATGAACAATTACATTCCAAATTTAACATTCCAGCTACACATTTCTTTCACTATCTTCAAGTCAGAAACTTTGTTAAACAAAACCTTCCAGATTTTCCTCATCTTGCACCCTCATCCATGCTGGAAAAAATATTGCTCAAGCTCAAGGACTTAGACTCCATCTCTACAATATATAAAATCATTTTACAATCACTCCCATTCAAAGATCCAAGAAGACACTGGGAAAAAGATCTTTCAATTAATATATCAGAAAAGGAGTAGAAAGTAGCAATGCAGAGAATTCACTCGAGCTCCATATGTTCAAAGCATATAATCATACAACTCAAAATTATATATCGAGCACATCTGTCTCGACTAAAACTTTCCAAAATGTTCCCAGGGCATGATCCAACCTGCGAACGTTGCAACCAAGTCCCAGCCTCACTAGGTCACATGTTCTGGTCCTGCACCAAATTAACATTATTCTGGACAAACATTTTTAATTATCTTTCAGATAGCCTTGGACTCACAATCCCTCCAAACCCATTAACAGCTGTGTTTGGTGTTTTTCCAGATGGGTTTAAAGCGGAGAAAGACAAACAAATTGTGATTGCATCCACTACACTTTTGGCACGTAGACTTATTCTCATAAACTGGAAAAACCCAAACTCTCCTCTTTTAAGTCAGTGGGAAACCGATGTGTTATATTATTTGAAGTTGGAAAAAATCAAATACTCAGTTAGAGGATCCGTACAGACTTTTTTCAAAACATGGCAGGATCTAATCAGTAATATTTTAAAATAAGTTCATAAGGCACAGAGAATTTATTAATTTAGGTATGTTTACAAGCCTTAAATTTAACACCGTTTGGCTTGCTCTCTCTCTCAGGGGTGGGGATCGATCTGTTCTTAATTTTTTCTCTTTGTAAAAACTTGACTGCTTTGTATGGATTGTAATAAAATTAATAAAAAAAAAAAAATTAAAAAGTTTATATAGGGATATTATAGTAATGGATGACTTTAACTTCCTGAATATTATCTGCACTCACCTTGCAAATAGTGAAGTAGAACAGCACGAGCTTTTAGACACAATCATTGATCGTTTTTTTAAACACAGTATGTTAAAGCACCAACATGGGGTGTAACATATTTAGATTTACTATTTTGTAATCTATACTAATAAACGGCAAAGCCCTCACTCACTGACTGACTGACTGACTGACTCATCACTAATTCTCCAACTTCCCGTGTAGGTAGAAGGCTGAAATTTGGCAGGCTTATTCCTTACAGCTTCCTTACAAAAGTTGGGCAGGTTTCATTTCGAAATTCTACACGTAATGGTCATAACTGGAATGTTTTTTCTCCATTTACTGTAATGGAGATGAGCTTGAAACCCGTGGGGGCGGAGTTTGACATCATCACGCCTCCCACGTAATCACGCAGTACGTAAAAAACCAGGAAGAGCCCCAAAAAGCGCTGAAGAAAACATGCATTATATAATTGAGAAGGCAGCGAAACAATAAGAAGTGAGCGAGTGATATATACAACCATATTCATGAGTTCTGCTACTTCGGAAACAAAGCACAGTGTAAACCTACACTTTAAATTAAGTTCATAGACAGGCTGCCGCTGGCGTTTGTAATTTAGTGCCTGCCCATATAAGGCCGTCCGTCAGCGGCAATCCAATAGCAAACTGCCACGGGTAAATATTCACGGGTGAAGGACTGTGCTTATGCAGAGGAAGATGAGATGGTCAGGGTGGTGTTTGGCACAAACTCAGCGAAACTGCGAGAGAAAGTTTTAAGTACCGGGACTTCGGTAGCATTAGATACAGCCATGGACATAGCACGACATGGCAACAGCACAGCTGGGAAACTTCGATGCATGTACACCGAGCGGCTCATGTGAACTGACGCAGTGCACAGACAAAAAGCAACAGTTCCGAAGAGCGCTGAACAAAAACCGAATTACACAATTGAAAAGGCAGCAAAAAAATATGAAGCGTCTGATAAATACAAGATAAGTATGTAATAAGTACAGCTACTGCAGAAACAAAGCACACGGTGGAAAAAGTGAATGTCCCGCTAAAGGAAGACAGTGTTAAAAAAAAAAAAAAACCGTGCATGCAGTGTGTCAGGTCTCAGATAAAGAAGAAGACAAGCTGTTTATTGATGCAGTAAGAAACAAATCTTTTTCATAGCTTATTTAACACACTACGTCTCCGCTGCGATACACGGGTATATATATAT